>VYXH01009645.1:50855-87347 GCA_013397275.1 Burhinus bistriatus | reverse complement strand
AAAACTGGGAGGGGTGGCTGACACACCAAAAGGCTGTGCTGCCATTCAGCGTGACCTGGACAGGCTGGAGAGTTGGGCAGAGAGAAACCTCATGAAGTTCAACAAGGGCAAGCGTAGGGTTCTGCACTTGGGGAGGAATAACCCCATGCACCAGTACAGGTTAGGGACTGACCTGCTGGAAAGCAGCTCGGTGGAAAGGGACCTGGGAGTCCTGGTGGACAACAGGATGACCATGAGGCAGCAATGTGCCCTTGTGGCCAAGAAGGCCAATGGCACCCTGGGGTGCATCAAGAGGTGTATGGCAAGCAGGTCATGGGAGGTTATCCTCCCCCTCTACTCTGCCCTGGTGAGGCCGCACCTGGAGTCCTGTGTCCAGTTCTGGGCTTCCTGGTTCAAGAAGGACAAGGAACTGCTGGAGAGGGTACAGCAGAGGGCTACAAAGATGATTAGGGGGCTGGAACATCTTTCTTATGAGGAAAGGCTGAGGGACTTGGGAGGCAATGGGCACAAACTTGAATGTAGGAAGTTTCGTCTAAACATGAGGAGGAACTTCTTTGCTTTGAGGGTGGCAGAGCACTGGAACAGGCTACCCAGAGAGGTGGTGGAGTCTCCGACTCTGGAGACATTCCAAATCCGCCTGGACGCCATCCTATGCAACCTGCTCTAGGTGTCCCTGCTCTGGCAGGAAAGTTGGACTAGATGATCTCCAGAGGTCCCTTTCCAACCTTTGTGATTCTGTGTGATTCTGATTTATCTCTAAGTCTTCGAATCATATGAGAAGAAATGCACTGTACCACAAAATCAAAAGTGAGTAAGGGTTCACGGTCCTTCAATAATGAGATGCTGCTATCAGAAAGCATCTAAAACCAGTTCCTTTAAGGAATCTAGGAGAATCCTAAATGTGAAGCACTCAGAACCATTTCTCAACTTCCAAAAATTATGCCACTTGTATTTGACATTTTTTCAGACTCAGGTTTATCCAGCTAGCCCAAGTCTGAGGAGGATTTCAAGGACAACATGTGTTGATCCTGATACCTCTGACTGTAACAGTTTACTGAATTTTTAATGCTTGCCAAATGAATGACTGAATGATTAATCATATTTTATTAGTCATCCCAATAGCTGTTGGTCCCAACCAACTACTGAGAGTGCACCTCCAGAGGTGAAGTGCAGACATCCATCCCCAAGACACATGAGATGTGTCCAACATGATAGGGTGATGTTCACCTACACATAAGAAATATAATCAACTTTAATTGTCATCTACCTTTTCTGGTATCAAGTCCAGGCATTAATTGAGATTAGAATACCCTGCAGAAGGTTATAAATGAGCTTTACATTGTCTAACCCTCATTAGAGTTGTGTCATGGTTTCGGCTGGGATGAACTTGCCTTTCTTATTAGCAGCTGGTATAGTGCTGTGTTTTGGATTTGGGATGAAAATAGTGTTGGTAAAATACAGACGTTTTGGGTTGTTGCTAAGGTCTCAAGGCCTCTTCTGCTCCTCACTCTGCCCCACCAGCGAGCAGGCTGGGGGCGCGCAAGAATTTGGGAGGAGATACAGCCAGGACAGCTGACCCCAACTGACCAAAGGGTCATTCCATGCCATATGATGTCATACTCAGAATATAAAGCTGGGGGAAGAAGAAGGACGGGGGGGCTGTTTGGCGTTATGGCGTTTGTCTTCCCAAGTAACTGTTACGTGTGATGAAGCCCTGCTTTCCTGGAGATGGCTGAACACCTGCCTGCTGATGGAAAGTAGGGAATGAATTCCTTGGTTTGCTTTGCTTGCGTGTGCGGCTTTTGCTTTACCTATTAAACAGTCTTTATCTCAACCCACGAGTTTTTCCTCATTTTTACTCTTCAGATTCTCTCCCCCATTGCAACTGGGGGGAGTGAGTGACTGGCTGCATGGTTTTAGCTGCTGGCTGGAGTTAAAACCATGACAAATTGTTCCAAAATTGCAAAATTCCAAAGCCGTTACCATATCAACATACATTTAACCAAATCCATTTCTGAATCATGAATTCAGAATTCAGAATTTAATTTGGGATGAAATAACTTGAGAGTGCACTAAAACAAAATACTGTAAGGACTGTGCAATCCTGCTCTTTTTCTACCTGTTAGCAAAATTATATGCTAGATCTAAAGAAGTCTTTTAACCATTTTCCCAGCAAGATAAAATTAAGTATACAGTACTCTCCAAACCGGGCTTTTATCCTTGGATGATTTTTTCTGGAGTTTAGCCAGTATCTTGTTATGTGAGTCACGATCTAACCAGCAAAAGACAACATGAGAATGAAGACAACATTTCATGAAGTTAGTTTTTAATGCAAATTTCTCCTTTAGATTTTTAATTCAATTTTTAAAAGTTTAAATGCTTTTTAAAGTGACTTATCAGCTAGACATTTCTAAGTATTTGCTGACCGATATAAGTAGCTTCCTAATGACTGTTTTAACAAAACTCTTCTGATCTTTCCATCAAAAAAAAATTACAAAACCTTAGCTGACTTCTGATTATTTTTAAATTAGACCTACTGCCATCTTTAGCTTTTATTACTGTACAGTGAAATAGTAATTATTCTGAAATTATTTTAGTATATAATAGCCTCCCACATATTCTATTTAAATACCTATTAATGAATTCCTTTAATGTGCCAAATATTGAATTCATATTTTTGGGTTCTCTGATGTAAATAGCAAAGATACAAGTTTTTCAATGACAGTAACACCATGTCTTCAAGGTATTGGTATAATACAATTAATTCACATATCTCAAAAAGAATTGGGGAAAATATAATCTTTCACATGACTTACACCATTGTAACTGACCCGTTATTTACAGAAAACCTTTCCTGAAGTGTCATTTCACTAGTGTTCTTGATGATTTGCGAGCTTATTACATTTCATACTTCCCTCCAAAGTTCACAATATTCGACATTTAGACAGGAGGACTAGATACGTTTCTCTGAACTGTCAGACAAATCTCATTGTTGCAATATGTCCTGAATAGTGATTCAAGCGCAAATGAAAGCTCACAATTCAATGTAACACCATCTAATATGAGACACAGATTAATTCTTATAAGACCACATAATAAAAAATGTAATCAGAAATTCACTTTATGTCATTACAATGAGAATTCATCATGCTTTTCAGTTCAAAACCATCACAGGCCTCGAAAATTTGCTGGAGTTTAACCCTGGTGCCAAAATTCCAGTGCATGAACAGTATTTTCCCTTCACTGGAAGAATCTGATTTCAGGAAATCTTTTTTCTCTCCCTCTCCACTTTGTTCTCCCCTACTTCGTTGAATTATTCAGCTAGTTAAATTTAGCTATGTCAGATAAGAGTACGGGTGGACAAAAAACCAACAATGCCGATACCCCAAAACACATAGTTATGTCATCAAACATCAGTAAACATCCTAACGGAGATGCAGTTCATGTCAGTTTTCTTGCTAGTATAGCATATTTCGTTTGGGGAACTTGTATAAATGAAAATGAGCAAACCAATGTGTTTGGTTGGTGTAAGATACATTTCTCCTTAGGAATACATATGACTAAAGCCAGCCCAACAAATGCTTTCCTCCATAAATGCGGTCTTAATTTTTTTTCATTTCCATAAGAAGCCAGAATTATAGCCTTCCTAGATCAACATCTCTCTTTCTTGCAATACATTACGGATATTTTTCCTTGCCACTAGGCAGATAGGGCCAAAATCAGTGGAGAACTTGTTTAGTCCAGCCCCTCTCTTGCCTTTTCCTAATCAACCACTAAGTATAGACTGAAAGGTTCAGAAAAAAATCCTATCTCCATGAATACTCAGAGAAACATAAGAACCGATCCTTCTCCTCCAACTCTTTTATCATTGCAATGTTTTAACTTTTAAATCCCATCTTTCTTTGCATTTCTGCTTTTCTTAACAATTTTACTGATTAAGCCAAGAGGTTCCAATGGATAGTCTCTGAATCAGTTATAATACACTTAGCTTTTTAGATTCTCGAAAAAAATATGCCATTCATATTGCTTATAATCTAAACAACCTATTGAAAACAGCTTATTTAAATCTTCATTCCCCTGATCAAGCATGACAGACACTTTTTCTTCCACAAATGACATTATAAAAGTTCCTTGTAAAGACGCTGTCTCTTTCTCAGCTCAGAGTTTAAGCTGAATTAATTGTTGTTTTTCTATTCTACCTGGCCTTTTAGCATTTTCTTGCCTCATTCTCTTTATTGCAACAGGTTTACAAACCAAGGAGAAGCATTAATAAATTAGAGATTGTTTATAAACAGTAAAAATATAACCCAAGATCAAAGCACATTTAATTTTGATTCTATGATTCAAGGCAGGTCAGCCAGTGCAATTAACTCCGCTCACTCCCCAGTTCATCACACATTCAGTTTGGTTTAATGGAGTGAAATTCAGATGAAGTCAGAAACAATTACTGCAGCTGACATCTCCCCAGGTTCTCACACAAGTCTGAAAAACGTACCGGATCAGATACTCGTACCCTACACTTAAAATGAGCCGTTTCTCAGTACATTAGTAACTGCTGCTTTCAATGCCTGAATAGAATGAGGTGATTCTATAATTGTAATCTCAGGAAGAGATCTTGGAAGACCTGTGAAACCATAGCATGACAGAATTATGCTTCCAAAACTACAGCACCAAAGACAAACGGCAGACTATTTTCTACTGACTATCATATATCAGGTGCACCATAAACCACAAAGATGAAATCACAAAAAAAATCAAGACTCATCTGCCACAATATCATAAATAGTTATGACGATGGGATGGATGTGCAGAAAGTTGAGATCTATTTTAAACTTCAGTAATTACAAACAATTTTTTAAACATACACAAAGGAAAGGATCAGCTTTTTTTTGCAGAAAATTTGAAAGACAAAAATAAGTTTTCTACAGTAGTGCGAGGATAATAGGGTCTGTTTTCTCACAGTCTGCCTCTTTAAACTCAGAAACCCTCCCAAATGATCTATTCGAACCTATTCTAAATGGCTAGCTAGTGGACCAGAGATATTTAATAGGGCTATATTAATGCTGAATATAAAACACAACAATAGCTGAGGATGCAAGTAAAGCAGAATTCAGAATCTTGCACCTGCAAGTTCAAATGTAAACTAGATTGAAGGACAATGAGAGATAAATTGTGTTGTCTCAGTTTCAGTCCTAGTGGAAAGTGGGTATTTATTAAAATCTTTGTAATGTGTACCACTGACTGGCAATCTTATTTGAAGTCTCACGAAGGAGACCTGTGATTGAAAAGGTCTGAGAGAAGAGGAATTAATCTTTAAAAATGATTCCTATAGAGTAGAGACAGAGCACAATGGCAGGATAATGTACTGAGCCATACAAGTTTTGTGGGCAATACTAAAAATAATTTAAGAACAACTGCAGCA
Organism: Burhinus bistriatus; assembly: GCA_013397275.1. Classification (NCBI taxonomy): domain Eukaryota; kingdom Metazoa; phylum Chordata; class Aves; order Charadriiformes; family Burhinidae; genus Burhinus; species Burhinus bistriatus. Next base: position 81,925 of record VYXH01009645.1, on the reverse strand, counting down.
GAGCTTACTTTCCATTATATGTATTTTGATGCTAATCTTATGTAATGCATTTGGTGCTGTTCAGCATTACAAAGATCAGTGCTCTAAAAATATCTGAACATGACAGATAGATAGATGCTCCTCAGCCTATATCGCCATCCATTACATTCACTAAAAATAGAATATTAAATTACAGAAGTGGTTGGTTGCACTGGCTACCTGAAGAAAGTGTTGAATTCCTGAAAAGAGTTAACCAAGAGTTTTCTTGCACCCATCCAGCAGTATTTGGAGTTGCTAACTAGCCACAACACCACAGACAACTGTGTTCTTTTCAAGCACTAAAACTCTGGTAGAAACACCAAATGTTATTTGAAAATAAGTCAAGTACGGCTGACAAGCATTACAGATGAAAAAACATGTTTAGGAAAGCATATCTTTTGAAGCTCTGGCAATCTAAGAAAATCTTAAGACCAAAAGCAATCTTACTGTAGAAGAAATCAGCATCTCCTAACTTTTGCCTTAGAGATTTATTTACATCAGAAGTAAGAAAGTATGAATTCCAGATGCAAGAAAAAAATTACCCCAATCTGTCAGCATTTTAAGCTTCCTCTTGAACAGATTTTGCACGTCGCTCTCATTTGGTCTCATTCACATATTGGCTACACCCATAGCAGTAAATTAAACAGTGTCAGGAAAGGCTCCTGGATCTGGCATGTGATCATCGGTACCGCTAAGCTGTTAGGACATTCATTAGCAAGTTTCTGGCCTGGGCCAACAACTACTCTCCCAAGTAATCTCCAGCCCTGGCTCAGGAGAAGCAATATTGCAGAGACTATCCCCGAAAGGGCGCTGGCAGGCAGCCACAAGCTTTGGGGGAGAGGAGCCCTTACCCGGCGTGAGGCAGGCTGTCCCGCACCGGCTGGCCGCAGGGCCCAGCAATGTTCCCAGGCTCCTTTTGCTGACTAGTATAGACGTTACTGTTACGTCCCGTGTCAGAGACTGAGGGAGTTCACAGCTAGGATGGCAAATTCAGTCCTGAGTGTCAGCCATAAACCTTTACTGACCTCGTACTCTCAACTGAGAGAGGCAGACATTAACACAAACACCAGGGTGACAGCGCGGAGCAGTTTAATACACAGCCTTTCTGCAGCAAAACCAGGCAGGTTTTGCTGATCCTTGAAGTGAGGCCAACACTAACCAGAACGAGCCTCGATGATACAAATTTGCCTTCAAACAGATGAGACCGAGCTCATGTACTTACTTACATTTACTGTTCTGAGGACAGTTATATGTTTTTGCTTCCACACCCATACCCCGTTTCAAAAGCAAATCCAGACCACGTGGGGACAAGCAGTGAGTGGTCGGGATGTATCAGTGTTTGACGCTGAAGGAGGGGTTGAAACAACAATGAATTGTTACGTTTTTCTACTTCTTATGCTCCTTTTTCGTATTTATTTTCTTAAACAATAATGCACTAAAAACATCTGTCATCAAGTACATGTGACTTATCATTACAACAGATAATAATACTTCACAATAACACAGTCCCAGTTACACTATTTAGTACCAGTCAACTGAAAAGTAGATCTCAGTAAACCCTCAGAAAAAATAAAGTTTAGAAATAATGTATTTTACTTTTAGTCACTTTACATTTAAACATTAATCCAATTAAATATTCAGAGTTGCTTTACAACATCTGAAATCCAGTTTCACCATTGCATGATAAATACTATCAGGCTAAATCAAAGCTTCCCAGTCACTTCCCAAGAACCTTTTTGTACTTGGCTGAGTACCCGCATATTACTGCTCACACTACTGCTCTAGTACTCTGCGACTGGTGTACATTCTAAAATCACGTATAACATTACATAACTCAGATATTTACTTCAGTAAATGTAAATAAATCTCAATATACTACTGAGATCCAGGACAGTGAGAAAGAGGCTGCCTACTCTCTATCACAGATATCAGTTGATGCTGACTTTTCCCTCAAAACAACCCAGAATCTAAAAACCTCGTTCACCAAAGAAAATCCATACAAATTTCTTTGTGTCCCAAGTGTACAGTGGTCCATTGTTTTGGGGATCAGAATGTCAAGTTCTCTCTCATTTTGCCTTTTGGCGTGTCCAGTACCAGAGGTCTTTTATAATATGTGAATCAATGTCCAGCCCTTTGAGTATATGGGACAACTATTTGAACCTCAGTGCGGGGACTCTAATTTTTGAGGCACTGATTTCTTCTCTTTAATTTTTAATCTCAATATTCATTTCTATTACTGGGTCTTTAGCATTGTAACTTTGAAATATATACAATACACCAAGTGTCACCTTATGTTTTCTTCAGAAGATTAGGGAAGAATTCTTCAAAACTCCAGGAAGGACTGTGCTCTCTGTACAGCACTTCAAAACTTCCAAGTGGCTTATACCAGGTAAACCTGATAATCAGAAAATCCCACAATCATTGCCCAGGGTAAAATCCTGATGAGAAGCCAAGCCTCTACCATGAGCTGTGGGCAAAGGACAGAGTAGTAGCTCTCCCAGAGCACTGCCCACAGCCTGTATTTTGGGCCTCCACCTCATTCATCAACTTTTGTAAGATGTATGACACAAGTCCAACCACATTTAGTTAAGGGAATAAAAAACCAATTCAAATTCTCTATTTCCTTCCTCCCTCATTACACCCACTCTCCTTCTCCATCTTCTGAGTGCTTCCTCTTTATGATTGATTACAAGTCTGACAGTGGGAAAGATCTCCATTACATCATCTGCCTGCAGCCTCTTGTCTGTTGGAAAGATCCCTTTTTTTGGACAAACTTTTCTGAAACATATTACTCCATAAAATGCAATATTTCATATTTAGGAACCTTCTCCAATTACAGGCAATCACAGCTCCCACTGATTTTAGCCTTATGTACCCTAACCTTAGGATAAATCTGCCCAGAGGAATATGGTCATGTAGATTCTTGCTTTGCCTGTACTTCAAGCAGACATGAACTTGCTCTGCTTGTGATCCAGGCTGCATGAGAGTGTTGTGCTCAGCAAGGTACCAAGCCTGAGCTGGTCACCCTGGCTTGGAGTCGAGCTAAAATATGCCTCGCTATCTGGGAGCACAGCAGAGTGAGTTTGTGTTTGCCTAAATCACGTAAGCATACCATGACATACCTGCAGCCTTAAGACAGTTTGATCTACTGGAAGTTGCCAGTGTAATCATCCCCACCTGCTCTAAAAAGCAAGTGGGCAACCTGATTTTTATAATCCTGCCTCTGCAAATTACTCTCTGCTTGTTTATTGGCCAAAAAATACCAGGCTGCTTTGTCTCTGACAGCAAAGCCCTGTGGTGGGAGGAGGCAGTAAGACAGAGCCTCCACAAGACAAGACAGGAGGCATTTCTGTGGGACTCTGATTGCAATTAATAAAGATAGTCTGACAGGATGACTGTAACTCTAGGGAGGAAACTAGTAGAGGTCTCCAGGTTCAAAAAGTAGGAGAATTGCATCTTTTCTAAACAACTGCATTTTCATGTTCACAGCACAACACATTTCATCTATGTGCACTTGGTGGGTGTATTAGTGTATTTCAATCCACCCACATGCCAAACTGAACAGAAATAGCACAAAAGTAAGAGAACATACAGTACTTATATTTCTGCTCACAATATATGAGGTAACCGAAATCATCACTCTAAAAGCAGAAAGAATGCAACAAAACCCCCAACAATAAATATTGTTTTAAATAGTCCTGTGCTGGGAAGGGAATAGACTAGATGACCAAATAGGGCTCTTCCATCTTCAATCTCTACAAGGACAACGGATCTTGCAATTTATTTTTCTGCTTGTGGGCAAAAGTACACATCTTGTAAACTTTCAGAGCTTTTAACTCTCAATGTTTCATGACTTCTCTCCACAGCACATCCAATTCTAAGTACCAGTAAGGGAAACAGCTCTATCAATAGGCAAACCAAAACATAGTGATTGCAAAGTTGCAACAAAGATTTTTAATTATGAAAGAAAACACAGCATTTCAAGTACATTTAAAATTCAGCTCAGTAAATACAAAATTACAGGTAAACAATTGGGGAAATGCAGTTTTGTCTCACTTCCAATCAACAGGTGACTATCGTTTTCATTCTCATATACATAAATGAGAAGTCTGATTTAACGTAGCATATGAACAAAAATCAAACATGAATTTAAAATACTTCTGCAATCAATCAGGCATCTTTTCCAAAAATGGACAGCCAGAATCTGTTCACTTCTTATTGTGGAAGACTAATGCAGAGTATTATTCTAGGGCAGTGGTCTTCGAAGCGGGGTGCGTGCACCACAGGGGTTATGCAAGACAATCCACTGGAGTGCAGGAAGAAAATACCAGAACTTCAATAGTACATATATATAATTTATAAATAAATATACGTATAATGGGGATGCATGCTCAAAAAACTTTTACTGATCGGGATGCATGACCAAAAAGTTCAGAGACCACTGCCCTAGAGGATCCTGCCATGCAATTATTGCTGCCATGTCACAGGCATCTAATGGAGATGTTGGTGAGATATAAGCTCTCTTTTACATCTCTTCTCAACTACTGGTTATAAAAATGGGTGAAAATTTCTCTACGAGGCAGATTTGTGAGCTCCTATCTAATGTTAAGCAGCATGGATTCTCAAAAAACCCCAAAATTACTCAACTTTTTCTTTGTTTTCAGGAAATGCAACCTACTGGTTTCTCACGAATCTCTTCCCTCCACTGTACTTATTGTCAGCATTTGATGAAACAGCTAATTTTCTTTATGTGGCCAGCTAAACAAGAGCACAACATGTTATATGTGTCAGTCAAGATGGGTAACTTAAGGTATCTGCAAATGGGAACGGATGACCCCTCCGGAAAACTCTTAAATCAAGGAGAAAAGTTAGTGTTCTTTTATATCTGGGCTACTTCACTGAGGAGATTGACGATACGGACTACTGAATGCTGATCAGAAGACACTTTATTAGTCCAAAACCCGCGCTTATATATCCTAATTCGCTGTTCATGCGCACCATAATAAAATGTCACTGGTTAATCAATACTGTTCACGCGCTTCTTAGCTACATTTCATTGGTTAATTGTTAAGCTACAAACACACTAAACTTCTTGCTCAAAATCCTGTTTTTTCTCTCTCTTCCTTCTTATCTCTGGCCTTGCTTCATATCTTGTTTCTCTTCTGGGCGTTCAGCCAAGGGCATTGTGGCCATGAAGCTCTCTACACCTCACTTGTATGAAAAAGTGGCTAGTGAACAAAATCTGGCTCAGTAAGCAGCCATTATGTTAAAAAGTAAGCAATGGATTAGAATGTGCAAATGCAGAAGAGGAAAATTTTGCTCGTATCCAAAACAAGATGATCAGATTTGTTAATCTCTCTTCCAACTTGGAATGAGAAGGATGTAGAAATGGTGACTAAACAGAAATCTCGCGGTGTCTGTAATCATTATGAAGACGTTTGGGCTGCCTGATTTAGGGAAAGTGTGAATAAGAAGAGACAAATTAGTAACAGCCCAGAGAAAATATACCAAGCACCCTTTCTCAGCATCACCTAACAAAACGCAGGATGGGTGGTGACGTTGAACGGTAATACTCTTAAATTAACAGAAATATTTCTTTAAATTCAGTGCAATGTATAATTATCCCTTCAAACTCTGTATAGGAAGAATATCTGCAATTACACTGAGTGAAATTAGGACAATAATTCTGAACACTTCATGGCATAAACCAACCACATCAAGAATCAGCAAGGGGTTAGCTAAAGATTCACCCAACAGCAGAATATATCTACCTACTGCTCACAGAGGGTTATTTATATCTTCTCTGAAATCTTCTGAACTGGTTAATACAAGAATAGGTTTCAGGCACAGCAACAGCTAGCTCTTAGGGTAGGGAAAGCTGAAAACCAAAAGCCAGCAGTGTATGAAGTCACAAGTAACACAAACAAATGTTTTGGATTCACAGGAAGAGGTCATTTTTTTTGTACTTGTTTTTTGCTTTAATACTATATGTACAGATTGCTAGATGCTGCTTTTACTCAAAGGTAAAATCTTTTGAGTCTTGAATAACATTCTTCTTGTTATTTGTCCTATCTAAAGCTATCTGGAAAAACGGTGATGAACTCTTAGTGAATTGCAATTCCTTTTTTTGTGACATTGAATAAATACAAACCCTGACATCAGAATGTCTCAACATTTTTAGGACTGTACATTTCAGTTTTTCACCATTCAAATCTACCTGCAATATCACAACATTAAAAAAAATAATTTTCTAATGCAATCTTCCTTCACTGAGAATTCTGAGATTCTTTGTTTACTTTCAATTTGGAAGAGAACCCAATTGTGACTTCCTCCAGGAAATTAAATTTCCATCTTTAGCACTGCTCTACTACAGTTACCAGAAATGAAGCATCTAAGCAGAAATGTTACATGGTCACCCTTCTCAGCTTCAGAAAGCTATCGTTGGAGACTGGATTGCGAGACTGAATGAAGACTGCATTCTTGGCTACACCACTAAAACATAATGAAACAGTGCTGTCTGACATAGCTCCTGTTCTACACATGGTACACACTTCAGGCTCAATCTGTCTGCCCAAAAATAGGTACAAAAAAAAGTTAAGACGTTCTAGATTATATCCACAGGGCTGGCAAGCATGGCATAGGACAAGTGGGAGAGCCGTGCGCTTCTGGAGAGGCACCTGGAGGCTAGGCATGATATTTTAGCACTTTAAAGATGGCACTATACACTTATGCCTTGGCAACTCTGTTGAGCCCTTCCAGTTTTACATTTTGTAACACGGATATCACTAAGGAAAGAAAAAAAATGTTAAAAAAATGTAGCTGTGCGATAGGTAGTTGGTATTTTTTTACGATTTGCAGGTATATTCTTGTAGGACATTCATGTTAACTCTGCCAGTTTGACTAATCCCGTCACTTAGTTTTTCAAAGTTTTAGGTTTTATTTTCAGTTGTCAAATTCAAGAAGTTCAAGGGCTCAGACTCCCTCTTTAGTCCTACATAATTTTAGTTTAAGGTCAGCTAACACAAAACCACAAATCATAACCTTGTCAGCTTATTTCTACGTATCCTTTTTTTCAGGGTTTCTTAAGAATTTCCCAGCTGGCTGATCACAAAACGATGTATGCTTTCGAACAAGCCACTGGCCAGATTCAAACTCTAACAGAGATGATGAGCACAACAGACCCTGGTGCCTTCACAGTTACAGCTGATATGTCTTTTTGTTCTAGCTGAATGCCACTATTTGACACTACACTCCATGAAAAATAGACACAAGTGTAGTATTTTTTACTCACGATGACTCTTGCAACCTACTAAAAATCCTGACTTCTTTCATGAGCAGATTTCACTCTGAAATTATGAAGCCATGATTCAGTGTCTTTAAAGCAAGACCCAGCTTAAGAACTATGCTGGAAATATATAGCAAAATAATGTAAACACATATTTTTATTTTAAAATTTTAAATATTCTTTATGGTCTTTATGACTGCTTCACCTACGTTCCTCTTCCATACAGTAGTTTGCAAACTTCCAATACAACCAACAGACATGGTGAACAAGGTATGTGTTAATGAATTTCAACTTTTCTAAAGCTATTCAGAGACAGCAGGTGTCTAAAAGGTAAACAGAATCCATAGTAACTTAATTGTTGCAATGTTTTGTAGCCAATTGTTACAAAAATTATTTGCAAGTATAGTATAGTATAACCACGACAACCATATAGTAAATGAATGTCACCAGAGTCCGAGTTTGCTTTCAGAATTAATGTTGTTTAAGTGAAAATCTTGTTTACAAATACAAGTAGTTAGTCATTTCTTGTGAGTCTGCATATTGCAAAAATTAATTTTCATCTCTTCATAAGAAAAGCATTAAAATTTCAGCAACAGACTTCACAAGGAAACGGTTACTCTTAAGAATTATTTTTTTTTTGTATGATGATGACTTTCACTGTACTATCCATTGGCTTTTTGGGGATCCTTACCCAAAGGATAAGGCTTTGGGCATCTTTCCTCTATTCACTTTAACACTAGATAACACTGCATGGGAAACGACTGGAAGCATTTGACAAATGCAGACAAATCAAGGGTCAGTTAAATATATGGCAAATAATAAATATATGGAAAAAATGCCCAACTTCTGTTGCAAATAGTGAAAAAATCTATTAGAATACTCCAGATTTTAATACATACAGGTGATCTATCATGGAATATCAAATGTTGGTATATATTAAACTGAATTGAATTGTCTTAATTTTACTTAACAACAATTACAATTTTGATTTTTTTTTTTTACATTAATATGGCAAATACAATTTGGAGTTATATAGACAAATTTTACAGCTATCAATAGACTGTGTTTATCTGAAGGCAGAATTTAAGTGAAAATGTTTCCAAATACAATGGAAAGCCAATTGGAAGGTTTTCTCTATCTAGATTGCTCTACTGTTATGTTGTAAATGTACAAACAGAACATTGTATGTAGAAAAACGTAGTTTTTAGAAATTTAAAATCACTTACAAGTTGCTCAGACTTTACACCGTAGAGCTGAATGGTCTTTGCCACATTTTTTGCCACAGCCAAACTCAGGTCTGGATCAACAGCAGCCACATTTAGCTCACTGGAAGCAAAGATTATAAATCTTAATTAACAACTAAACAGTACTGTATTTAATTGACAAAGAATTAACTATGAATAAGTAGTTACGTGGCATGTCAATTTAGAGAGAGAATAACACATACAACCAAGTCTTTCTAAGCACTGTAATTCAGTTTACAATTTAACAAGTCATTTGGGAATTTTATGTGCAGTGTTCCTATTCTAGTAAAAATGAGCAAAGTTTAGGAATGACACTTCAGTATGAAATCACTATTAGTAAGCCATTCAAAAATATTGACTGCAATTAACTGCACTCAAGCTTTGGCAGCAGCCTTCAAACATTACAGGTGAATACACAGTCATTCAACTCCGGAATTACATGAGCTGTGCGGAAATACCCAGGGGATGTCTTAGCTTGACACAACTAATAAGCTGTGTTTTAAGCAATCCTTTATAGTAACAGAGGCCCCAAAGGAATGACAGGGAACAAATGAAAGAAGGAAAAGACTTCTAAGGCACTTCCAGTATTTCTTGTTCATGGAAACCCCCAGATCTCCATTAGCCGGGGCTCCATTCATTAATGCTCTACTGAAAACAGACAAGCACAAGGACCATCATATGGCTAGTGAAGAGATTAACCTCTCCCAAGAAATGGAGAGACACTAGGCATCCTGACATAGGAATAACCTTCTCTGAGAACTCTGCAGGGCCCCAAACATCATTAGCTAAAGGTCACTCTGGAAAACTCAGCTGAAATTTCATAATTTTCATGTCGTTTTCCCTTCTCCTCTGCAAGGAGCAAAATAACATCAATAATGACACCAAGAGGCATGTTCTGAGCATCTGTAACTCCTAGTCACAAGTACAGTGTCAATATTTAATATTACACACACACACATACACATACTATGAATGCTGCCCATCATTTTCAGACTATTAAACAGAGTAGTCCTTACCAAAACCCTATGAGGGAAAATACACCATTGGTAATTTAAGCAACTCGTTTTACAAATTCTATCTGGAAGAGTCGTCTTTATCTATTATCTTGCTGTTTCACTCTAACAGAATATTTACATCAGGTATTATCACTTGCAGCCAAGCAGCTATCATCTTCCCTTTGACACAGTCAGAATAATGAAGATATCAGACAATCACAGTATGTGTAGTTTCTCTTCCTGAAGTTTTATAAACTTAAACAGTAAAACTTGAATTAAAACATCAGTTATTCCAGAAAAATAAAACATGGAAAATAAATAATACTACTAATAAAATTTAAAAGAAATTATAAATAATAATAAAGAGGTGATTATCCCACTGTATTCAGCATTGGTGCAGCCTCATCTTGAGTACTGTGTGCAGTTCCGGGCCCCACAATTTAAGAAGGATGCAAGGTCCTTGAATGTGTCCAGAGAAGGGCAACAAAGCTCGTGAAAGGGCTGGAAGCAATGTCCTATGAGGAGCAGCTAAGGACTTTGGGCTCGTCTAGTTTGGAGAAAGGAGGCTGAGGGGCGACCTCATTGCTCTCTACAGCTTCTGGAGGAGGGGAAGTGGAGAGGGAGCTGCTAAGCTCTTCTCCCTGGTGTCCAATGATGGGACGTGTGGGAATGGTTCAAAGCTGTGCCAGGAGAGGTTTAGACTGGACATTAGGAAGCATTTCTTTACTGAGAGGGTGGTCAAACACTGGAACAGGTTTCCCAGAGAGGTGGTCAATGCCCCAGGCCTGCCAGTGTTTAAGAGGCATTTGGACAATGCCCTTAATAACATGCTTTAACTTTTGGTCAGCCCTAAAGGGGTCAGGCAGTTGGACTAGATGATCGTTGTAGATCCCTTCCATCCGAAATACTCCATTCCATTCCATTCCATTCCATTCCATTCCATGCCAAATCTTAATTTTTACACTAACCAGTTTTATAACTAAAGAGTTACCAACATTTTACTGCCAAGGAAGTCTCATTTCTAAAATTGTAACTTATGAGAAAAAACATATTGAAGATTACATTTTGCAATGTATTATACGTGCATACCTGGCTATAGTTTTAATGATGCTGTCAAGTTCATCAGAAGAAGGAGGATTCCGGCCTCCAGGAGGGAAGACAAGATTGATGGGGTCAAAGAGTCGAGATAAGGATTTTGACAAATAAGCAGCTTCATATTGTTGCAGTGAATCTTTCAAGGCCTTTTCTGGACTGTTGGTATAAGACAAAAATACTATATTTTAAATTAAAATATACAATAGCATTGAATCTTTCCAGACCATACAAACTTCGCAGTATTGAACCTGGTTCTTCTTTCTGCTCTTTAAACATACGCACTTGAAAAGATTTAAAATCTTAAAAGCATGTAACACCTTGCTTTTCACTTGAACCATGTAACTAGCTAGACAGGGAGCCATTCTCTGTAGTTCAACACAGTTTTTAGCACTTTCTGTAAGACCTACGTGGAATCCCTAATTCAAGGTGTCCTTGAGACACAGTGCTAAAAACATTTGCAAAATATCAGCAAGATATCCAGAACCACAATGAAAGACCTTTTTGTATTCACATATTTCATTAGCAGATAGCCTGTACTCATTGATATATCAAAAAAAAAATTATCTCCTAGTATATGTATGTGTATAGAAAGCTTCAAATATAAAGACTGCTCTTAAATTTACCTTTAATAAGCTTCAGTCTTTAGTATTTCTGTTTGTGAAAATGAGTAAGCAGTAGCGCTCTCAAACATTTTACCTCATTGTCAGAAGTTTGGTGAACTTCTTACTTTGCTTCCATTGAAGTAAATGATAAGTCTCCCACTAACTGCTCAGGAACACATTTAAGCCAATACTAATCTCACATAAAATATTCATTTTATCTTACATAAGTCTAGAAGTCTTAATAGACTTGATGAGCCTGTTCCAGTTTGATCTTTCTGATATCTACCACTCAGATCATGTTTAGTCTATGATGTATAAACATAAAAACTATGAATCATAACAAACTGAGCATTTGTCACACTCCAATGATACGGTATCATTAAGAGAAAGCTACTGCTATAATCACAACACATAAAATGCATTTTCATCATTCTGCTTGTTTTTTTCACACCAAGAAACAACAAGATAAAACTAGTTCCAAAGCCAGGGACTTTGTAAAAGACAAGACAATCCAACACTGTTAATTATATAACCTAATGAACATCCTACAGCTCTAAAATAGTATTAAAGCAATAATCGCAAGAGGAAAAAAAGCCTTTAAAATTTTCCCGCTCTGATAATTTGAATAATGCTAAGTTCTTAAAAATATTCTGTTATCTTGCAGGGTGCAAAGCTTTATATTTTCTTGCCTTAGGCTTCATAATACATACTCATAATCTTCGTTTTTTTGCATGAATATGTCCTGTACATCTTCCTCCATTTGTTGTAGTTCAGCAAAGAGATCAGTAGTTCCACTTGTGTTAAAATTCCTCTGAATATTTTGACTATATTGTTGCAGGCGCTTCCACAAGTCATTATAAAGCCTCAGTAATTTAGGGTATTCTCCTTCAAAAGCTTGTTTCAAAAACATAGAGGCTGCAAAATAAAGCAGTAAGGAATACGCATTCCTAAGTTCAAACTAATTTTTTGATTCATATAAACAACCTGTATCCTTGCATTCACATCAATAAATTTTATATAATGCTATTCTATCCTTAATATTACTAATGTAATATTTATAATTAATTTCAAAGTGGTATAAGCTATCACATTAAATGCAGCTGACAAAGGTACGTATCTAAAGCACCCACATAAAATCCACATTTGGAAGACTGGACATCGAAAACTTATTTTGGACAATAAAGACACTAATCATGGTCATGAAACATTTGGTATCAAATTTAATTATTAGTATTATTATTCATTTAAGTCCAAAGTGTGATTAGAACTCTCTAAATCTAGAGATTTTCTAACAATAGCTTGAGGAGGGAGAAGTATGGGGCTGTGCAACTTTGAAGATACCCATTTAAAACAAAGGTAACTTCTAGAAGACAAACTCTTACAAAATGTCATGAGGGAAGCATATGCTTTTATACATACTTCTTAAAACATGGTACCTAAAATGCAGTCTCTACACTTGCCAAATAAAGAATGACAAAGCCAGCAGAAAAATCTGCATTATTTTCAGCCGTGAAAAGCTTGCCACAAGTAACAGGAAATGAAACAAATGTACAACTGTTTCAGTGACTGATGTTAATCTTGATCTAACATCACTCATACTTTATGGATTTCCCATTACATTAGGAGATTAACACTGTTCCATTCATTCATAGGTTGTTCAGGTTCCAGACATCTGTCCCATTTCACCCAGCCTATCCTTTCAACTCAAATACAGTCTGATTTTGAATACTGGAGGATTCACATTTATTATCAAACACAGAGTTATTTTAGGTCACAAAGCTATGTTTATAAAGACTGTACCAACCACACAAACGCAGATCATGATATATGACCAAACTCTGTAAGCTGTCATGAATTCCTGTTTTTACACTTTTTCTGACATTGTCTAGTCTTCCCCTGATCTATGTGATCCAGAGGTCTGTGACCAATGTCAGTGGATTCAATAACAGAATATATATGTTAAAAATTAACATTCTCATACACACGTGTCACTTAAAAAATAAAGAAGTCTACTCGCTGTAAGCATTGTTTCCACTAAACTCAGCTGTAGCAAAGAAAAACATCATTCACAGTTCAAAAATCCAACTGCTCCCTCTAAACGTTTATATAAAAAACATGATTAAAAATCGTAAGTAATACAATATTTTTGAATAGCTGTCAGACAAAGTACTGCTGACAAAATGCAAGAGTTCCTCTACTTCCGAAATGTTGATTGATCCCATTAACTGATGTCACAATTCTAGAATTTTAATACTGAGTGCTGAAAACAGGTTGCACATGTTCGGTTTGAATACATGTGATTCCGGGTACGAACATACTGCTGTTAAAGTAATGCTTAAGGCAAACAGTAAAATTAATATGTTTTAACACAAGATGAATATATTTTCTTTTGGGATCATCCAGTTACTTAGCAACCACTGAACATGAATCAACCAGCTAGTTCCTCAAAATTATATTGCTGCTACAAAGCCTGGAAGGACCAAATTCTGAAGGGCCAATGCAAGAGCTGAGATCACAAAGATGCATGCAAATCTTATGTACTTTATCTGTATGTGCAAAAGATTGACTTTACACACCATATACAAACATGAAAGATATATTTATGAAGGCACTGAATTCATCCGGGTTTATGATCCAACTGCATGCTGCATTAACATACACCAGCAATAGTATTGTCTTATGTTTATAGATGTTTTTTATTTAATATTCCTTGATTGTATCTGCTATTTATTTACTACTTATGTACAGAATATTGCATATAGGCAGAACACCAGCCATTTATCTATATTTAGACAAGATACCATTTTGAAGAAACTCAATTTCTATTTTTAAAGGTATCCAAAAATAACTAAAATCAGGATCAGTGTTTAACAAGAAAAGACTGTTAAGAACTGCTCTTTAAAATCAAACTACTATTTTTGAATTTGGCAAACCCATTCACTTTGGAAAGTATATTGTACCATTCCAAACATTTTTACCTCCACATACAGTTGCAAAAATACAGTTTTGTTATTAGATAATGACTACTTAATGAAGCAGAAAATATTTCTTTTTGAAAATTCAACCATAGTTTTGGAGGATCACCTTGTTTGGGTACAAACCCAGGAAGTCTAAAATTCACAGACCCCACACGGAGTGAAGTTCTAGTAGAGGAGATCATGAGCAAAGGGCTTATTGAAATGACAGATTCAAAATAATTACAGAACACATTACAAATCATTTATACCGAATACTTACAGTCTGTTGCTGATTGAAAATGAGAGGTAAGTGTCTGAGTTACTGCAGTCCAGAATTTGTACAAAATATCAGACTGGCCATCCTGATAGCAAGGGACAAAAGAAAAACCAGTTTCAAAACATACTCTTTTCAAAGAATCTTGAACAATGCAAAATGCTCCCAGTCAAAGCTGTTCTACCATCACTGAGAATAAAAACTAAGTAAATGAAATCTGAGAAGTTTTCCTCAAGTTTAAAGCTAGAAAAAATATTGGAGACAACAAAAATGAAAGCTTCAGTCTTCTCTCAAACGGAGTATTTTCATTCAAGTCTGAGAGAAATGCTCTCAGCTCTCTAGGGGCATGAGTGCAGACCGAAGCAGTACACCTCAGGAGCAGTGTGAGAAAATCTCTTTGCATTGCAGTGACCTTCTCATTCTGTGGGGGTTCTCATGCTGACCACATCACAGCAATTATTGTTACTGCCATTACACCATGCTTGCAGACACCAACCTGGGACCAAAACCAGCGCATGCTGCTCTGCTTCACACAGAACAGTTTCTTGTTTCTAAAAACATAAAACACATGAAAATACAGTGGACCTCACAGTTGACTCTTCACCACTTTGTGTCAACAGAGCTTGCTGTCAGCAGTGGAAACAAGGTAGCATACTCTTCCAAAATGGACATACAAGAAATAACAGGCTGTTTCCTTACTCCAACACCTTGCACTAATTAGACTCAAGTATTAAAGCATGATTTTGTTTTCTCTCTTTTGCTTTCTTCCTGTCTGTGCGTTGGAGGTAGAAAAAATTACAAGAGATGACGATGGGTCTCCTGTCGGGCCCACCAGTTAGATACTTGGAATGCTGTCCAGTGTTTTTATGGGAAGGGGAAGCTCACTCTGGACAGAATCAGTTTCTTCATTGCATGGTATACATGTAATGTATTGACCCTACTGTATAAATTAACCAGTTTGACCAAATCATTATACTAAGAATAATCAGCAAAAAGTGCTCATAATGAAAATGTGAAACAGCCAGCAGTGATGACAAACGTCAGCAATTCTAAGGATCTTATGCTGGCACTGGGCTGTTTCTATCCTGACTCACTCCAAAACATCCAAGGTTTTAAATCAAAGCACAACATTCACAGCTAAAGAACACTGAAATCGCTGTCAGAGGGATGCATTTTCTCAGCTTTCCTTTTGGCACTGCCAGTGACCTCATTACAAGAAAAATGAAAAAAAAAACCAAACCACAAACCCAAACCCAAAACCCAAACAACCCTAGTTCTTGTTAATAACACAAGCCCTTTTAAAGTGCCCGTTCAACTTCTGCACTGCCCAGCACCACAAAAAGATTAGCTATCAAATATAAAAGTCCAGCTACTCCAAATTGAATTACTACTTAAGACAACAAAGGAAGAAAGAATGCACTCTATTCACTTGCACTGGCAGTAACATGCAAAGCTAGGAAGGTGTTTAGAATGTCATCCATTAACAGGGTACCCCTGCATCCCGCCTGAAGATCTGGTCATCGAAAGACTGCAAATTCAAGCTAAAGTTTCAGTTCCAAAACTTTCATCTTAAAGAATTGATACAAAACCTGAAAATCAGTCAAAGGTACACTGAGACATCTAAAAATTAAAAAAAAAAAGAAAAATATTATCAGATAGAATGCTTTCACATATTCCAAGATTAGATGAGGAATTCATCCAACCCTGCCCCTTACCTCTAAAGATATTCAAAGAAAGATAAAATTTATGGGTCATGTGTTAAGAATTGAGAGAGAACATCTTTTATGCTGTTGCACTCATACTTGTAAAATCTATGAGAATTAACACAGAAAACTAAAATAAACTGGGATGACTGAATCTCATTTTTGACTGCTTGAGGACACTTATGGATTTAGAAACTGAAGTTACTTACAGCTTTGATTGTATTTTCTGTAAAATTGTACTTGATTTTCATAAATGGGCAAAGTAAAATTGTAATATTAGACAATGATACAGAAGGTGCACTGCATAAAAGGTCTTTGGGTTTTTTGTAAATTTGTTACTATAGCATAAATCTGAAATTACTCAGTTCTCCATTTCACAGTTTCACATTTGAAACATGAAAATCACTATAAAACAAATGGCCTTTCACATCAATTATAGAGTAAATTAATTAGCTTTCATATTCTCTATCCCAACCTGGAACAATGTTTTGCCTACTCAGCACAGTAACTCAATTCAATTTCTAAATAATCTAATGGAGGTGGAAAAATACTTACAGAGCAATTTCAAACAACTTTTTTTTTCATTACTGTTGTCACCATCTACACCTCTGTCACAGACTCAGCAGAAAATGCAATGATTAAAGGGTCTTGAAAATAAACTTGTATGTAGTCTCTCCACATCAACATTTCTATCTTAATTGTCAGATTCAACATGGTGACAAATAACAGTACAATACATGGGATAACATTTAATGTTTTTGTGAAAATATGCAACTTATGTATGTACCCATATAGATACATATATATAAAATATAAAATCAGACATATGTACCTATGTACTCCTGTAAACATTTGCACAGTAGCCACAGCTGTACCAATTAAGCCGCTGCTCATTAGCTTGTGTCTTCTGACCTGGGCAAATGGTGTCCATTAACTGCATCAGAATTTTGCAGTGAAGTAGGCCCTCGCATCTCAGCTAACCAACTGTATTGTATAGAAGGAGAAACAGCGGGGAAAAGCTACATGGAAAATCAAATAACATTTCATACTGATTGACCACTCAGTCAAAAATGTTTAGGGGAAAAAATGATTAATGCCCCAGTTTTGGACCAACTAAAAACACTATCTATGGAGTCATTACTGGTTGCTTCTATAATGCAAGATACAATATTTCACTTTGTCCGGTGTTGAGACGCAGTCACTCTGGAGGTGAAAAATAGCTGCTGATTAATAGCACACAAAAGACCATGTAAGAGTTTGTGGCAGGAACTAGAGAATACTGTTGCCTACGCATACACCAGGGGGTATTTAAGTGGGTGGACTGTAGCTACCAAAATTGGAATACAGCAAGGCATTAGCATTAGATACTCCTGCTGGAGTAAAAAGTGCCATATGCAACCATGAGCATCCAGAAACCATTTATTTATTTTGTTTAAACCTGTAATTTATTTTGCTTACATATTAACTCACTATATTATTTTCTTAAGTACTTTTAAGTATATCACTGATTATTTTTTAAATACTGTAGTCTAAGAGAGATTAAATCTGTGCCTGCAGATCACAAACAAAATTATAATTTAATTATTTAAAATATAATGTGCAATTCCATTTGACAATAATCAATACTAGAAAATGACATAAAAAAAGGGTAGCAAAAGGAGTGGGTTTTTCCAGCTTATCAGGAAATTAAAGGAATGTCTCTCTCCTTCTACTGGACAACTTCTTCATGGACTTAAGAAGATAGGCAGGATGAAGGTGGAAGAGGAAACAGCAGTACTGCTTGCCTGAAATGTACACAGCAAATCTACTGGCTCATCTTATTGTAATGGAAAGTTTATAAGCTTCACATAGCACCGTGAGCAACATCCCACAGTATCAGAAAGTAACTGCTCTTTTGGGCCTTTCACTTTCAGAAAATGTCATCTAGCTAAAATTGCATTCCTGTCATCTTCCCATCTGTAGAATGTAAGTAATGAATTTGGTCCTCCTCTATGCTTCCACCAAATATCCTCACTGGTAGACAATGTATGGGAGCACTGGGTACATCCATATTAGTGATTCAATGCGTAGAAGGGATTCTTTTTGGTGCAAATCTGTCTTGCGCCTATACTTGTCTTGCAGTAAACACTGAGGTGTGCTAGCAGACTAAGTTCCACTACTCAAGGAATACACAACCCCATCGTTATCTTAAAGAAACCAACCTTTGCAATTAAATAGCTTTTTGCACCATATCATCATGTTTTTGTAATGGAACCCACAAAGATGTACTAATATTTTTACGGATTAATATTCTGAGACTTTAAATTGGGAGTTTTCCATTTCTCTTGCTTCTGAAAATGAAATAAAATTGAAAGATGTGAAATTACTTACACCCTCTCCAAAATAAAAATGCTTGCTTTGAAATCTAGTCACAAGCAGATTAACATCTTGTGATACAATCCCTTGTAGCAGGAGCAGCTGACAAGATGAGTAACGAACTGCATCCGATTATCTTTTCAGCTCTGTGGCAATCATTTTCCAACAGCTTCCTATTCCATAACCAACAACACTGGAAAAAGGTCACCATTCTGTCACATTTCTTCCCCATCAGTGTATGTGTTCAATAACGTAGAGAACACATAAACATTTTGAAGTTAAGAGTTCTGGCTGCATCACTGTTATCTGGAGCAAACCTGTTTCAGGTGCATATTGCATATATAGAAATCCTACATAAAACATCCATACATTATTTAAAGTCTCTCAGAAGGAAATTATTACACTTTAGCATATAATAGAGTGATATTTCCCCTTTTCATGAAATACGTTCTTTCTTCAACAAAAGACCCTTAACTGTAATTGACGGTATCTAAAACTCAGGACAGGTAAGATTCAGGTTGACATATAGATATTTTTCTCATTACAGAATACAACTGAATTAAACCTATGAATATTAATTGCAACTGTAGGACTATAATGGCAAAACAGGCTTTTGCCCCAAAAGCAGATCTATTTAACTCAGCATTTTCGAAGTAATGGTACTATCTGTTTACAGCTTTATTTTGATCTCACAGCAGAGAAAATCTGCACATAAATCATACTTTGCACCACTGCAAAATGGTTGGGAGGTTAAGATTGGCCACAGAACTGACTGTTTTTTCATGAGAATCTACTCCTATACCTAAACTACACTTACATAAACTAATAATCTACCAACCCAAACTGGGAATTAAAAATACCGTTGCTGCTGTTCCTGCACCCAGTGACCACTTTATTCCCCAGAACTGACACAGCGGAGCAGGCACTCAGATGATTTAGTAGCCCCTATGCAACCCCTCAGGCAGCGCAAGACAGCTTACGTCTGTCTTCCTCTTGTCCATTCTTTGCTGTCAGAAATTAACTGAACAACTGCCCAGTAACATAAACTAGGGCAACCCTCTGCTGTTCTGACCTGCTGGACAGCTGGCCAGAACCAGGGGAATAGAAAGATGCTTTTGAAACACGTATGGACTATAAGCACTTGGCTACTTTTGAAAATGTTATTCCTAGAGAATCCACTTGCATCTGTGTAGAGTAAAATAGAAAAACACAACAATAAGACTCCAGTCTGGCCCATTTACTATAATTTTACTCTTTTTCGTACTGTTTAAAAACTCTGTACTTAGTCACACATACTATTCACGTACGAATTACTTGCTCATGGAATTACACACGTAAATCAGACAAAACACGACCAGCGGGCTAGATCATAGATGGTAACAAATTTTCTCAGGGCTCACTTCATCGTGTACATGAACTGGACAAAGATCATTAGTGTAAGACATAATTCAACAAAGTTTACCCTTATTAGAATAACAGATGCAGGCAGTCTGTTTGACTTCCATGGTATACTTTATTTATGTGAAATTAAGAGCGTGCTTAAGTGTTTTGCGGAATCAGGGCCATAACCAACAGTCAGCAATAGATGTGTTCGCCTTGTATGACTATTTAGTTTCAACTATTACTATAAAGTTACTATTGTCAATACTCTGCACAGACAGTAATATTGTGCAAATTCCCCACAATTGAGGGGTTTTTAGACAAAACCATTAAGAATGCGTGATAATACTGCATAATGACAGTGCCAGGAGACATTCGGACAGTGCTAGTTCATCCTGCTCTCTGTTGTAAACTAATAAAATTGAGTCTTTCCCCACTAATACAAGCATAGTAAGTGTGAAAATTTAATATTCTAATGGCAAAAGTTTAACACTTTTGCTAGTCCGGGACAGAAAAGGTCTACATTCAGTAGATGCCAAATTCAAAGCAGCTGACCAGCCTTTTAGGCAGAGATTTTAAGATGCAAGTCAACAGAATCACAGAATGGTTGAGGTTGGAAGGGACCTCTGGAGGTCATCTGGTCCAACTCCCTGCTTAACCAAGGCCACCTAGACCAGGTTACCCAGGACTGTGTCCAGGCAGCTTTTGTATACCTCCAAGGATGGAGACTCCACAACCTCCCTGAGCAACCTGTGCCAGTGCTTGGACACCTTCACAGTGAAAAAGTGTTTCCTGATGTTCAGAGGGAACCTCCTGTGGTTCAGTTTGTGCTCACTGCCTCTGGTCCCATCACCGGGCACCACTGGAGTGAGCCTGGCTTTGTCCTCTTTGCATCCTCCCTTCAGGTATTTCTATAAATTGATGAGATCCCCCTGAGCCTTCTCTTCTCCAGCCTGAACAGGCCCAGCTCTCTCAGCCTTTCCTCAGAGGAAAGATGCTCCAGTCCCTTCATCTTTGTGGCCCTCCTTCATTGGACTCTCTCCAGTGTGTCCACATCTCTCTTGTACTGGGGAGCCCAGAACTCAACACTGTATTCCATGCCTCACTGGTGGTGAATAAAGGGAAGGATCACCTCCTCAACCTGCTGGCAATACTTTGTCTAATGCAGTCCAGGACACTATTCGCCGCCTTGGCTGCAAGACCACATTGCTGGTTTACGTTCAGCTTGGTGGCCACCAGGACCCCCAGGTCCTTTTCTGCCAAGCCAGTTTCCAGCTATGTGGCCCCCAGCATGTAATGGTGCCTAGAGTTGTTCTTCCCCTGGTGCAGGACTTTGCACTTCTCCTTGCTGAACTTCATGAGGTTCCTGTCAGCCCATTTTTCCAGCCTCCTGAGGTCCCTCTGGATGGCAGCATGAGCCTCTCAAGCAGCAGGNTACTTTGTCTAATGCAGTCCAGGACACTATTCGCCGCCTTGGCTGCAAGACCACATTGCTGGTTTACGTTCAGCTTGGTGGCCACCAGGACCCCCAGGTCCTTTTCTGCCAAGCCAGTTTCCAGCTATGTGGCCCCCAGCATGTAATGGTGCCTAGAGTTGTTCTTCCCCTGGTGCAGGACTTTGCACTTCTCCTTGCTGAACTTCATGAGGTTCCTGTCAGCCCATTTTTCCAGCCTCCTGAGGTCCCTCTGGATGGCAGCATGAGCCTCTCAAGCAGCAGGCCCTCCTCCCAGTTTTGTGTCATCAGCAAACTTGCTGAGGGCACACTCTGCCCCATCATCCAGAAATCATTAATGAAGGTGTTAAAAGGGATTGGACCCCATACAGACCCCTGGGGTACACCACTATTTACTGGCCCCCAGCTAGACTTTGTGCCACTGATCACCACGCTCTGGGCCTGGCCACTCAGCTGGGCCATTCATGAGCAACCCTATGTTCATAAACAGCTGAGTTTCAGAACTTCAAAAAGAGGGCTGTTAGAGCACACAGTACAACTGAGAGAGACTGCAGATTCAACCATCTTCTATGCAATGACAAACGGTAAGAAAAGGATTCAGATCAGTATTCTTTTATTGGTATGGAATCAACAGGGGAAAAAATCCGTTTATACTTGCATATTAAAAATTCTTTTTTTCAGTAGTCTTTATATCTTTAGTGTACTGTATTATAGCAGTATGCAGACTTGTTAAAAGTGTGAAGCGACATTATTACTTAGCTGTAGAGATTCGAAATTTAGATTAATGTCGCTTGTTTACAGGATGGTAAGATTACCTTTGATGGAAAAAACTACAGGCTGGCAGAATCCACATGCTAAAACCCCTCCCACTTACATAAAAGTGACTAGATTTCACAGTTCAAAAAGTGTAACCCATTTTCATTAATAGCTACTAGTAAGTTAATAAACCACTGAACAACCGGGTGAGTACCAGTACCGTAAGAGCAAAGATATTTGGAGATCTGTATTCACTGTTACTCTACAATAATATTAATGCTGCAGCCTGGAAAACTGATTTAAAGTCTCCTCAAGCTTAAAAACAGAACAGCTTACCTCATTTTTAAAAACATACCAAACTACTAATTAACTTTGCTATTACTGAAATGAAATTTCTTGAGCTCTGTTCCTAATATAAGTATTTAGTATCTGACATGAAATCTAAATTCAAGAAATAAGAATGAAAGTACCCCCCTTATTCAGTATTAGACAAGAATGCAAGAAGATGCTGAAAAGACATATATTTATTTTTACAAATGTCTCTATTTCCTCCACACTGTAAATTTAGAACTTAATGAGTATAATTTCCCATCTGTGAATTATCATATTTGTGTGTGTCTAAAATAGCTATTCTAACATTCAAATAATAAATCTGACCCACTGATTCTAAACTGGCTCCCACTTCATGACAATCACTTCCAACTTATTTTTCCCTGTAGGAATTTTGATACTTTGAGTAGAATGTGAAAAACATCTTTATTGTGAAGCCTCTTTGAAATGTAAAACAATATAGTGAATATTACCATGCAGCTAGTTGCTGCAGGCTCCTGAAATCAGGCTTTGCATACTAATACATACAGTGTTTTCTATCTGTAATCAAAGGCTCCGCCATAAAGAAATACGGGACTTGAGAATGTTGCTCTAAAAACAGAAGACATTTAAAGGACAGCCTAAATATTTTTTCCTCCAATAAAGCAACAATGCAAATGATTTAACAATTTTGTACGGCAAGATCTTATGGGACAGAAATAAGGAAATCTATTTGCACTATTTCTATAGCAACGTAATTGCCAAATGTTAGACTGTGAACAAAAAGCCATCATCCTCAGTAGTGCAATTAATCAGTAAAAAACCAGACAAATTCTGAATGTGTTTTCAATAAATCTTTTCTATCTTCTCAAAGTAGTCGAGATTAAATTTTTAAAAAGAACAGTGCATTTAAATTTCTAATGTTGTCTACATTATACATTGTGGGTGAACAGATGTCAATAAACGACACCATGATTTTAAAAATGACCTTGATTTTGTTGTTTTACTGCAGGGCATAGAATTTCATTACACTGAGTTGATCAGTTTATACCCAAGGTGTAATAGTTTCTAGACTTTCAGCAGTAGTGCAACATTTTAAAAAGGTCTCTTTATGCAGCTGGCAAAAGAAACAAAACCTGTTTTTTTCAAAAATATAACCTTCTTAGCTAGAAAACAAAGTTAAGACTGTGCATTTTCCCTATTAGAATATTAGAATTCTAAAGCAATGCCTCAGAAAAACTAATTTGTAAGGAACAAAAATACTTAGGTCTTAAACAGTGTCCTATATCTTCAAAACTACTTAAAACATTAATTAATCCTCCCATATTCCTGCAAGATATGCATCAACTGCAAATAAATGAACTTAGTGTTTCCACAAGCCAGTAACTACTCAAGGGACTTGAAAGCTTTCTTCTATCCAGAGAACTGATTTAGTATGTAGAGCAGCAATTTGAACTAGGCTTTCACCTTGACTACTACATACCCCATCTAAGGATGAAAGGGTGGTTCGTTACCACGTCCACCCAGCCTGTAGCTGTTCAGCTAAGATTGACAAGAACAATGATAAAAGGCGGCACTTCTAGTAAATGCATTTCTTTTCAAACAGCAAGCTGACTGAAAAGCAACTGACTTAATAATTTTCCATCTTCACTGAACTGCAATTTGCACAAACCTCACCAAACCACAAGTGAAAAAGAACCAAGGTCATTATAGCCTACTATCCCATGTAATCTCCACACCATCCTTTTTATTTACAGCTGCACATTTCTGTCAGAGAAACAGAATTAAAGTTCTAGAGAAAACACAGTGTCATTAGAAAACCATTGCATAGGCTCTGACCCTCCCATTTGCATTAGAACCAAATCACCTTTAGCATAGCTGTCTGGACACACTGATCCTTCTAAAACTAGAATTAGGACCTTTAACTGGTAAGACCTTTTTGATTTTTTGAGAGGCATCAAAAAGCCTGCGACTGAACTCAGTGGGACAATTTGTAGGTTTGAAATAAAGAGCATCTTCGGTATTTTGGGGATCAAAACCCTGCTCATTCACCTGTGCTTAGATCTCCACAAAGTACTTTCTTACTGCTTAAATAATAAACAAACCACAGTAGAAATGACGTAATCCAATTCTGCTTCTACAAAAAATACTGGAAAATAAATCACATACTTGTAATAATGGGTGAAAACCAGATTATTTTCTGAAGTCACATAAGGCAGTAATTAGATTATTTTTCAATTTTTTCCACTTGGGATTATTTTTTAATTGGGTCAACTGAATGTGAATATGTGATGTTAGACGTGAATAATTTCAAAGCAGCAAAATCTTTTAATGGGTTTGGACGGGCAGAAGAAATAAGAAGGTAAAATGTAAGTACACTTTGGGCATTAAACATTTATAATTTCCATTTATTTTCTTTATCTTATGTAATGATGAGGACATTTCCTTCTGTATCGTTAACACCTCATATTGCCAGTGTTGACAACTCAGGAAAATAGGCTGCTTACTCACCAAACGTTCATCAGGAGAGGCAATGATAAGAGCCCTCCACGAAGCACATAATAACACTCCCTACAACTCTCAGCTCACTTTCTTACCCAGAGGCTTACGTAAATGACAGGGTTTGCAGTGTGCCTTTGCTGCTAACAAGCAGGACACCAGCAGATCAAAGGCGATCAAGGGCAGATCTGCCCTCTCATAAGGAGCACTCTTCTGCCCAGCAGAGAGAGCCCAGCTCACTCTTTCGATTGACCACCCCAAAACCCCCCTACAAAATGATCTGCTGCTTTGAAGGCTGCTTCTCACTTTGCAGAATGGTTTGCTGATGCCTACGTAGGAGTGAAGGACCCAAAATAGATGAGGATCAGAGATCATTTTCAACTCTTTTACAAGGGGCTTAGAGGTATTCTTATCTCTAATTAGGAAGCTGGCTGTCACAGAAAGATATGTTCTGCTGCGCCTTACACTGAAGTCAATTGTAGTTTAGGTATTACAACAGTTGAGACAGGATCAGTCACTACCCATTGAAAGAGAGACGCAATAAAGCAGAATAAACTGAAGTAACCTATTAGCTCTCTGAAGGTGAATTAAGCAATTGAAAAAAGTGATATAAATAACCAGTTATTAGGTGAACAAAAATATCAATCGTACATTATTTAAATTTTATTTGGAATTTTAATTTTTACCCTCAACATTATGAAAACAATACCTCTACCTTTTAAAAAATGTATAAAATTAAATCTCTATTCATTTTCCCCAAAACTAGAAATCTGAATTCTGAATTATTTTAGCCAACTAAAATCTTGTCATTAAAGGCCTTCTTCCTTACATAAAACCAAAAAAAAAGTCCATTCAGTTTTAAAAGAAATGGATTTTTCCTTTAAATATTTCATAGATCTTTTTTGGAAATTAAATCTGTAATTTTAATATTTACAGATTAGTAATGAATCTGTAGTTCATTACTAGTATGAAATGTAACAGTTTTTACAATGTACTATAAGTGCATGAGTTCCTTTCAAAATTGCATTCATT
The DNA here is from genome assembly GCA_013397275.1 of Burhinus bistriatus. Lineage (NCBI taxonomy): Eukaryota > Metazoa > Chordata > Aves > Charadriiformes > Burhinidae > Burhinus > Burhinus bistriatus. The sequence goes on along the minus strand of VYXH01009645.1, from coordinate 55,968 downwards.
TCATATTGTAGCAAAGGAAAAATACCAAAATCTAGAACTGCAAAGGGAAAGAGCGGAAAAAAGCGCAGTGTAAGTTTAACCTCCAGATTCCTCCATGATACTCATGTAAGCCTGGGTATGTCACTTAACTCTTGGCCACATCTAATGGTGGAAAAAATTGGAAGTGAATTCTGTAACAGAAATCATAGTGTAGAAAAGATGCGGGTGTTGTCATTGCCCTGCTGCTGAACTTCAGTATTTACAAATTTTACAAGTTCTGTGCCACAGTTTCTCCATCTATCAGATTTTTGTTTACTTTTCTTTTTTTTTTTTTTAGCAGAGTGGGTTTGTGAATCCTTTAATTAATTAGTTACTGTTTTTAAAACTACATTTTTGGATAAAACATGATACAACAGTACTACTTATTATTATGGTAACAGGTAATTAGAAGGCCGGAAAGGACATGTTTGAGATCACAATACAAAATGAGAAAAAATGCAGGCTGTGCTATCTGTGAAGAGAAAGACACAAAAAATCCCCAATGAAAAAAAAGAGAATGATTTTAAAAAATAAAAAAAAAAGGCAAGTAGCTTCCTTGCTATTAAAGGACTGGTGCTTTAAAAAGGCTGGGTCTCCTCCTCTCTTATGCTTCCTAGGATGGTACTTGCACTGCAGTAATCAAAACAAGGAAGCAGATGGACAGGCAAAGTGGTACTGCAGCTGCTGCAGAAGATGACTATAATAATAATGTTGACATCAGTAACAGTAATTAGTGCACAGACTGTAGAGTGGATGATTCGTTTTCCTATCTTCTGGCGTGGGCATGCTGTCCTAGCAAATGGGTATAATGTTAGTACCTTTAGTTTGTTTTGTTCATTTGCTCCGTTTATTAATGAAATTGAATACAATAAAGAAAATCCAACTTTTCTCCCTCTCCAGAACACTTGCTGAGAAAAGCATGTTGTTTCACTTTAGATTAATACAAGATGGAATCTTCATTAGTAAATGGCAAAATACCAATTTCTTCCTTATATCTATTTTCAGTGTACACAACAATTCATACTCTCCCATACAGCCATCTGTACATGCACTCTTTGAATTTCAGCAGCATCCAGTACTTGTCTGGTTTTGTCTAAACAGCAGCTCTGCTGTTTGGTATGACTTCACCCATCTGCAGGCTGATGCCATACCTTTTTCAACAGACAGTAGAACAAACGGTGTAACTGTGAGAAGGGCCAAAAAAACCACTGTGCTACACTGAACCATCTCAGGTAAGAAGAAAGTAAAGCATGAGTGCTACGAGTGGTACCATGTCATGCTGAGAGAGTTCTGGTAGCATCAGACAAGGATGTACCACTACTCCTTAGCTGCCCCACTGAGAATGACAACTGTCCAGCTTGGTGTTACACCATGCCAAAACACCCATCGAAAAGCAAACTAACTGGAAGACTGATAACTGTGGAGAAACAAATACATGGATTTTATTTGAGAAATGTAGTTTGCCACTTAGATGCAATCCTGCAGTATGAAGTCAAAGGGAAGGAAGGGTAATTAGACAGATCACGGAACATGCTTAGCATATGACAACCCAAAAGCCTTTTATTTTATTTTATTTTCTACTGAGTTTTTCCTTGCTCTGCATCTAGCTTCTACTGAGATTCATCTTCCCTGTTCATTTATTCTCCAGGATGATAAAAGATTTCCTTTGGCTTCCCTCTATTATCATTCTCGACAACTGGAACAACTCCTATCCCCTTTTCAAGTGCTGTTCTACAAAAGGGAAGACTGAAAGCGAGAAGCACAGGCTCAGGGTGAAAGTCATCGTGAACACTGGAAGCTCATTTATCTAAGCTCCTTTTCCATTCAAACTCTTCCTGAGCCTTCCAGAGTTCATCCTTCTGTCTCTAGGTTTCTATGTTTCTCCTTAAATATGCTGATCTACTGAAGGGCTCCACCCAGGCAGCAATAGATATTTTTTGTCAGATCAAATTTTTTAATGAAGAAAATATGCTAAAAGTTTATAAAATTTTTGAGGTGTTTTGTGTTTGGTTTTGTGGGGTTTTTGTTGTTGGTTGTTTTTTTTTTTACAACACAGAAAGAGAAGCTTGAAGTGCCTCATAGAAAAGTCATCTTCTGTGTAACATCTTTTGGAGATGGGCTTAACAGACAGATGAACTTAAATCCTGTGTTTAACCTTCATTATTTGCTTTCACTGTTGAGAAGACCACATTTGCATATGAAGAGTTTCCCCAACATATTTCAAAAATTAAATTCATGTAAATTAAAATCCAGCCTTATACTTGGAAAACGAGATGACTGCATAAACACGTCTTTTGTTTTTGTTTCTTCTCATCTACTAAGGTAGATGAGATAGCTTCAGTAATTCTGTTCCTAACACTGAAGGAGACCATTAATCAAATTATTCCAAATATGAATAGAAAACAATGCAATTGAATGGAAAAGAATAGGTATTCAAAAGAACAGCCATGATTATTTTTCAAGGAAGAAAATGCCAAGAAGTAGAGAAACAGATGGCTGAAAGTGTAAGATGAAGACACATTCTCCTATGCAAACTAACAGACTTAATTAATTACTCAAATCACATGGTATTTTATGGAATGACATTAATGATCAGTAATAAAAACTGACAGTGATGCCTTATCAGCTCCCTTTAAAGAAAAAACAAATTATTATAAAAGGAACATGTTTATACCCTACAGATGTAACCCACAGACCATAAATATAGTTTCCAATGTTAGTTTGTCTTTCAACTCTTTCCCATTAATTTAATTACAAATTTTTTTATGGAACTGTAAAACCGTAAACAAAAGCATTCCCTCATCACATTTTCCTTAACAGAATTACTAAAACATATTCAGCTAAATTAAAACTTTACCTTAACTATTTCCTCTATGAAGCAGACATGAGACACAGGATCTCTTTTCTTTGTCAATACTTTTTGCAAATGCTGCACCTGTAAGAAATAATTTATTGAGAGGAAAAGAGACATTTAATACCTTATATTCAAAATGGCACGACAAAACAAACAGAAATTAGCTGCTGAGTACCTGTCCGCAAGCAGCACAGATCTGATCCATGAGTTTCTCCATGTTTGTCCAGAGGGCTGCTCGAAAAGCTGCTGTGTTCCCAGGTGTTGGCATAGCAGCTCTACCAGGGCCACCTAAATGGTTTTTAAAAACACACAGCAGCACATTTCAGCTTTCACATGTGAAAATTAAAATATTAGAAATATACATCTCTATGCACTCTGCTGTAAGAATTTTTTTTAAAAATCAAAGCAGCCTAAAGTAGTTTCAAAACAGAGCTTTGTGAATGGTCTCAGTTGTCTCAACTGAGAAGTCAACTAAACTCTGAAGTTCAATGGGGATACTTCAATGTTTGTCACTGTTACCTGCTTTACCAATTCAGACCTCCACAGAAACACCAAGGTAATGCCAATGAGCACTGTCGCAGGATAATAGCAAAGTGAAATGGCAGAGACCGTAGCTGGGAAAAATACAGGTGTTACCAGCTCAGGACTTAAATGCATAGGCAAACTACTAAAGAAAGGGATATTCCAGCTGAAGGGTACGCAGCTTCTAAACGATCGCTTTCCTTTAAAGGGGCTGTATTACTTTGTTATGCTAGTGATTTCGGTTTTGGAACCCCAACTTGTTGCAAAAGTTTTATTAAAAAGTTTTAAATGTTCATATTGCCAAAGTTCAAATTTGCCTACCTGCCCAGTTCCTCCCCAGTTCTTTGGTATCCAAGCTAACATGTGGGAACTAAATGTTTAATAGTGCAACATCCCTTCATATTGAATATACTGCTTTGAATTATTTCCATCTGACAAAAGAATCACAATGTAGTTTCAGGCTTGCTCCACTGCCTGCATATCATTTCTGCCCGTGATCCTCCCACCAACACAAAGAAAGCAGAATTTGGATTCATCTTTCCATGACTAACTGCTAAGAAAATGCTGCTAAGTTGTAAACTCATGAGGACAATTTTCTGGGCAAGTCAGGAAAAAGAAGGGGGGGTGGGGCAGGGAATAAAGGAAAACTTCTCAGCCCAGTAACAACAGACAGACCCAATTTTGGCTTTGTATTAGATGATTTCTGAGACATGCCTACTCCCATCTTCTACTGGTTAAAGCAAGTAGCGAAATATCCCTATAACAGGCTTGGATGTGAGAGTTTCTTCCATTTGACAACATTCTGTACTTCTGTCAAAAAAACATCAGTTATCATTCTCTGTAAAACAAGTATCATACCTCTTGTAACAGTTTGAGATGGTTGGGTCAATACTTTGATATCCAAAGCATTTTTTATGTTATCCTCCAGGACTGTGCAGTATCCGTCCACCACATTAGCAATGGTATCCTTCAAAGTCCCAAGGTTATGGAAAACCTGAAGAGCAGTTCCCACTTGAGTAGGATTCTAGAGAAAGAAGATTTTCAAAAATCATTATTACCTTTCACTGTACTATTGGGTCTTTTTCTCCATGACGAGTCATCATTTTACTGGGCAAGTGCATCTTTAAGTTCAGTCTGCTAATTCATTTCATTTTATATTAAATAACTGGCACCCTTACTGCATAACAGAACAGAGCGTAAAGGAAAGGATTGATTTCCTTTGATTGCTTAGCAATGCTTTACTTAGCTTCCTTTGGTGCCATCCTCTGAATAAGAAGAACAGAAAAAAAGGAACTGGAAGCACTGCTTGCAATATCTAACCTGGGGTGGTTTACCAGTGATTGATCCAATAATTCCGAGGTTAGTTACAGTACAGCTATATTCAGCTATGGTGTAGCTAGTAATATTGTTTTAACATGCGGTATCTGTTACAGTACTGTCATTTAAGTGCCAAACAGTTAATTAAATGTGATACAGGCTTAAAAACAAAATACTAACCAAGGACAACCAGAGGCAAGCAGGTCAAGCCCCTAATACTGACTACTGCAGAATTTAAGCTTGTATTTCTACATTTCTGTTTCTAACACTGACAATAACTTCATCTTCCTCACAGCAGAATTAAGGGTGCAAAGCAACACAGTGCTCATTTCCAAAGCCTGAAAAAAAAAAGAAAGAAAAAAAAAAAAAAAAAAGGAAAAGGGGTTTCTGTATTTTTCAAGG
>VYXH01009645.1:10838-50749 GCA_013397275.1 Burhinus bistriatus | reverse complement strand
AAAAAAAAAAAGGCTAAGGTGTCTCTGTATTGTTCAGAGCTTCTCTGAAATACAGGAGAGTGGAAACTATCCAAAAACTGTTCAGGTCTGTTGTTTAAGAGACCTTTGATTAAGATTAAATCTGATGATAATACCACTGAGTAACACTAAACACTGGCATGGGTGCTGTTTAGCAAGAGAAAAGCCTCAAATTATTGCCTTTGGAAACTAAGCACTGTCATCCATACACTGAATACTGCAGTTTTATTTACTATTCACAGGTGATCGGTGGAGGGGGTGATCAGTTGATCATACACACGTTAGACATGCAGACTTTTGTCATTTTCTTTAGTGACTTCTGCCAGCAGTAAAGAACATGGTCTGGCAGAAATCCTGGCACCCAAACTGGACAGAAGCACTTTAGACCACAAGCATGTCCCACTAGAAACCCCACTTTGACTCTCCTCTGGCAGTGAGACCTTACACCACTGCACTCTTCCTGCTGGTGGCTGCAGCAATAGTAGGCATTAACATTGAAAGGGTCTGCTGCAAGACCAATGCAACTCTGCTTCATCTTACCCAGGCCACAGGTTTTTTCAGCCAGATGCTCCTGAGTCAAAGAAAGAAGGTATGATCATCTACCTTTCAAATGTGGGGAACTTGCATGGATACCACAGCAGTAAAGCTACAATGCGGCTGTTGTGTTGAGGATCCACTTGCTGGTACATCCACCTGATACCAAAACCTCTATGATTGTAACTCTGTAAATCATTCGGGTAAATGATTCTTGACAAGACAGTGGGATAGAAGGAACAACTGGACCTAAAACTAGGTACCAGAAACTTTAGCGGGCTGCTTGCCCAAGAAACTTGGGCTATACCACATGAAATGGCCAGCAGGAGTAGGGAAGTTGATTNTTTAGGTGAACTTGACTAATTATAATATGAAAACCATTCCTCTAGAAGTTAGGATACCTGCCTCCACTTGAAGACCCTCACCCACTGAGCCTGTTCAGTAAAATTAAGAGATGCTGTACCTTTAATTGAAGACGAGGACATTTTACACCAATCAGCTTCAAGATAAGGAATTATGAGCACCAGTAAAAAGTTGATAAACAATGAATAAGTTAATTATGCTAATTTACAATGTATAAATGAATGACTGTTTCAATGCTGGGTGTGCTAGCTTTGCAGAAATACCCCCTAGCACCCTTCTCTGCACAGAACTGCTAATAAATAGCTAATACCTCAACTCTGTGTATTATTGGCTTGCACACCTGGTCAACATTCCCATGAGTTTTGGGACAACACACTTACTGCAACAGGTCTTCTGATCCATTGATGAGCATTGCATTCTCCTCAAACCTAATGTTTCAGAGGTCACAGCACTATAACTACACATTTGTGTCACTTTTTCTAGGGTTTCTGCAAAGTTCAGAACCATAGTTGAAGCAAAAAAAGCCAGATGCCATCTCCTTCCCCAGCTCCAATGAGAAGTTTCCAGGTTCAGGGGAAAGCAAAGTAATATTAGGCATGTATGATGGTTTGCAGACCTTATACTAACTGTACCAGTTTCTTTTTCCAAACAGTGTGGGAGTTAATGAGCATTCCCAGCATAGTATTATGGGTCTGGGACTTGTAGGTTTAGTTTTTTGACAACTGGGTATGCTGTAAAATTTCTAAGCATCCTGTGGGTGTGCTTGTGGAGGTGGGAAAGTAAGCCATAAAGACTGGAAGATTAATGGGATGTCAGAAAATGAAGGGTAGTATAATGCAAGGAGGGAATCTGGGGACAGAATGAACAAGAGAAAGAAAATACAAATGGGAAGAGGACAGGGAATAGAATGAAAAAAAGCTGGAGGGAAGAAAGAGAATGAAACTGAAAGAAAGGAAAGCAAAGGTAGGAAAGACTCATCTCATTTACCAGTCTTTCCTGTTGAAATTGTTCTGATTTTTATAGAATACTTACACAATAACAAAATCAGGCAGCAAGTCAGTAACATAAATTCAATACCTTACTACTGTAGTAAGAGCACTCAACCAGGTTTCAGTCAGACTATAGTAAATGTTCATATATTAACCAATAAAAAAATAGAACAGCATCAAAAGGTGAGCAGGGCACCATCCAGGCTTGCATAACTAATGGTCAGATACTTACTTTCCTCACAAACAGGGTGTATAGGCACAAATAATTTCAGGCAAAAGATGAACCTCAGAGCTCCCACATCATAGTTTAGCAAACTAACTCTGCAGCTACTGCTCAAGAAAGACACAAAAATGTGCTCCAACAGAACCTGAACTATGTTTCAAAACAACTGTTTTTAGCCAGAAGTTGTCAAAACAATTCATTCTGAAGTTAGAAATAGTTCGGGAATAACCAAAACACATCCTTATGGAAACCTGCTATTCACTCAAAGTATCTTCCAAATCTAGCACCAAAGCTAAAGTCAGAATAAAACAAAGATTAGGCAGGTGGCCTATTTCTTATTTGCTTTAATTTGTGTACCCCGCCACTGACAGAAGGCTTCTAGCTCATGTATTCATCTTGCATAACAGGAATTAGAGCTATATTAAAACCCTGACAATGTAGAAAAAAAATATCTCTTTTTGTCTGTTTCATATATAGTATTTTTCTCTTCTTAAAAACAGTTTGTGTTTTATATGCCCCAGACATGCTATATAAAGTCCATTGTTGGTTTATCACTAATCCTAAGAGAATTGTATTTTTTATGCACAGCTAGTTTCTAGGTTTAGACAATATGTTAAAAAAATGGAGCATCTCTTGGGACAAAAATTATTATGTGGAAAGAAAATGTTGGAAAGCAGGAAGAAAACAAATGATTGTACTTTCAGGCTTGCATGCACATTTCAAAATTAGACTGTTTATCATTAACTGGACAAATATTTGAGAATGAGTATTGCAGAATTTGCCACTGCCAACAGACTTTATTTATAAGAATTTGCCCCTAATATTTTCCTTCTGTTTGAGACAGCTTAAAGCTAAACATTTTTGAGATTCAAAAGATTGCCATAGTTTTTATCAAATGGAAAGCATGCATTCAAAGTAAAAAAAAACCTGACTACAGAAGTGATGCACTTCAGAACAGTTATCCAACAGGAACAATAAGGAAAATAATAGAACTATTTTTGAGATGGAATTTAATGAGTTTATTAGCAGTATTTATAATCAAGTTACCCGCCACCGCAGGAAACTACACTTAGCAATTTGTAAGTGTTCTCCTTAGAATCTCTGTCTATAAGATTCTATGTTCCTTTTTGTTTTAAGTGTCTTATTTTGTAAATGAAGGCTCAGAAGTAGTAGGTTGGTTTTACTATGTAAAAATGTATGGGCAGTTAGAACAATAGCAAGACACAATTCTGCTTCTCACAAGGTAGTGACTTACAAGAAAATACCCTTTTACACAATAAATTAGCATCCTAAAAATATTTGTACATAAGCCATAAACTTTTAAGTTATGGCAATCAAGAGAGTAGGGGGCAAAGAAAAATAGTACAGCATTTAGTAATATGTTAGCAGTACAGTATAATCTAATGTGCATAAATACAACCATACACAAGTGAAACAAAACAATGACCCCCACAAACTGTAGGGCTACAACACTACCTACTCAAAGATAACTACTGTGACCTTCAGATTGTAAAAATTATCATGAAGCAGGGAGCCAAGGAGAGATGGAGTTAGGTCCACCAATAATACCCTTCTCCATTCAAAGCACTCCTCCATCTGGCATGTCACAACATAATATGTTACAGATATATGGAAACTAAATTCCACAAATTTAAGAGCTTAGGAAGATTCAGTGAATCACCAGTTCAACATATGAAAAAAAAAAAAAAATCAACTTGCTCAAAAGCAAGTTCTACCATGAAAGCAACCCTCACAAATCTTTAAAAACATCAAAATTTCTCAGCATCCATCAGAAAATACATTAAATAGCTTGGTCAGAAGGGTGATAATAGCCACCACTTGAAAAAAGGCATGGATGTTTCGATTTATGTTTTAGCAAAATATAAAGATACTCATTCAGCAGCAGCTATGAAAAGATGTTCGTACCAAACGCATTTGCTCATTTTCTCTATCATTAAGAACTGTTTATTTTACTAACATCATTTTCAATTCATTTTATCCCATCCCATTTGGTTCTGTAGACCATCACAGACAAGAAGAAAAATAAGTGACATGCAGTTATTAAGTATGAACGTTTTTTTCACAATTATATCCTGTGGCTGTTTTCAAGAGTAGACCACTAGACTCAATAACCCAGAAGATGCTGTCCAGTCCAGCATGACATTTATAGTCATTCTGCAGAGCAGAACCCCATTTGGTCACCTCCTTTCCCATAGAGATAATAACCCTGCGAGGACTAGATAGAAATGTCATTAGAGACTTAAATAAGTATATATATCAGATTTCTAATTTGAAAATATCTCCTAGGATGAAACCAACTCATTTTTTTCTGTCAACTGCCAACACTGCAACTACTTTATAACATCCAACATCATAGCCTTTTATTTTATGATTGCCACTAGTGTTATCAGAACAATTTTCTGAAAGCATGGCTAAATAAAGAGCAATATTCTTTTTCATCATTACAAATGCAGCTTGGACGAGCAAGCCTGCTCCTCATAAGGGAGTGTGGTGATGACACTGAGCTAATTTGGGGACAGGAACATTGCTAGCATAAGGCTGAACCAAAAATAAGAAACCTGGATGACAGGCAAAACTAATTGGCTCAAGTGCTGCAAAGACAGCTTCCAAACTCACACTCTACCTTCTCAGGGTATGGGATTCACCATGTGGACCTTTATTCTCCAACCAGTGCTTTCTTAGGGAACTCCATGTCATTATCTCTTTATCTGGTGCAAATCTGTCCATATGACCCTATGCTGCAGGGTTGTCACCTGTGTGGACTATCAACTTCCTTCTCAAATGAAGATGTGTTAATTGCCAAAAATATTTATGGTCAATACTACCTGCAACAATTACAACAACTTTCATAAAGAAGTAGTGTTAGAAATCTAATTAATTGCTAACTGTCATGTAGTTAAATTTCACGAGTGCCTGCACCATATATTCAGAACAGCTCTCTGAGGAAATGTTCTTTAGCATGACAGTTTGGAAGCACCACATACGGAGAAGTCAAACTTGGACTAGTCCCTCACTTAAAAATGATGTTCCATAGCTACTAATGTACACAAGAACACTTGTATTTTGCTTACTAATATCAGAACAGTGACTCTGACTGAAAATGTTTATTATTCTGCAGAGAACAGATGACCCTGTTCAGGAAAGGCTGTGGCAGGAACACAACAGGAAGTTTTCACTATATATATATATATGTGTACATATACATAGTACTCAACAGCTGTGATTTCAGTGTGCTGCCACACTGTTATCTTTTATGTGGTAAAATGTTTACCATGTTCCATACACAAGCACTTAAAGCATAACACAGTACAAAAAGAATTACATAAGTTGCTTAGCTGAAGGAAGATCCATAATTACTAATTAGTCCAGGTATCACTTCAACAGAGTGGTCTGACAATGTGGCAAGCAAGAAATACCATGAATAATATTTTGAACAAGAACACAATATTCCCCAGCCATCAAAAAATAATCAGCATTAAAATACAATAACCCTAGAACAGGACACACATTGAAATAACCAACTTATAAACTAACATATATTCTCTGACAGGGAACACAAAAGGTTATTGCAGCCCTTCCAGAGTAAATGCAAAACCAGTTTCCAGAATGATACTTCTGAATATCTTTGACTGGCACTTAGCATTAAATAATTTCATTTCATAGTACATTTACTATATTGGGAACTATTTCAGCTACTTTTCTACATTTACTTCACACAGCTCATTTTGTTTGTATGAGACAGCAGTTGCAATTTCCAACACAGTACAGCTTTACAAGGTCAGTTAAATAATCCAAAAAAAGACCCCTTTGTGAGGCTGAAAATCCCCAGTCAGATCTTCATTTACAGTATCCACTCCTTCTCCCCCCTTGCTACCATTACAACACACTGCCTCCCTCAAATAATTTTCCCATAAATAATGTTATTATCCCTAATGACAAGTACTACTACTTGAAGACCAAGTGATTGAGGAAGGGTTTGTAAGCTCTTGCAGCTACCAATTACAAGTAGTTCTTAGTCATCTCTTACTGACATCAAAAGTGAAAATACTGAGAAGTTACTCTAGGAAAAGTTGCAATTCAGTTTAAAGAGCTCAAGCAGGTAAGCAGTGAAGGAAACTCAGTCACCTCAGTCACAGCCAAGGCAAAATGACCTACGGAGCAGAATTAATAATTTACTAAGAACTGTTGGAATTCTTCCTTTGCAGTGTCACTCAGCTATTTTAACTGCAGGAAAAATTAACAAAAAACTGAAACTAGAAATTAAATGCCAATGAAATTCAGCTGCAGTCTAAAAACAGTGTTTTATTTCACTTCCAAAAGTCCATGCCTTAAAAAAATTAATTGGTATCACAACTCCTAAAAATGAACCTACTTAGGGAAGCACGTCTCTATGTTCATTATCACCCCATCTGTCTTTTACTCTGTTCATCTTTAAAATCTCAGCAATACACGAAAAGGTCAAATTGGCAATGTAAGGCCAGAGAATACAGACTTCTTTCTAATGATCTTCCAGTTCTTCCTGTTTTGACCTTTGCAATGTTGGGTGGAGCGAGAGGTTAAGATGTTACAATTTTCTATAGAAGGGAATACTGACATAATAGTTGGCCAGACTCTAGAAGAGTGCATTTTAAGCTATAAGAGTCAAGAATCCCAAAGCTAAACATTTAAATATGGTTAGGTTAGAATATCTACCTTCTGTCAGCCCATGTTTGGAATACGCAACTTCTTTTGGTAGAAGGACTTTCACAGGAAAGGAAAACAGCCATAAAGCACAGCCATAAACCTCATCATGTCCTCAAATTAGGTCAGGCTTTTGTTTCTTAGAATAACAAGTAAATAACAAGAAGCATTGCACTATAAAGGTTAACTAAAAAAAAAAAAAAAAGAAACAGCAGCAATAAAATACTAGAAAGCAAAGAAACAAGATTTTTCAACACAGCTAAATAGCTTGCCAAAACACTTATTCCCTGTAACAGTGTAATCAAAGCAACAGATGGCTAAGAGCTAATGGCACAGAAAGGCATCAGGAACTGTTGTAAAGAATTATCTCATGAAACATCAAGCAATATTCCAAAGTTTACCAAGCCTTAGGCCATCACCGTGATAGCAATTTCAAAGGAAGTACCTGGCACCTCTGAGGACGGATCAGCTAGATCAATCAGCCCTTAACATTTACGAATTTCATCCTACAATGCTGTATTTGAGTGTAGAAAGAGTAGAAATTTAGAGTAGAAATCATATAAAATGATAAAAACTAACAGGCAACAAGCAAATGGGCACATAAGCCAAATCAAGCTTCTTAAAATGCTTCTCTCACCTCTTACACGACTTGACCAATCTCTAAAGCCCTCATCAATAATGAACCGGTCAGCTAGTTAATCTGAAGATGTGGCTTCTCTATTAAAAACACAGTTACCACTTTCTGATGAAGGTCAGAGAGTAGAGGTCAAGGTTGTATCACCTCTCTTGTCCTTATGCAACCTTGACTTGCACCTGGTGACTGAAGTCCCGTTACTGGAGCACAGAAGTATAAGGACACAAAATCTTATTACTAATTCTGATCTTTGGACAGCAGATGTTTTCTCCACCCTCGCAATATCATTATGTACGTGCTCCCTCTGTTAACTGGTCGAACAAAGCCATTACAAAACAGAAGTGTCAGGTATTACTTTTAACTCAGTCTTTACAATTAAGAATAGGAATTAGCTACTGGAGGGTTGTTATTTTTTTTCGTTGTTTCCAAAAAAATCTAATTTCAGATTGGATTTTTAAATCCTTTGAATTGTACGCTCCGAATTATTAAATATCTACCAAAAGCCACCTAGGTTTTCTTGTTCTTTTGCTACTTTCTGCAACAAGGTAATAATTACCCATGCAAGTGACAGTATCTCATTTCTGGAACCTGTGTACATATTGCCAACAGCTCCGAAGTGCCCTCAAGTATTTAAAATGAATTAACTTTAAAAAGTTACTTTATTTTAAATTCTTTTCAGCTATTATTTTCAAATTCAACTACAGAGAGACCTCCATCAATGCCAGATTCGCTGTTAGATCCCATTCCAAAACATTTTTTTTCTTCTTAATACAAAGTTCAAATTCCTTGTGTCACTCATCTACAGGAAACTCCAGGTCTGCGGATAATTTGGTGAAGAATCACAGAATAGTTGAGGTTGGCAGGGACCACTGGAGATCACCCAATCCACCTCCCTGCTCAAAGGAGGGTCTACCAGACCAGCCTGCTCAGGGCCTTGCAAGGCAGAGATAGGCTAGTTCAAATGAGCCAGAAGACATCCTTCTCCTACTCCATTTTCCCTTCCTAGCTCTGCTTACAGTTCTGGGAATACATAGCAATGGACTCTTTCAGTTATTTTCATTGAGTTTCACTGAGGCCAGCTTGAAAGACAGCAAGTGTCTGTATACGCACCTAACAACACTTCTTCAGTGTCAGCAGCGTTACCCACCCCCCTGTTAGTATCAGTCTTCCAAGTCCTCTTGTAAATTTGTCCACTGGGAGAAGCACAAGAAGACTGACCTCTTTCGGTTAGAGATGCTACATTTAAAGAAATACATTCTGTATTTCTATATTCTTTTTAAAAATAAATGGGTATTCTCTTTAAAAATAAATGGGCAAAGCTATATTATACAAAAACTTTACTGTGAAGAAAAAAACCTGAAGCCATCTAAAGAAAAAGAAATACTGCAGCTAGTTTTGCCTGCAGCTAGCACATGCATCTGGGATCCAGTTCCGCTACTGGAAAAAATCGGTCCCCACCCCTCACTTCAGTTATCTGCCAGCAATGCATTTTGAAACCTTCACACTAGTAGGAACTTTTTGGGGGCAATACCAGCAGTAGGAAAGAAGAGAGGTAAAAGAGGAGAAGAATAAGCAGTTAAGTGCATAACTTGTTCCACACAGAGCACAGTATTCACTACCTAGGAAATGCAGAATTTTGATGCAGGATTTCTCCTTTCTAATGCAACATACTGTTCAGTTCTGTATGCCGTTTCAAGCTAACCCAAAGCTTTAAACCTTTTGTTACCATAAGAAAACCTCCAAATGTACAATAATGCAGAATTTCATGTGGCATTGAGTTGCAGATCAAGAACACGATGAAACACCCATTTTTCAGAGATTAAGACAAATTGCAGATTTTTAACCTGAGAAAAAGGCAAAATGAATTATCTTATTTAGATGGGTACCATGGCTAGTCGATCATATTTTTCACCCTGCTCTATGCAGATGTGGCTTATTAATGCTTTATATGTTTTTCTTGGATCACCTAATTGCATTATTTCAGAACCTGTTAACAATCAACGGTCAACAGTACAAACCACAAATAGAATTACAGTCTGGGAGCAGCATTTAACAATAACATACTATCTTATCTGGAGAGAAAGAACCTCAGTTTAGCCTTAGTTTTGAAAAGAGACAGATACACAAAAGTACCAATTAAAAAGACTGGGATGGATTATACAGAGACGTTGCCAAAGCCAGGGTCAGTCTCTGCTCAGTTGCATCCCTGGAATCCTAGCAGAATTTCACACACGCCGTTTACTTTTCAGCATTTAAACAAAATCAGATATCATTTTAATCAACACTCGAATGGGCAAGGACTTTGGAAGAAGACTACCTCATTTCAGTTTTGATTAAGCTCAGTCTATAAAGACTAGGCCCATGTAATCAAAGCACTGCAATTTATGATAAAGAAAAACCTCTATGGTTCTCATTCCAATCTTACCTCAACTATTTCTAACAAGATGTAATCTTAGCCTGACTTTCTTGATCTGTAGCAAGGCAAACACCACTTCCATATTTCACAGCTCCACCTTACCCATCTCCCATTCCATCCTCCATCCTCCAGCCCTTCTGTAGTCTTGTTCTCGTAACAGCTCCTTCCATTCACATCATTCTCTTTGGAGCTACCTTCAACTCCTAAACTTAGTTTCCAGTTTCCATATTGACACATACTGTCCTCAGTCTCCTCCATTCTCCCTCTACAGCATATTTTATTTACAAAGCCTTTCACAGTTGAGCTGCACATAGCAGTGGCCCATGCCTCTCTGCATATAAATGGATGAATCAATTATCATATTTGCATTAATTATCTTAAAAGCATTAGAATCAGATACCTTCTTGCCCTTATAGGTATTATCTAGTCTTAGTGCCGTTTCAGTTTTGCAACGTGGTCAGAGCTGTCCAAGACATAATGGTTGACATGTTTCCAGTCCAGAGAAACCACCTAAACAGATGGATAACCAGAACACAGAAGCAGACTATGCAGCAGCCTCTAATTTAAAATCATTTCTGTCTGCAAAGAAAGCTGAACTCAATGTTATTAAACATTCCTGTGTTTTCACGACGGATATTCTATGAGGAATAATTTTTTAGTGATCACAAATGACATTTACTAATTGGTATGAAACCAAACTCAGTGTTTCATATTTCAAAATAACTAGTCTCAACGGGAAGATCTAACACACAAGGTGGTTTCTCATAGCTTTCTAAGGTGTTCTGACTTCTTTTATTCCCCTAACACACACAATGCATAGCTGCTAATTCCTTAGAATTTATTTAATATCTACCATTTTTGACCAGTAAAGCTATCCGTATTCATTGAAAAGCACTATAGAGCTCTAAGTTAATATATATTTAAAACATCACCTACAATGGAAGATTTAGTTTTAACATTTTGTTGGCAACTGGCCAAATTAATCAAGATGAATCTTCAAAGAAAAAGGCCAGGAGTGAATTTAAAAATTATCCAGCTGATTCTCATATAAAATTGTCACTAAACAGAATACTAAGATTTTGGCAAACAGCTAAGTGATGATTCATAGCAGAGTGAAAGGATATAAAACATTAATGACTTCTCAATTTTCACCTATTACTTTACCATAAAAGACAGTTATGTAAAAATATTGTTCAGATCAGATGTATTTTCAGGAATACCCATTTATAGAAACTATTTATAAACCATTTTCTTGCACTATCATAAAAACAGGAACAGAAATGATGGGATTAGCAGGGCCACAGAAAAATAAATCCTTACAAATAAACACCGGAAAGTGCAGGCTATTTGTTGTGCTGCACTGAAAAGTGCAGTGAAGTACTTGCAAATACTCTATTATCCAGTCACAGATTTTCCGTCTAATTCTGCATTTATGAGTCACAAACNAAAAAAAAAGAAAAAACCCAGACACATAATCTGTCAATCCACTTTGATTAACCATTTACACAGGCTAGGATCAGTGAAGAATTTTACTTTTACAAAACTACTGTGTCACAGTTGGACATCAATTGCATTAAGCTTCCTAAATTACCTCTATATAGGGCAAGTGCACAATGGCAAAGTGATATAAAGCTTTCTGTATCACAGCTGAAAGCAGACAAAGTCTGCACAATCCCATAATCTGTTTCTAATTCAGTACACATATTTTAAGAAATGTACACAGACCCATCAAAATCTGAAAGATCAGGATCTGACAGGACAAATGAGACCACCACCATGCCTATTATTTTCAAGGCTTTATAATAGGCTGAAAATAAAACCTCTGTTAATTTTAAGGGAAAGCCTCTATTTTCCTACATTTACACAGTATAAAAGATTAATCTATCAGTTTAGAATGACTTCTCCACCAACAAGTCTTTTCATTCTTTTTCTCTTAATAATCCTTTAAGAAAAGCAGTATCTTTTAAATTAAAAAAAAAAAAATCTCCTTTACATATTCTGTCTTTACTAGATATTGCTT
Source organism: Burhinus bistriatus (assembly GCA_013397275.1). Taxonomy (NCBI): domain Eukaryota; kingdom Metazoa; phylum Chordata; class Aves; order Charadriiformes; family Burhinidae; genus Burhinus; species Burhinus bistriatus. The sequence goes on along the minus strand of VYXH01009645.1, from coordinate 38,851 downwards.
TCCAGTACTTTTAGTAGCAATGAATATGCCCAACAAATGTTACAAAATATGCCCAGGAACTTTAGTGACCACAGGAAGATGAAATACCTTGGTATTTGAATTCACTGCACATTTAGAAAATATTCCCAGGTAGTGTCATTGGACACCATGTTTTAGTGATTAATCACTGGCATTCCAAACACTTATTTTAATTCACGTTCATATAGAGAGAGAGAGATATCTACACTAGTATGCATCAGCATAGTGCTGAAACAACTAGCATGTTTTAAAAGGCACTGTGAATGTAACAGGAGACCAAAGTGAATCTATCGATCATAAGATTACTAGCAGTACCATATTCATCTCATTTTTTATCTTCTGTGTGCTTTACTAATAACAACAAAATGCAATTGCTGGTGTTTTCTTTAGCAACGGTACAGAGAACAAATATCAAGTGACTTTGGATCCAATACGCATTCACATCATGCTTTGCATTTTCCATCTGGAAAATACGGACATTTAGCCACAACTGAAATGCATGCTAAAGGTATATTTATTTAATTATTGCTATATGCACCAACAGTAACTTTTTTTCAGTTTTGGGAGTAATTCCACCCAAGAAGGGAAGCATCTGCCCATGTTTTCTTTAAAAAGAAAGACAGTTGGAAACACTTACAAGATAGATTTTATAGCAAATGTGTCTAATCAACCATAAAAGACAAAATTGCTACCACAGCATTATAACACATGAAATAATTGAGCAATTTTAGGTCCCAGATAATAAGAACATTGCAGGATATTTAACTGCAAGGCTGAGCCCAGAAATGCATTTTGCCTCAGTAAAAAGCAAGAATATACATATTTTCCCCTCAACACCTCTCTATACACTTCCTTCCTCTCCAACTCTGCCTCTAGAGGAGACACTAGAATCTGACAAATACTTTGACTTTTTAAGCAGCTGAAGATTTGCTTTCATTTGAAACTGTTATCATGGCAGGTTTCCATAGTACTTCCCTGTAGCAATCACTTCTCTATTTCTATTTTAAAAAAAAACTTGGAGTAGTGAAAAAAGGGGAGATAAAAAAAAAGAATGGAAAAAAAAAAAAAGCCTAACTAAATTGCCTGTCCGTTACAGCCAGAGCAGCAGCAGAAACGAAGCAATACTGAAAGATGCTGTTTGCTGTCCCTTCCCTCTTTGCAGGTTTAAGTCACCGGAGTACGGGCAAGCTTATTTTTAAAATCAGTTTCAATCCTGTGAATTCTTGAGTAAGAAGTAAGCACAGCACAGTTAATGAACAGTCTGAAACAGCAGTTCTTTCAATGGCTTAAGCCTGCTTTTAAGTCATAGGGAGAAAAAAACCAATCCATTGACTAGAGTTCAGACTCAGCAGTTTAAGATGTGTTTTTCAGCAAGTCCCTGAGGCCTAAGTTCAAAAAATGAGACGAACCCAGAACTTCCCAAATACACTGTCCACAATGGGCTACAGTTATTCTTCCCTTTGACCCATGAATATCACATCCCTTGGGTCTAGATCATCTTTATTAAGTAGATCCAACCTCTAAGCACAAACCTGTTGTCTTGTCTGCACAAGGAAATTATAAGCTTGTAGAAGATCATCTAGTGACGGGCCTTAGTGCCAAGCCCTTCGGCAGCCACAGCAGTGTGCCATCACCCCAGCCCTGCCTGGTGTTCAAGGGCAGGTCACTCCCTCCCAAATGAGACACAGGGCAAAGCTCTCCAGGCTTAGGATGACACTTCCTGAGGAAGTGCTTTAACACTGCTTCACCAGCACCTTCATTTTTTTCATCACTTGTGTAGTTAAGCAAGCAGTCACCCATGCCTAGAAGGAAGCCCCAGGTACTTACGGTCAGGAAAGGTAGCAGCTGGTGAATCCCAGCAAAACCACTCCTAGAAGAGCTGCCAATGTCTGCGGAGGTTCAGTTTTTATATACTGACATTCTGTGCTGCAAATCTCATTCTTAGATGCTTAATCCACTGAGTGCAGAACCTAGATGACTAAAACAGCACTGCAAACCCCACTCTTGTAGCCCCACACCACATTCCCCACTGCCACAACTGTGCATGGGAAGACCTAGGAGCATTATAAATCTGGTCCCTGACCCCTCTCTCTGGGACTCTGTTCTCCACCTGCAAACCACAGATGCTAGTACTTCACCTCTGTCACAAAGGGGCTGTAGGGGTAACAGCAGCAGGAACCGTAAGGTAAGGAATTCTGGTAACACAGGTCATAGAGTTATCTAATGCAGAGGTACGGATCAAACTCAGGTAAACTTTTACTGAAAACACCGATCCCTCAGCTCAAAACAGAAAATACAGAATACCAGAGAATGGCAACAGCATTTTTGCTATGCACACCTGGAAACAATATGCAGTAAATATGAAACTTGGCACAGGAAATTTCTGGAATATGCATAAGGGTTCTCAGTCTTGGTAGTTGTTTTCCTTCTGCTTGAAACTTGGGTAATGTACATGATCAAAAGGGATGTTTATTGATTTATCATGAATACAAAGAATTAATCTGATTAAATGTTGCAGCTTAGTACTATCTCTGAATGAACTGATCCATTAAAACACATGCACACATTTGTAACAGCTCACACAAGGACTGGACAATACATGATGGTTAAGCATGTCAGCTAAAAATTGTAATTTTCTAGGTATGTAACAGTAAATAAAGCACATGGACTGACAAAAAGTAAAGATATTAAAAGATACATCCAACTATGCACAAGGTCTTTTTTAGGCTCTACGTGAGTTAATAAGACTTCATTTGATGTTAGATACTCACTTTTTGAGAAAATGAAATTAATATTTTATCTTTTACATGATACGTACATAATTTAGTACCTCTAACTACCAAGATAAATGTAAAAAGTAGTCTTAGTTTTCTGGTCAGCCAGACATCCTGAATAGGGATCAAAATGTCATTTAAATCATGGACTGTTGCCAAAATGTCTGATGACTGAAATCCACTGAATTTTTTTTTTTTAATAGAAGTCCAGAGGAATTCCCAGAAATAGATTTTCGGTATGTAATACCATCCTTTATCTGTGTTCAAGTGGATCACTAGTATGTCATACACATTTTTAACAATGCTGTCACACGCTAAAGGAGTTAAGATCAAAAAAGTACAATTCCAGTTTCAAGATAATGACGCTATCGCTAGTGGAGAAAAGGTACAGCTGATAGAAGGGAGAGATTTAGAGAACTGGCAGCTGAAGGAAAATTGTCTACGGTCACCTTCAGTTTATTAATATAGTATGATATTGTGTTGCTGCAAGTGTTAAGTTCTGCAGTGTACAGAGATTTTTATGGATAAATTTACACTGTGCCTTGCTGCTAAAGTTCTGCAGCTCCATTCAACCTACAGAAGTACTGTGTCCATCCTCACTGATTTCCAGTATTACTCATATTTTCAAGAAACAATCTCTGATGTAGAAATTGAAAACCTATTAGGTTATATGTGTTAACTACCTTACACAAAAATTATCTACCCATAACATGTATTTAAAATCCCAAGATGTGAGCTATAGTTTACCCTTTCTATACATGACTCTATTACCTCTACATTTGCATGCAATCTTTTCAACAGAATCTTATGTTAAGCGAGTGAGTGGGTGTGGTGGGTAGAGCACAAATATTTTGAGAGAAACTCCTGACTGGATTCCTTCAAATTATTTGTAGTATCTTAGAAGAACATTACCCCTCAAAAGACCAACTGAGTTTCTCTTTGATTATTCCTAACGTGCGCAGAGCATTCCTTAGACACGCACACATGCACAGAGCCCCCGCAAACCACAAACTTGCAACGTATTTCAACCTAATGCTCTAATTTAAAAGCTTTAGTAAATACCAACTCACAGTTTAAACATACAGATTTACATATGTTTCTGAAGGAGTAGCATTATTGAAATACACACTTTTACTTGGGAAAATAAATTATTCAAGTTTGGCTCTCTACATCATTCGTCAATAGAGTGTGCTTTTCTCAGACACCATTCTCTGTTTCCAAGACCGTAAATTCTTCCCTTTTTTTTCCCACCTTCAAAGCATGTTGCTGGCCTACGTACATGAGAGAGCAAACTGCTGGTATTCAATGTCCTTGCACTCACATCGAGTAGAAAATAACAGAAGACTAGCAAGGAGGATTGTAAACACGCTCAAGTGTTGCAGCTGGGGTGTAGAAAAACACATATATCATACTAACCATTGGTTACTCTTGTGTGCTTGACAAGTAGAACATTTGTGTTCAGATAACATAGGCCTGTGATAGACCTAGAGGCACCCTATTGAACATGCTTGAGATTCCTGCCCTGCTGTGGGAAAGATAAAAGCATAGTGAATCCCTAATACACAGGCAAAACCAGCAGGTTCAAAAAGTCTCCAGCAAGGACTGAGCTCCGCGGCACCTGCGTTCCCACTTGTGTGCCTCTGCCCACGTGCTGCTTCAGAGATCCCCCCAGTTCACGAGGTAACAAAAATAAATTTACTCTTTGCATCGTACCCACGGTTTTCTGGTTGTTGCAGCATCCTGCCTGTGCCGGCTCACAGAAGTAGTGTGCCAAAAGACTCACAAACTTACCAGAGCGTGAAATACAGTATTGTCAACAAGGTGATTTACTTTGTTTACAGTAGCAAGTATTTTCCATTAGTGAAACTTCAAATCCATTAAAAATGCAAGTGTCATGTCAACTGTAAATTATAAAGCCATTGCAGGGGTGCCCAGCCTTTCTGGCTGGGTGTGCTACTTGCCTTTGTGTAGGTGCAGGAAGAGGGCCGTAGGCCATGTTCCCTACCCTATGAGAAGACTACAGCACACATGCTAGTAGTGTTGTGTGTGTCAAGAGACATGACGCTTGCTGGAGAGTTGGCCCTCACGTACATTCACATGAGCTATCTCGTACGTGTGTATCCACTGCAATCAGGGTGCTGGATGACCTGTTCAGGTGTCAGTTCCAGGACACCATGTCACCTGACTTCTCCAAGAAGCTACTAAATTTACCACACAGATTGGAAAGATCTGAAGAAGTAGTTCAAGTTTACTCTCCTTCTCTAAAACAACTGTATCTACAGCTAAAAATACAAACATTTAGCAGAAATTTACCCAAATTATAAGTCTAGTTTTCATTGCTCCCCACATGACTGCCTCTCAGGTTAGTCCGCATCCTTCTTGATGTGTTGAATTCACTACGAGAACCCACAGGGCTGAGTAGAACACCAGGGTCACTCCATGTGAGTAGAGCACAGGGATTACACCATGTTTAACAACCTATACTTTTGTTTACACCTCCCAGTACAATATTTTTCTCCTTTGTATCTGCTCGATACAGCTGACATTCAGCCTGTAACTCACTATAACCTCAAAATCCCCTTCTGCAGGTCTACTAGCCACACAACTGTTGCTATTATATACCCGTGCTTTTCTTCCCCTTTTCTTTTTCTTCATGCAGTACCTTAGACTTCTTCCTTTTCAACAGAATCCTATTTTTTCAAATCAATTTCTCAAGATGATTCTGAATTCTAACTCTGTCCTTATAAGACCTCTTAATCCTTCTTAGATAGGTGCAGCCTGTAAATTTCATAAGTATATTCTGTATTCCATCATCCAGATCATTAATGCAAGCACTGAACAGTGCTAGCCTGAGGTAAATCCCCGCAGAAACTCACTTGATACATTCTTCCATTTTAGAAGGGAATCAACACTGTGTATGGCTTTCCAAACAGTTCTGCGTTGATCTTGTTGCAGTTTCATCCAGACTATCCTTCCTCAGCTTGAATTTGAAAATCCCACAGGTAAAAGTGTTACAGACAAAATATCTGACCCCACCTTTTACACCTCCGTCTGCTAAACTGATGACCCTTCAACAGAAGGAAACTAAGCTGGTTTGACAGGACTCACTCTTGAGAAGTCTGTGCTAATCATGAAGTAGACTCAGCACATGCACACTGTCAGGCACATCTGGGACACCAAGAAAGTGTGTGAGTGTGTGTCCATGTTTATGCATGCAATACAATTAAAAAGTCTGTGCATAGTAACGTATTGGAGAAGCACTAGAGACCATCATGAAAGACACTAGCCATGGGAAGCAGGAAGCATCACCATGCGGCCTGGCATGCAGAGAGTTCTCAGAAGCAGATAACAGATTGGGTCAATTGTCCTGAGGGGCTACATGTGGCTTGCAGACTAAAGGTCGGTTGCCACTACGGTACATCATCCTTAGCACATATATCAGCTGCTTAAAATTTGTAACCTAAAGAACTATGTTGAGGTGGAATATTCTGTGGAAGAAGAATGTTGCATTCTGATCACCGCAGGAAATTATCAGAGAAGTATTTCCCTTTTCCAGGAGAGAATAAATTACATATCCTCTTGCAGCATCCAATCCCTTCTTTGAAATCCAAAGTAGATAGCCTCTAAAATTTGACCTTTTAAAGATTAAATGTGGTAGTTGAAAAGTTCTAGAAACAAAGGTTAAATCTTTGAACTATCAGTACCCTAGTCTTTTTCTTGTATTACATATTCCTGTGACATGTTACCATTTTTAAATGGTATCTAATGTATTTTAACAGAGCTGTTAGAAGGAAAATTAAAATTCAATCAATACATTTAGAAGGCCGAAAGATTTATTTGTTACCTCAGAAAGGCTTTTGATTTCAGAAACATAAAATATTAACATAGCAACATGACTGGGAATGCAAAGAGAAGTATTTAAAAGATTTGTCACCCTCCAAGATGTGCTCCAAAATTAAGGGGGCTCCACTAACTCCCGATTATCCTAATTGCTGACACTCCCCAGTAACATGACTGTTTAATGGTAAAGTGATGAAGTAACACTCCACTATCTGTTTCATCAATATGGGTTTGGACTTCTGTCAACCATCACTTAATACCCCATATTGCTGCTAATCATTGTAAATAACCCCCCCATGTTCAGTTTTCCTTGCTGACTGCTTTAATTGATCTCGATTATTTTGAGGAAGATGATTTGCACAGTGAAAATGCAGAAGAATGCAAAAATGCCCACGGTAATAAATGAAAATTGGGCAATCAATCTCATGTAGGAAGCAGCTGAGCTCTTTCTTTCAGAGTGATAGCCTGGTCAGAAAAGTCAGCTGCTGCTAATCCAGTACCTCCTCCAGCTGACAATCCTGAAAACTCGGCCACTGCATGTCCATCCTCCATAACACAGGTATTGTCCCTGTGCATCTGAAGACGCCACACACATCTGCACCCTGACACACTGAGAAAATGGCTTTGCTATTTGTCAAAACACTAGCATTGCATTTTTCAGGACTACATCCTCAACGGATAGTGGGTACGCCTATATTACAACAAGTTTCCATTACTGATGGCAAGGAACAAAAGATGAACGTTTTCTGCCTTAAAAAACCCAACAACCTAACAAATAAATTAATGGATAGATTAGCTAATCTTTTTTTCCTTGTTTCTTGTTTTTTTAATTCTTTAAATCAAATTGCATCTCCTCTACAAAAATGTCCTTTAGCTCTTGGAGATTATACGCACAGTTGCAGGAATTCCCGAGTCATATATGTCATACTCCCCTTTCACCTTAAAATCTATAGTAACTCACAATTCACAGTCTTTCTTAAACAAAACTGTTTTATAGCCACATATGATTTCATTGATAAGGGTGGAGACAACCTTAATTTGAAGGAGGAATGGTGGAAGTCATATGATTACATCGCAAAGTTGGAGCAGGAAGGCACACACATGGTACATTATTCAAAGTTAATTTGGTGTGAAGACTACAGATCCCTTCACAACAGCAACATGGTGTGTCAGAGTTTATTACTTCCAGAAAATTTATTTTAGTAATTCCACACAATGTCCATACCTGGCCCCGGATATAGTATAGAAATCTGAACAGATTTTTGCTCTCCACTTGTCTTTTAAAAAAATTTTGTCCAAACGTTTTCTAATAAAGCTATATAGCATTTAAAAATACAATTAAAACAAAACACCCTGTACATTATAGTATTTAAATGTCTTTAAATTCAATAGAATTTGTCCTTCACAGGTATAAACTAGCTCCTAACAAACTCAATTACAGCTGATGTCGAGAAACTTCCTCCTCTGGTAAAATGTAAAGAGAAAACCCATGCATTTCCGAGAAGTTTGGGGGGTTTGCCCCCTCTTCTCCACACAGCAAGTGTCTCAAACACTTTGTCTTCCCAAGGTGTTTAGAGAAAGGAAACCCAGGGCATATACATGACCATTTGTTTCTGTGCCTCCGATAACTTATCTCAGATTCAGATGAATCAGAAATAAGCTAAAAATATTGGTTATCATGGAAAAAATACATAATACAGTCTTTCATGTTTTAGCATTTCAGAGTAAGAGCCTGAAATAGTATTCCACCCACACTCAAAAAATTGAAGATATGCAAAAATTCCCACGTGCAACTTTATTATCTATTATTGAAGTGGGAAAATGACAACATTGGCAAAATTTTGCCATTTTTGGTAATAAAGTAGGAAAGCAAATGAATTGGCTTCAGTCTGGAATTTTCTAGTGAACAGCTGGGAAGGAGGAGGCAAACAGCAGCATCCCAAAAGCCAAACTGAAAAAGATGAGCCACAGATTGAGAAAAGGTAAAAAGTGTGCCCAGTTCTCTTTGGCTTGATATTAAAAGGGGCAAAACAAAGAAAAAATAAATGTAATTTATGTACTAATTCTGATGACGTTGCTGCTTGTTACGAGGCTGGATTAAGACAAATAACATAAAGCCTTACACAAAACTAAATCAAAGCTATGTGCTTTAATCCTTGGAAATCAAAATTGGCCTTTTTTCACTGAAAAGCCTACCATAACGATTCACTATAACCATAGATTATATTCAACTATACCTTCAACTGTTTTTGACACCTTCCTTGCCTTCTCTCTCCTCTAGTTTATTTTTACTAATACTCAACTAACAAGACAAAACAACTTCTAATTATTCCAGAGAAAATTAAAGGTAAGTGAAAACACAAGATTACTTTTTAAACTCTCTAGTCTTTCTTTACTTACCAAGGAATGTTTCTTCAAAAGGTAATAGATTCTAAAGAGGATGCACTATGAAATACTTCTGAAGGCCATGTAAAAAACATGTTTCCTGAGAAAGTCTACACCAGTAGTGAATAACAGGCAAGAAGGACCAAAATGTGAAAGAGAGTAATATGGTTTTAGTGGATCTTTTTAGCCTTCATGTGTGTATATTTGTGAAACCATGTATTACACAAATCTTCTCTTGCAGCTTTTGAGAAAATAAGCAGCTCTGCTTTGCTTTGCTTTCTACATCCTCATATCACGTGCAGGTCTACAGTAGAGCAGTAATTAAATCAGTTCTCAAACTTAGGATCCTCTGCCGACAGCAGATCAGAAACGATATTCTTCTCCAATGCACAACCAGCTTCACAGATTCTTACCAAACATCAGATAGATGCCAAGGGAAAACGATCAAATATCTCTTCCTCTTCAAGCCATAGAGAATGCTCTAATGGCTGGCTGACTTTTCCCTTGACAGGAATATTTCTCAAAGATCAACAGCACTAATCTTTGTAGGATTTCACCTTACTCTTCCTCCAGACTGCTTGCAAGGGCATATTTCACCCTGCCAGTTCCCTGACATACAGATATCTGGATCATGGTCCTGATTGTGGCACGTCTCTTCAGGATAAAATGCTCTAGCTGAAATAAAGTCAAGTTGCAGAGGTCAGTTAAGTGATTTAATGGTCTCTCCCGACTTAGTTCTATTCCACTGTCATATAGTAAACTGATCCATTGAATTATTCTATTAGTACCGACTATTGGAAGTTAAGTGCAAATCAAACAATTTTGGTCAGGAACAAACAATCTCAAAGATGACCTATGAGTATTTCTCTAAAGTTGGCTTTAGCCAAATAATAAGCATATAATAGTCAGAGTATTTTCAAGTTGTCTCACACTATAATTTTTTGGCAGAATTCTAGAGGGGAAGCTTTACACAAAAATCATCAGTGGTTGAACCAACATAAACCAGCCCATTTAACAGCATGGTTAACCAAAGCCCATTAAAAGGTTTGCTCCTGAACAGTGCTTTTGCACAGTTAGCTCTTCGGGTTTTTTGGGGGTGGAAATATGTGGGATATTCAGATACCTCTAACTATTACAAAAAATAATAAACGTTTGATTAGGAGTTCTGACTCCAGCATCAGTTGGTCTAGTATCAGACCAACTGCGACAAGTTCTGAATATATTTAGAACACAAGAGGTTTACTGAAAAGCATGTATCAACAATTATTTAACACCAAAACACAGTCTACAGCATGGAATATATTCGGTCAACAGGCTGTGAGAGGGTCAAGACAGGGAGAACTGCTCTACAAGCCATGCATACATACAAAACATATGAACTGTAGAAACATGTCAGCTTTTTACCACCCACAGCAAGCTGTCCTGTAACATCTCATTCTATGCAGAAACGCATAGGCAGCTTTAAGCCAAAGAAACGACTACAGAGATCTTAACTTTTCGAGTTGTAAGAAGATTAATAAGCAAATAAAGGCTTCTTAGTTACACAAACACACACCCCTCTAACCTCTAGCTTACAGAAGTCAGTAACACATTGTAATCGTGCTATCATAGGTAATCACCCACACCTTCCTAGCCATCCCAGGTACAATTCTGACCCTCCTGATGGATTCTAGATCCAGATTTTGATTTACAAACGGGTATCTCCCCTACAGGCCTTCTATCTATGGATGAAGCCTGGAGGAAAAAAAAATTATGACATCCTTCACATACTCAGGACGGCCACAGAAGCAGCGGCTCTGTTGTTTGCAATACAATGATGTTTGTTTGTTCCTAAGGGACAGTTGTCACTTAAGAAGGGTTTATATATTTTGCTCATTCTTTACCCATCTGATCCTTGGAATCCTTCCAGACATTGATACTAATATTAAAGTTCTAGAGTATCAGCTCATTTACCATCAATCTGAACAAAAACTCACTGATTATAGTAATTTAGGCTTATTTTCTTTTCTGAATTAAATCCTGGTTCATAAGCCTCTTCCCTGTAGAGGGATCTGTTAGCAAAATATACTACGTAGTTGGCCTTTGTGTTCACCCCTGTGATTTAAAAAGGAGTGTTACAGAAAAAGAAGAAAAAGGTTTTATTTTGAAGTGATGAAGTGCACAATCTACACTGTATTTCAAAAATGCACCTTTCTAGAATGACAGACTACAATTTCTTATTTTTTTGCCAAACTTAAGACAAACTATGGCAAGGATTCCTACGATGTGATGTCAGCCAAAAAAAAAAAAAAAAATCCTCCACTTGCCTTACTGACTTGTCCTATTTCTCAAGGGAGGTGATGAATCCTTGTTCACTCTCCTTGTTTGCTGACAGAGCACATAAGGCAGCATTGCAGAAATTATAGTTTCTTACTGATCATTTGAACTTTGCTTGTTGAATCATTACATCAGGGAAAATGCTTTTGTCTGTCTACATACAAAAATCTCAAGGACAATAAAATATTCTTTAACCTTCTCAGGGATGAAAGGATGACTTGATAATCTAAGAATAAATCCTAAACTACACAGGCTTCTTCTCCAGGCCTAAGTGTTGTACAGTCCTATGCATCCATTCCAAATCAGCAATGAGAACTGAAGGAGTAACTCTAATACTGATCTAGCATGGTAAACTATACTATATAAGGTATCATGTTTCACCCTGCAGTGATGATAATGATTGAACAATTCTTCTACTAAAGGATCTTATTTTGGCCTAAAGTGCTGAATTTCATCAGTATGCATGAAGATGACTCTACAAGGAGATTTATACCCCACAACATAGTATGTTTTTCATTAAGGAAAACTGAAAACAGCATTTTCAATGCTCAGCCTTGTTTCTACTCTATGTTTTAAGTCTTAACGTTGCATTTAGAAGCGCTCAAGAGGGTATAAAAACCAGCTGGACATCAAGCCAAAAAAACCTGTAATTTGCATTTGTTCAGTCAGATCCATTCTCTTATATGGCTACAGACAAAAGGAATACCTATTTTCCTGCCCTTCATTCAGTGTCAGATAGCTTATCCTAATAAAAACAATCACCAAACTGTATGTTTAGCATACAGATTCTTAAGTTTTGCAGAAATTTCTGAATTCACAGCTCCACATGGCTGGCTTCAAGCTAACTGAACCCTAGGCTGGCCCTACACAAATTTTCGCATAATTCCTCATAACACCTAAATTTGTGAAATTGTTCTGACACCTAATACGATATTCCTTTTCACAAAAACTCTAGATCCAGGACTTTATATAACCTTCTTGGGGGATAAATACTTGTTTGGGTTATCTGCCATACAGAGGGCATCATTATGTTCCGGTGTTGTTCACTTGTTTTTGCAAGCAAAAAAAGAGAGGCAAAAGATTTTGTAATAAAATGGCATGACCTTTTCAGGGACTTGTATCAATATAAACTTAAATACACAGGATCAGGTTCCAACAGATTCCTAAAAGGGAAACATTTGGGCTAATAATAGCTATTTCCTGTGACAATGTCATTTGGATAAACAGTGTGACACCACTTATGTCATATACAAGCAAACAGCTGAGGTTAACTTGCACCAGTCAGCAAGTGAGGATTAATTTTATATATATGCATAACTCAAAGTGCCTTTTACGCTTATTTTTCATGAGAACACATTTGGTCTCTGTTTGAGAGCTCACATTTTCTCTGTTTATCAGGGCCCATTATGACAGTTTTTTATGAAAGCGAACCTACTGAACTGATTACTGGGTAACTGCTATTAAATTCCTAACCTTGAAGAATACAACAAAATTACTGCATTACTCAGTTAAGCTGTAATCTCTGCGCACTTAAGGTACAACCAAAAGTCATCTTTCATTGACCTCTTGATGCCATGTATGCCAGCCAAGTCCTGGCATTATGGGCATATTAAAGCACGACAAAAAGTTTTATTTTTTAAATAATGCCATTGTTAAAATATTATTATCTTACTTAACAAATTGTTTAAGAAGTTAGGAAAGCAAAAGTAATTCACCTCCTGATAAAAATGCATTATTTTCATAGAATAATAGACTGGTTAGAGTTGGAAAGGACCTTAAAGATCATCTAGTCCCAACCCCCTTGCCATGGGCAAAGACACCTCCCACTAGACCAGACTGCTCAAAATCTCATCCATGGCTTGAACACCTCCAGGGACAAGGCATCCACAACTTCCCTGGGCAGCCTGTTCCNCCCCCCCAAGTCCCTCTCCTCAGGGCTGCTCTTGATCCATTCTCCACCCAGCCTGTATTTGTGCATGGGATTGCTGTGACCCGCATGCAGGACCTTGCACTTGGCCTGGTTGAACTTCATGAGGTTTGCATGGGCCCACCTCTCAAGCCTGTCCAGGTCCCTCTGGATGGCATCCCTCCCCTCCAGCGTGTCAACCGCTCCACGCAGCTTGGTGTAGATTTAGGGTAGATTAGATTAGATTTTAGGAAGAAATTCTTTATTGTGAGGGTAGTGAGGCACTGGAACAGGTTGCCCAGAGAAGCTGTGGAGGCCCCATCCCTGGAATTGTCCAAGGCCAGGCTGGATGAGGTTTTGAGCAACCTGGTCTAGTGGGAGGTGTCTGCCCATGGCAGGGGTTTGGAACTAGATGATCTTTAAGGTCCCATCCAACTCTAACCATCCTATGAGTCTATGAAAAAAAGAAAATGAAAAGAGAAAAAAAAGGAAAAGCCGCTTCTCAGCAACATCTTTAATCTTCTTAATTGTTCCCTTGACTGGTATGACCAGTAATCTTTGGTTTTGTGTTAGCTTTGTGCTTATGACAGCATTCAGGAATGTGTTGCTGCTTACTGTACCCTTAGATAATTGCTGGTAAAAAACTTTAACCTTCATTATTTCTAGCACATTTCTCTGTGTAACATGCACAAACTATGTAGGGATAGACATACTCTAAAAATACAAAGTTTCAATTAGCAGGAAACCAGTTTTCTAAAATAGTTTAACAGAATCACAGCTATAAGTAGAGATAAATTTTGCTGTCATGAGCTCAAGAAATGGACTATTTTGGTGCAAAGATTTCAAAGTCAAAGATTCAAACTCCTCTGAAAAAAAAAGAAACTGAAAGCCCAAGGAAAACTCTATCGGTTGCCCACCCCCTTTTTTGTAGTGACTATGCACACAGATCCTTTCGCAAATTTTGACCTGCGTGATTAGATGGAAAAAGCAGAAAAAGAAGTAAGTATGACTTAAACAATTCAGGGTGCAAAGCACCTGATAAGAAGATGAGAATTGTCACATAGCAACTGCCCACCCAATCCATTACCCAGCCTTCAAAGCGGTGACTTCCAGAAAACAAAAACAGAAAAGCTATAATGAGTCATGGCTACATCCCACGAGGTAACATGAAGCTCTTTTAGAATGCACACACTTCCACATCCAATTTAACAGCTGGTCAGAAACTGTCTTCAACTATGTGAATTTTTTAAAAAAGTTTCAGAGTAGATGATGTTAGTTCCATTTTATCATCCCATTTGGCTGTCAGAGAATCAACTATAGTAGCTCACAAAACTGATTGCTCCCACTTCTTAATTGGATGTGCCCAGCTACATACAGAAGTAAACGACTAGAACGAGCAGAATAATATGCTTACTAGTCAGCAGGTGATCCAGGCTTTTCATAAACACTTTAATTTATTACAGAAGACTTCTGCTATACATTCACAGCTGATCTGTAACCCGCCTTAGAAAATGTACTTCAACTTCAGCATTGTCAAAGATTTGTTTTCTTTAATCCGTCTGATTTACAGGAGCTGTATATACATAAGTATTAATTCTGATCTTAAAATAACTGTCAGCAGCGGGGGCTGAAGAAGAAGAGAGATCACTGATTCACTGCAAAATATATTAAGGAGTACTATTGTTCTCCATGAATGATATAGCTTGTAAATGTTTTCATTATCCAAGTTGTAGTACTTTAAGAACACATTTTACATTTAGTGACTGCAAGCTTATTAATTACAGTATGCTCCACTAATTACGTCCAGAAAGTACCTTAATTACCAACCTACTGGAGCAAATTCCCAGAAACTTGAGTTGAAATCCAAACAAGACATTAAGGAGTTTAAAGCTCTCGTATAACAAAGTCATTAACACTGGAGGTATTCTGAAATTAGCATTTCATACATTACATTTCTGTTCTTCAAAACTGGACCATCAACCAGCACTGCAATATTAGATAGTCTTATTGCTACAAAGTAATAACTTATTTACATTTGACTGCACAGTTAAATTACCTTTTGATATGCACAAGGAAATTTTAATATGGTGCTAAATAATAGCCAAGATGGCTTTGTCAGAAACAACTCATGTCAAACCAAAGTAATTTATTTCTGTGACAGAGTAATGTACCTTTGAATGGGAGATATAATACGTTTTGATTTGAAGAAAGGCTGACACTATTTTAAGTGACTTTCTCTTAAGTAAGCCAAGAAAACATGGTCCAGATTGAACTGCCATAAGACGGACATAAAGAATAGGGTGGGATAACCCTACTCAAAGAGTATTTATATGATCCACTTCAAAACTGAAAGTGTATGACACTCAAACACTTGTGTCTCCCATTGTCTGTCATAACTCTGGTACTATACAACATTCTCACTTACGGTCCTGAAAATGGCAGAAGAGATGACAGGATTATTAAAATTTGCAGATGACAATTAGGCATGATGGTACACAACTTACACAGGTGGGCAGCCTTAGAATTCACAAAGCAAAGACTGTAGTCTGTGCAAACGGAAATGACATATTAAGGCATACGGAATATGAATTCCACTCACAGTCAACATGAAGTCTCTTTGGTTTAGGGGCATATATTTAAAAAAAAAAAAAGATCTCTGTCTTTAATTAAAAGCATCAGTGCCTGCATCACTAGTCGGAAATTTTATCCCAACTCAGGGAGATAAAAAAAAGGCTACCTCTCAACATTACTGGCTGACTGTTACAATACGCCTAGAGCTCCAATCTAAGTTGCACATGTGATGCTGCTGGAAAACATATGCAATGATGCTAGGCAAAAGTGCACATATGCTTACGCTACAGTTTGTGTGAAAACTCCTTGTGACTTCAAAACAAGAACAATAAAGAACCTCAGTGACAAAATTCAATAAATTCTCAGTTAAAATTACATTCTTAGCACATATGTACAATCATACACTGTGCCAGGTTTTGTATGTCCAAGTCTCCACTTCTATGAACCTACACAGCAGTTTTTGGCTACAAAAGAGATGTGCTAGCCGACATCAATGAACAACTTGGTCTAATGCATGAGATGAGGACAATAACTAGGACCTTAACTTTAATTTAGCCCCCCCCGCAAAAGAAACCCACAAACTTAGAGGAAGAAATGAACACTAAAAAATTATGACAAATAATACCAGTTGCCTGATCTTGCCCAGAATCTGCAAAGCAGTAGTATGCATAGCCACTACTTAGTGGTCAAGTTCTTTATTGACTCACGCTTTGTGTAAAATTACACCAACTTCAAGACAGAGGCCTACAAAATCAAAGGAAAATGGAAAACGGATTCTGAACTCTAAACAAAAACAGAAATTAGCTTTATCAGACCTCCTCTTAATACTCAGAGGTAAAAAACTTCTGTTATGTATAAAAAATTCAAAGGGATTGTTGACAGAGATCCTCAACTAAAATGGCTTTAGGAAAACTGCTGCAATTACAATTAACTTCCTCATCCATAATTAAAATTCAGCTGTTATCCCCCTAGTATTTTCCCTTGTTTGAATGACACATAAACCGTGAACTTAACTACCATGAAATAGAAATAAGGCCACAATGTGTTACGGAAAACAAAGATGCAAACATCCCTTATAGAAACTGGAATGCATAATAGTATTATGTGTGAAAAACATGACAGTGTTTTAGAACGTTTAGTACTTTTACCTGGGGCACACTGTATTTACTAGTATAATTTTCAAGGGGAAAAAAGGGAATTGATCACTTGTTCATAAAAACTGTATACAGATGCAATGGAAATAGTCTTTACAGGAGGAGTTTAGTGTGTGAGGAAATTGTATCTAGGTACCGTTATTTATCAAGATGCAGGATTAAGTTCCCTCCTCCATATACCACTATCAAGGCACAATGTATAAGGTGCGTACAGTGCAGGATAAAAGACTTTAGTTGTAGACTAAATAACTAATCTAAGATCTAATTTTTAGTTAAAGATAACAACCTAACATTTTTTAAGCGTTCTTATCACTTGTTTAAGAATTAGGGAGAAACAAATCTCTGAATAGAAGTAAAAGCTATGCTGAAATTTACTTTTTCTGAAGAGGAAATCCCAAAGATGTTCTACAAAACTGTAAGATTTCTAAACTGAATAGAGAACATAATAGATCTGGACAGACTGGATCGATGGGCTGAAGCCAACTGCATGAGGTTTAAGAAGGCCAAGTGCCGGGTCCTGCACTTGGGTCACAACAANAGCTGGTCTCTTCTCCCAAGTAACTAGCGATAAGACAAGAGGAGACGGGTTCAAGATGCGCCAGGGGAGGTTTAGGTTGGACATTAGGAAAAAAATTTTCACTGAAAGAGTTATCAAGCGTTGGAACAGGCTGCCCAGGGAGGTGGTCGAGTCACCATCCCTAGATGGGTTTAAAAGTCATGTAGGTGTGGTGCTGAGAGACATGGTTTAGTGGCAGACCTGGCAGAGTAGGGTCAATGGTTGGACTAGATGATTTTAAAGGTCTTTTCCAACCTAAATAATTCTATGATTCTGTGACAGTGTTCAGATGTTCACAGGCCAGAGCATAATTTCAATGATCCACTTTATTTTTGCAGCAGCTTTGCTGTGTCAATCACCTCAGAGCAGAGGCTACTGCATTTATACAATTTCTTTTAAAATTCAAGACTGGTCAGTCCAATAAAAGTTAACTAGTTATCAAATCCCCTGTTTTAATTCTAAATTTGCAGTTCATGATAGTTATTATTCTTCATACCTTACAGTTCACCATCTAATGAATTTTAGTCTATGTCCAGCACTATACATGTCCAACTACTTGAGCAGAAGGTTTCTTAGCTCACTGTAGAAGTCTATGAATTAATTAATTTTACGATTCCTTTATAACCTGCATTGAAGCAACATAAACCTACATGGTGATGCTTTCCCACTGTGCCGTATGTATATGAGAACACTGTCAGAGGGTCTCCTTGAAGAATGCTACTTGGTATTAAAGAGGTAAATATCCTTGAACATGAGGTAGGTTAAGTTTAATTCTAAGGTGTGGTGAAGTGCTGATGCCCAGCTAAATTAAGCGGAGTGAATTTTCCAAATGTACAGAAGAATGGACTGTAGCAAGACAGTAACTGAAAAAGTCTTCAGTATGGGGAAAGGTTGCTTCTATTTATTTATAGAGAACTTTGAAACTCAGATTCCTAGTTAGCATTTTAAAAAGGGATAAAACAAGAGTCAAGTGGAAAGAGAATAAAAAAGGCCTCATGCATTAACATCTCCTCAGGCAGAAAAAAAAATCTGCAGCAAAAAGCAAGTGAGTAACATTAATGTCATACCAAAAATTTCTATTGGTTGATACATATGTGCTTCAGGAACGTGGTTTCAATATGCAGTACTCAAAAAACCAAGAATAATAATAAATAAATACTGACCTAGATCTGAATTCTGGAAAATCCATCATCTAATATTAATAACAAAGAACAAGGTGCCTTATGCTTTCCTCAAATAAGTCGGTGCTTACATCCCAGTAACTGCGAAGATAGCAACACTAAGCAGTAATAGCCAAATCTTCCACAATACTGACCAAGTACTGCAAGACAACTAAATTTTTTTGGACAAGAAATCAATAGGATTTCAGAACAAGTCTCCAGGGAAGAGTAAAACCTGCAGTGCAGGAGAACATATGGCACCCTCCCATCCTCCTCGCTGGTAACTCCTACTCCGGCACACATTCCTCCCCAAATGCATATACGCTTTAGCTTTGCTTACATAGAGTGCTCGAGGAGGGAGGGGGAAAGACTGAGTGCAGCTCATCTTCCAGCTTCCTTTTCTCCCCACTCCCGGAAGGAAAGAGCTGCACAAAAATAAGCCCCATTTGAGCTCTGGAGAGGGAATACGTACCAGTACCCAGTAACCATTGTTGCACATACGCTTTACGATCCAAGACAGCAGAATGAAAACATCAACACAATGCCCATCTAGCCTGCGGCGTGGGCAAGTGCTTCCATGCTTATGTTCCTTAAGACTAACAGAAGCAGCAAGAGCAGTACATGCTTCAGCATGGTTCAGCAACCAGAGTACAAGGGATGTATTTTGGCATGAACTAATTCTGGCTAGATTAAAGAAAACAGTACCATGACCATATTTGCTACTATTTTATCTCTGCTATGCTGTAGAATGCTCCCTAAACTGTGGGCTTCTAAAACCTATGCTCAGGTACTTCTCAAGTAGTCCTGTTTTCCCAACAGTATTCACCGAGGAATATATTGCTCCCTGTTGAGTTATAAAGCCTTTCACTCTGGAAAGCACAACATATATGGGGCAAAACTACATCTCTGAAAATGAATCAGGTGGACCTGCAAAAATCTGCACACTTGGATATCTGGCATGAGATCTCTGCAAAAATTACTGTGCTTGCCTTTCTTCTGCAGTTCCAACATGTTTACCCAGCAGAAATGCTGGACTTACCTCAGGATTTAGTTACTGATTATTCAAGTAAATGCTCAAACAATCTTCACCTTATTGTACATAAAGAAATACAACACTTCGTTAAAGAGCTTGTAAAAGAGTTGCTATCAAAATTCTTCAAAGTCCACTTAATGAAAACTTGAGGAATTTTATCATATTATAAAGCTTAGTCACGTGTAGAAAGGTAAGACACAAATTGAACTTCATCAGTTTAAAAATATCACAAACATATGAACTGTTACGAAACCCAGAAAACTGAGCAGCAAAACCAATGTCTCCCTTTTTTTGTTGGTTTTATAACATAAAGCTGGATTTTATGCTATTAGTTGCAGCTGTCTTTTTTTTTTTTTTTTGTAATTCAGATTAGCAAACATAAAGCAGCACCTTGTCAGAACAAAAAACAGTAAAGGAAAAAATGACAGTTTAGATAGCAATGGATTCTCTGGGAAAGGCATTAAAAGAAGTCATGCCACAAAAATATTTGTGAAAAATCAGACACAGTTTTCAGTTAACAAAAGCTTAATGACTTTAAGGACTAAACTATTTTCAGTTAGGTATGTACAGCAGTCATATTACTGTTTACTTAAGTTAATTCAAACTTCCCAAATAATTCTAAGATATTTAAAAAAGGCAACAATTCTCAATTAGGTATTAGAATTTCAGCCAAAAACATTACTAAACACTTGTAATACCATACGCATCACATTAATATAACATGAATTATTGAAGACTGATGAAATATGCATGTGTCTATCCAAGCAGGTTTTTCCTCAAAATGCAGTCTCCTGCTTTCTGCTACTTTCAATATTTGTTTAAAGACGGTGCTTTTTAGCCTATGTCTCATATCAACTAATTATTAATTCCTTGCGCCGCAGTGTACTACCTGCCACCAAGCGATGGGAAAAGGGAAGGCTGTTTCATGCTTCATTTGCTATTGACAACATCTCACTGGGGCTGTCTGCTTTGCAGTTTGACGAAAACTACTCTGGAACACAAGTCCAGCAGACGTACAATTAATAGCCACAAGCACTAACAGATGATCAACATGACACATCACTCTCTTGGCCAAGCCACCCAAAGCCCTGAGCCAGCCCCGCCTCCAGCAGGGTGCAGTGGACACTAACAGCAAAGAGGCAGCAGTTCCCTGTTCTGCTGTGCTCGTCTGAGCCATGGGGTGATCCGGGAGAGCATTTCAGACACAAATACTCAGGGGGGATGGACCCTCAGGGGTCTGTACTGAGACCCGTATGTTTAATATCTTCATCATTTACATAGACAGTGGGATTGAGTGCACCCTGAGCAAGTTTGCCGATGACACCAAGCTGTATGGTGTGATTGACATGCTGGAGGGGAGGGATGCCATCCAGGGGAACCTGGACAGGCTTGAGAAATGGGCCTGTGTGAACCTCATGAGGTTCAACAAGGCCAAGTGCAAGGTCCTGCACCTGGATGAAGGCAACCCCGNGTGAAACACTGGAACAGGTTGCCCAGATGCCCCATCTCTGGAAATATTCAAGGTCAGGTTGGATTGGGCTCTGAGCAACCTGGTCTTGTTGAACATGTCCCTGTTCATTGCAGGGGGGTCAGACTAGATGACCTTTAAAGGTCCCTTCCAACCCAAATGATTCTAAACACAGGGCTCTCACATGGCAAGTGACAGGTTCAGCTGGGGTCACAGGTTGGAAATCAATAGAGATACGACAGCAAGACAGCCCACATGAGGGAACTCCTTAATTTGGATGCTTTTGAAGGCATTCTGAGGCTTAGAGATCTGCAAGTATAATGGTGTACAGCTGAAGGATGGAGGAAGATACAACAGTTGCCCTAATCCTGAAAATGTACATGCCTAGGTACTGTGATAGAAGCTGCTACCATTGCCATCACCCCAGTGCAGGTAGTCAGGCAATCCAAATCTGGGAAACTATGATTGTTTCATTTCTCAGTTCTCTGTTTAATATGATTTAAAAAATAATAATACAAAAGACAGGAAAATAATGTTCTCTAACCTGGGCCTAATTAAATTTGAAGATTTTGTTGAAACCATAACCTGAATCATAGCCCCTAATATATTGTGACAAAATATCTCCCAATACTACCTCCTCACAAAAAAGAAAACCTATGCATTTTGTTTGTATTACTAAGAGGCGCTTCATAACTTCAACAGCTGATGCATAATAATCTTTCAGCTTTATCAGGATCAATCCTGACCCTGAATATTGCAGAAGTTTATCAGAAGTGGATGTGGAGTCAAATGCAGGTGAGGACGCTCCATAGCTGCATGGCCACGTACCCGTCCAGAGCTGGTAAGGTAAACTCTTAGCAAGAGCTACTAATTGAGAAAGGTAGCTGAACAGAAGGTGAGGGGCCCTTCAATGCCTAATTAGCTAGCCCCTTGTCCTCACTCCCACGCACGGAAACTTTCTGCTGGACATAAATTAAAGAACTATAATTCACATTCATTTTATAACGCTTATTCTACTTTAACTGCAACATATTTCAAAAGATAAACATTTACAGTTGCAGATACTACTGGGTTAGAAAATAGAAGCTTCCAGAATCTATTTAAGGAAATAAAAGTTTTCTTGGGGGGGGCAAGTGGTTTCATGAAACAAGGACTGTTAAAAGGGGCCAGTGTTACCTAATTGTTAAAGCATAGAACCTTGCAAACTCAAATACTTTGTTAAGAACCTTCCTGCTTACTTCTTGTCATTTAGAACTTCTCTGTATTTCTCCAACTGCGGAATGAGGTTCGTTAATACCTGCATAAAACACTTACTACACAGTTTGCGAGGAATCTTCTACAAGATGCTGCAAAAGTGCAAATCAGAACCATTAATAAAAGAGGATCACTATTCAGAAAATAATATGTGACACCGGATCTTCTGCACATTTACAACAGTAAATTATATTCTAATACTGAGCAGGAAACCCCTAGATATTGCTTTTATTTGAAAATCCTTCTATTTTCAAAATGTTGCTATTAAACTTGCCCATATGTTCCAATAACTACAGCTCTTATGAGTCTTCTATATTAATGGTAGCTGAAACTAATCTTGGAATATGGATATTTGAAAAACTTACTATTTGAACTACATTAGCACAGTATAGCTCCATTCACAGACCAAAAAACTGTTGCAGTAAAAAGAGAAACTATCACAAGTTAACTTGCTACTTCTTCCTCATTTTGCTTTTTTTCTTTTTTTGCTTTCAGTACCATCCTAATTTCCACACACAAAATGTTTTAAAGATCAAGTATCTTAAATGTTGGAGTTATAAAATATGAAAAGAGCCCAAGTACTGAGCAGTCAGTCACATATTATCATTTCTATCTGCATTCACGATGCCTCAGGTTACAGGTACTTAGATTCCTAATGGTTTGTTAACAAGGCCTCCATATTTTCCCTCTGCATCAATACTGGAGTTACATATCCATTAACCTCAAAGAGGTATCTTTTAAATCTTGTTAATGTTTTTACACTCAAGCCATATCTCTTGTGATTTAGCAACATCGCCTGCTAGGAAAGAGATGTCAAACATCTAATAAAACAAGTACTGGTACAGCTAGCATGTTTCCTTGCCTGTTCTTGGATTATCACCTTTTGCCATGGTCACCTGTAAAAACACACTAAATATTTGACTAAAGTTTTGCTGATCTTTTCTTTCTGGCTACAGGGAATTCTTTCTTGTGTTGTACTAATGGTTCCAATGAGAAAATACACCTATACAGTGTAACACTGTGAGATGAAGCAATAGCTGGAGAAGAAATTTAGAGATGACCTACAAGACAGATTTTTGCATTGCTGTAAAACATTTAAAGAGGCATTAGCACACAGGAGTAGTTAATGGTTTCTCTCTTCCTATGGATTTGGAAATACTTTTTGCACCTGTATAATAAAACATAGAGCTAACATCTGAAGAATTGTGCACAGAAACACCTTGAAGTATTTTTTTTAATTATTATTGTTGTTGTTGTTACCACTGCTACTAAAAACATTTCAATATGTGCTATGCCAGTATTCTACCTCTCTTTTTTTATGCACATTTTTAGCCCTTAGATGCAGAGGTTGCAAGCTGCAAAATAAAAGTGAACTATATTGAAGCCAGACATTCATTTTAGCTATTCCAAGATTCAAAACATTCTATCATCTGTTCCTATGGAAACTGAAAGGATATTCTAGGTTATATCAGTATCAGCCGATTATGTTGCAGAGAAATCTGTGGTTTATTTTAATCCATAGTTCAGAGGTATAAAGTCATGCTTAGTGTTTAGCTTGGTGATTTTGAATTACTGAAGCACGGTTAACACTTCAGTTCCATTAGATCATACTTCAAGATAAAATGAACTCTTTTTAGACCAGAATAGTAAACGGAAAATTTCATAAGGTTTGGTTAATCCCCATGAAGTTTACCATTCAGATGAAGGATATAACTAACACATACTTGGAACAGCGTTTTTGGTTGTTAGATGAGCCATACGTTGCTATATCACATCTTAACAGACTAGTTTAAGGAAGAAATAATTTAGATCTATCGAAAACTCCTTCAGTAGTGCCATACACCAGATGGCCAGATGAAGGAGTCTGATTTAGCAAGTTAACAAGATCACGAAAACCACAACCATAATATTGAAGATGAAAAATAAAATTGAATAATGCAACATGAGTATGTTTCTGTGACAAAGAAACTTAAAGGTTGGCACAGAGTAAAACTTGTAAAGATATAAAATACATGAAGTGAAAATTCTCTATATGCATACAGAACTATTGTAAAAGAAAAAACGGAAACAGTATAAGCTAGTAGGATTTTAATTAAATAGACTCAAATGCCATTGTGATCTTTTACAATGAAAGCCAATATGACAGCTATAGCGTGTTGAAATAAGTTTTCTCTGTCTACATTAGAATTACAAAAAGCAGTAAAATGGATGGCTAACTTGAACTTAAATAAAAAGCTTTGGATCTCACCCTCTGTCTTCACTAAGTAAAACTAGATGATTTAAAGTTAACTATAGCTACCACCCTCACCCTATGCCAAAAGTAGCAAGCAGGTTCAAATTTTCCTTTTTAGTGATAAAACTTCAGTCTTCTTACTCTAGATTCAAGTAATTGACTTCAAACTGAATAATCAAAAATGCCTTCCATTTCTGTATCATACTGTAGTCAATCACTTTATTATGAAATAGTTGTCTCAGTCTAGTTTCCATCAGGATCTCCTCCAGGGAATTAAGATTGTGGAATAATAAGGAAACATAACATCTACTGCCTAAAGTGTACTATATTGATTAAACTTTTGACAGTGATGAGGTTAAATTCTAGCTTTCAAAACAGAAATAAATGTCAGAACAAAAAAGAAGAAAAGAAAAAGGAAAGCGACGATTACTCTGACTTTAAAAAAAAATTCTAATCTGGGTAGCATTTCAACTCTAGTTTTTCCAGACTTTTTATGAGAGTAATCTACAGTGTACAGATAAAAAGATAACTGGTTGTGTGCCAGATTGGAGGGGTTCTTTTCTCATATTTCTCTACTTTTATTTGCTATCATGATAATTTTATAATTATGCATACGTATGCAGTTATGCACAACTACATAACAGCAATCAATTCCATTGACATTTTGAAGTACATAAGGGCTTACATTATTTAAAAGGTATGACAAAATATGATAGCTGATATGTAAAAGCAGCAAAGGGCAGGTAAAAGCATCTGGAAGTTAAAATTTTTCTTCGGACTAGCGCAGTACATCAGTATAGGCAACATAACACATCCTAAGCTAAATGAACTAAAAATAAACATTAAGAGACCCAGTACACAACCGTGGGGCACACAAAGTGACATTCTCCTGTAACACTGGACTTTGTTCTACAGTCAAGCACTTGTCCACAGAGCTGACAACTTTAGACAACATATTCATACACTTGCACAGCCCATTTTACTATAAAGCACTCAAATCTGAAGAAGACAGTAAAGTGGCAAAAACCAGCAAGCACACTTTGATTTAAATCTAAGTGTTACACTATCATAAACTAATCTAGAAAAAATGATGTTTCAGTGAAACATATACTCTTGCTAAAGCATGCAGAATTGAAAATGAGAAACTCAAGACCACAGGACCTTGCCCAGACAGCAGTGCTGCAAGAGCTATCCACACCTTTGGCAGTAATGATTAGAAGTAACTCAAGAATGCGACGCTATCATCTTTTTGCAAGTTTCACCAAAAAAGTGAAAAACAGAGTCCATTGCCAGTCACTCTTAATATCTGAATATCTCAAACACCTCCAAGTACATTTGCACAACTGGAAAATGCTGCCACAGGATAGTAAAGAGCATCTACTGTTTAAGATCCTTGACATTAGCTTAAACACTGCCCTATGAAGGATTTAAGATTAATTTCAGCAATATTGCCATAACACTGCAAGTTGTACTACATAACCACTCAGTGAAGAGGACCCTCAAATGACATAAACTATGCAACTTCTTGATGATCATGTCTGGGAAAATGGTCAATTACATGCACACTTTCCATCCAATCCCTTGGGGATAACAAGTAAGACCTATTGTTAGAGATCCTTGACTCAAGATTGAATGCTGGTGTATGAAAGATTTCAGATTAATCTCACCAATTTTGCCGTAACACTGCAAGATGTACTACATAAGCACCTAGCTTAGGGAACCCTGAACTGAGATAAATTGAGCAACTTCTTGATAATCACCTCCAGATAGCCGGTTAATTATGCAGACAACAACTGATAGTGGAAAGGTTCAGTATGAAAAAGAACATAAAACGGAACAACTCACAAAACAAATTCTACTCAGTGAGTTACACTATGAAAATTCAAAATGTCCACAAATATGGTCAAAGTGACAATAGTATAAAGATGTTACACCGAAATTTTTAATTTCATTAATAATTTTTGTTCATTCAGATATTTTTGTTCAGATTGTGTTGTTTACATATTTACCCTGCGTATACAAACCCAGCATTTGAACGTCTTACAGAAGCAGAGTTTGGGATTTATTTCTGTTGGGTTTCTTTCCCCTCTATTCTGTGATGTTATAATTAGTAAAGCTCTTCATTTTGACAAAGAAATAAAAATCTATGTATTAAAAAACCCACAGACACAATTTAACATTCATTTGGACAAAGAACAGTTACTAAGCTTACACTTATTTTTTGCTTTCTCTAACACGACCAAGAAACTTCACTACATGATCACCAGAACAATTTCAGTGAATTATCAGTGAATTTAACTCTCTCCAGATCCATGCTAGGTAGGTAAATAAATTTGCCCACACCTTAAATAAGGGAACCTGGGCAACAAACATCATATAATTTATCCAAAACCTTCCTTAAAAAAACAGTCAGACACCTACAGATCACTCCAGGAGACAAAGAAGAAAAATTTTTACTGTCTGTGGTCAAAGATACAGAATGCTTCTGTAACACACAGAAGAACAAACTGTGTTTAAGGTGCAAACCCAAGGAAATCTGAGTTCTACTCTCATCTCCACACCATGTCTTGTTTGACCTAAATGGATATTTTATGTTTTAATCAATCTTTAATGATACCATAGTCGTCACCATTGTCCTAACTAATTACTAAAGTTTGTATCAGTAAAGTCAAAAGCAAGAGCATAGGTTCCTAACCCATTTTACCCTTATCAGTACATACATGAAAAAATCCATCCTTCTTACGCAGAGGAGACCCATAACTGTTGTTAAAGCAGTGAACTTAGCTCAGAACTAGGACTCTCTCTTCAGGGGAGTAAAGGTGGAGGAGATGAAATGCACCTCTTTTCTGCACACACGTGACCTGGCTCCTAATGCTACCAACCTTATCATTACCTGATGGAACTCAGTTTGGGTATCCCTGGCTGTAAGAGGGAAGTCCCACACTGAGCATGACAACATAGAATCATAGAATGGTTTAGGTTGGAAAAGACCTTTAAAATCATCCAGTCCAACCATTGACCCTACTCTACCAGGTCTGCCACTAAACCATGTCTCTCAGCACCACACCTACATGACTTTTAAACCCATCTAGGGATGGTGACTCGACCACCTCCCTGGGCAGCCTGTTCCAATGCTTGATAACTCTTTCAGTGAAAAATTTTTTCCTAATGTCCAACCTAAACCTCCCCTGGTGCATCTTGAACCCGTTTCCTCTTGTCTTATCGCTAGTTACTTGGGAGAAGAGACCAGCTGCCGTCTCACTGCGACCTCCTTTCAGGTAGTTGTAGAGAGCAATAAGGTCTCCCCTCAACCTTCTCCAGCCTAAACAATCCTAATTCCTTCAG
>VYXH01009645.1:0-10364 GCA_013397275.1 Burhinus bistriatus | reverse complement strand
TAAGGGGTGGAGATTCTCCCTGGCTCTCTTTTTGTTGTTAATGTATTTGTAAAAAACTTTTTTGTTATCTCTTATGACAAGTGGCCAGATTAAGTTCTAGCTGTTCTTTCACCTTTCTGATGTTTTTATCTGCATGACCTAACTAGGTCCCTACACTGTTCTTGCGTTGCCTGCCCCTTCTTCCAGAGGTGATAAACTCTCCTTTTTTCCCTGAGTCCCAGCAAAAGCTCCCTGTTCAGCCAGGCCGGTTGTCTTCCCCGCCGGTTCATCTTACAACACATGGGGATAGCCTGCTCCTGCGCCTCTAAGACTTCTGTCTTGAAGAATGTCCAGCCTTCCTGGACCCCTTTGCCCTTCAGAACTGTCTCCCAAGGGACTCTCTTAACAAGTGTCCTGACCAGGCTGAAGTCTGCCTTCCGGAAGTCCATGGTAGTGGTTTTGCTGACCCCCTTCCTTACTTCACCAAGAACTGAGAACTCTATGATTTCATGGTCGCTAAGCCCAAGACGGCCTCTGACCACCACATCACCCACCAGATCATCTCTATTTGTGAGCAGCAGGTCTAGCATATAGCAGAAAGGGTTTGAAGCGAGCTAAGTTGCAGAGAAAGTTTTCTTCTTTGTAAGTACAGCAGCCACAATACTGAGTCTGGCAAAACTGTTCTACCCGCAACTGAGCTATGGTAATCTTAACAAATTTCTCGTTTTGAGTAATTTCTTATTATTCAGATCTGCTTCACACAATATGCTGCTGTTGAATAAACGGGTGACGTGGTGTTAAGAGCAAATCTAAAGTCCTCTGCCTAGGGATCATCCTGTGAGCAAAAGAATGCTGGGGATGCTTCAGGCAGTTGCAAGATGGATATATACATATTT
Source organism: Burhinus bistriatus (assembly GCA_013397275.1). Taxonomy (NCBI): domain Eukaryota; kingdom Metazoa; phylum Chordata; class Aves; order Charadriiformes; family Burhinidae; genus Burhinus; species Burhinus bistriatus. The sequence goes on along the minus strand of VYXH01009645.1, from coordinate 9,489 downwards.
TTTTCTTTTTAAAGCAGAAAACATCGCTGTCTCTTCTCTTAGAACAGTGACTTTAATAAAGTTTTTGATGTATCTCTGTTAAAGCAGCCTCTCCTGCTTTCTATATTATCTGCCATTAACCTGGTTACAGCCTGAAGGAAAACTACCAGGGAGCTTAGGACTAAACAGTAGGGACAGGGTCTGAATCCATTTTCTTCATACTGTTCTGTGGGTCACGAAAGAGCATTGATCTGTGCTATGTACACTAGGGACTGCATAACAAAGCATACACAACAATAAAAAACCTGCCCATAGCCACTAGTATCCTTGCTTGATCGGGTTTGCTATTATTTGTATTACTTTTGTCGACAAGAGCAAAGAGGGCTTACTCTTTCCAAAAGGAAGACAAGTCTGGTTGGCAGCTCTATGAAAGCCCGTTAAGTCTAGACATGCTGACAGACACTTCTAGTTTATACCCAGACGGCAGCTTTAAAGATACCACCATGAATACGAGGGGAAGCCTTCACTTCTAACGCAGTCAATGGCTAATGCCACACTTCCAAAGGAAGAGGGAAAGAGAGATGTAATTTCTTCTGAGAAATACACAAATGCTACAGTGATGGACATGCAATAAAAACATGAATTACAATGCAGTGAAAAAGACAACCTATCACTTAGAGGTAAATATCTGCTTTCATGTGCTACTGCTGGTGGTTATTTGGGGGAATCTGGGCACAGCTCATTAGCATGTGACTTATACATCATTAAATAAATAATCAAAATAACAAAAATAGTTTCTTACCTAAATAAAGGAGATATATCAAAATGTTGAAATGGGCAGTTTCAGTTTAAACTTTTTAGCTCTGTTCTTTTTGTCAGAGTAACTTCTAGCAGCATCTCCGAAAAAAAAAGCTGAATTCCAGAGAAGACATTCACTAAATTATAATGACTTCTGCTTAAAAGGAGGTACTTATAGTTTTACTGGTTTTATGTATTTCCACTTCCTGCTTCTCTTCCAGGCGGACACTGAAATACTCTAAAATGGAGACCTAAGACTAACTTTCTTCTTAAGGCATTGCTGAAAAGTGCTAGAGGAAATACAGAAATAGAGCTCGTTGTTAGGTAGGCAACTGGTCTCCTGTATAATTTACACAGCAGATTAAAACAAAGGTGAAAACTGAAACTGCAATTGCAAATATGAATATCAAATACATGACAAAACACCTGGACAAATACAGATGCACTATTCTCAAAGGTACAGACTCGGCTACCGGAATAGGTACGAGCAGGAAGACAGCTTATCTGAGGAATTCTGTGGTACAAAATGCAGAAGAAAAGATGAAGATCCCATGTCCTCTTATGGGAAATCTCAGGGCTTGGAAGGTATAAATATAAATCAGCTTGTCAATAAAACACACAGCTACAAAAGTAAGTATCTGCTAGACATATTTCAAATTCTGCATTTTTTGGGCAAAGCCTGCATGCGTATTTTCTAAAGCACACTATTTTTCCAACATTAAATCCATGAATCGTATGCAACAATAAACCTGTAAAGCATACCCCAACACCTCTTCATGAAAACATCCCCACTTCTGATATGACAGAGCACTAATAATGTTCTTCCAAACAATCTTCCATTTGCTGGAAACCGGCCCCTGGCTAAAGCACAACAGGCATATACTTTAATAATCTCTTGATTACCTGGATACAGCCTGGAACACCTAATAAATCTGTCTATTTTTCAAGTGGAGTGGGATTGATTTCCCCAGGGTTTCTTTGTCAGTTCCTTTTTAGTACTTAATATGAAGAGAAAATTATCAGAGAAGGTCAAATCTGACATGAAAAACTAGAAGGAGTACACACTGATGAAGACTTTTGCTACATTTAAAATACATGTCCACTTGCTTTTTTTTAGGCCCTATCTTTGTTCAGTCTTTATTTAACATTGCATATGCTTCACAGCTTGTAACAAGCCCAATCACAGCTTGGCAACATGCTCAAGTAGCCAGGAGTTTCAACATTTGAATAGTAATCAAGCAAAAAACGGGGTGTTTTTTCATACCATTGTGCTATCAGTAAATAGTCAAAGGTATTTACCACAATCATGACTTGTTACTGCAGAAAATTACTTGAAATGAGAGGTCTAAGTGAAAGTTTGAGACATACTGATAATTTTAATCCTCAGTTATCTAACCAAGCTAATTTAATGAAGAGATTTTCCATTCTGTATATGCTCTATTTTCATGTCAACCTTCAATAGTATAAACGAATGCTATATTGACTTACAGGTAAGTTTAACTGTTGGTAAGAAACAGCATAAAAATGTCTTGTTCTAATCCTATTTGTTCTCTGATTTGAAACTCAGATTTGACAGGAACTTGTACTAGATTTTTCCTCTTAAGTGTAGTAATGGGGATTTAAAATACTTTTTTTTAAAGAATACTAAAAAGTATAGACAAAAGAACATGAATTTTTAAAAAGGCAAGAAGACAGCACTAACAGTATTACAAACAGTTAAATAATAGACATAGTCAGGTTATTAAAAATGTAGATAATTACATTTCGTATGGATGAATGTAATTATGCATATTCATTTTTATATTCCCTACAGTGAATGTTTACCTCAAAGTTTAAAATGTCATTTAAAGTTTTAATGGGAAATCTTTCAAATCATTTCAATATATTACTGCACAGTTAAAACGTAGAAATCTTCTTACAGTTTTAAGAAACTGCATTTTTCAGATTTATCTATACAGCTTGGCAATATTGGCAATGTCGTATACTGTGCTTAATGCAAAGGCCTATCACCAAGCTCTTATCACAGTGTTTAGAATTGAACTCTTCATATCAGCACCTACTTTCTCCCAAATTTCAGGGTCAGATCCTGCAAAAATTTTATTCTTGCAAATATTGTACAAGGCCAGTTTCATCAATTTCTTTGGCTATTCTCATGGTTGAGAATTTCTCATATAAGACTTTGCATGTTTAATCTCCATTAGACAATGCTACACGAAACAAAGGAAATCAAGCTCAGAGTTCTTTTATGCTTCACTTCTGAAAGGAAGTAAAGAAGAAAGTGTATTTTTACCTGAGTCTCCACACCTTGCTCAAGCAACCTTTTAGCCTGATTTTCCACCTCAAGCCGAGCTCTTGCAATAAAAAGCAGGTCATTTTCAATTACTTCTATTCCAGACAGATCTATCCCTTGAGAAAGGTAATCTATAAAAGCAACAAAACATTGATAAACATGACATAGGATAATGGAACATTTTTAACATGGTAAAACATTTAGAAGTTACAGTTAGTTCCAAGGGACGTTTTTGCATACAACACTTGACAATAGAGTACATCAAAGTAATATATCATACCAGAAAAACTAAAAATCAAAATATAATTACTCAAGAAAACCTGGATATTGAATACACTGAATTTACTTCACCGCACTTCTCTAGACCCAGACACTGCTGAGGAGCATGTGCACAGCATGAGTTCTAGGAATTCCAGAATCTCAGTAACAGGGCAGGAAGGCACAAGAAGTCATCTCATTGTCCCAAAGGATTAACCAGATAATTAAACTTCTCTAACCAGATGTCTGAATAAGCTCTTAAGATCTGAAATTCCAGATGTATTATACATAAATACATTTACATTATACTTCATATATTTAAATTGCACTTCTAAACATTTGGAATCAAATACAGAAGAATGTCAAGAAAACAATATTTCTTTTTCATTTTAAATCACAGAAACATCCAAAAATTTGTTACCATCATGGAAATCACCATCAGCAGGGCACCTACAGATTACTGGGCTGGACTGCGGACTGCAGCAAGAAAAGCTATTCAAACTCAGCTTCTGTCATTGGCTATGTAGATTTGGCCAAATCACTTTATCTTTCATTAATAGCCACTTGGTAATGAGAGCACTCCAGCAAGTAGGAAGCCCAACACTTCACCTCCCTTTATCAAAGCAGGTTTGAATCTGTGACATCCTTTCTCCCAGACACATTCACTTTCTTTTAAAGGCAGTGACATTATAATGCCTGCTCTTTGGACTATTCAGGCTTTTCGCATTGGACAATTTTAGATATAAAATACAACCCAGGGAGTAAAAACGAGGTTTTCACACTCCCTGAGGTCCCTGACCTCTGCGTTCCCTCCTGTTGGCTCTTTGCCTGATCTTGCACTCCTGACCTAACTAGTGACTTGTCTTTGAAAGAAGGGTCTCTTCCCAGATGTCTTTGATTTGTTAGGGATGCAGGAACTGTATATTCAATTTCCTTCAGGCTCATGAAGACCTACAGCTTAGATTGGGCTAGAACTCAAATCATGCAAATATTATGCAATTACAACTATAACTATTGCACATCAAACCAACTATGGCCACTGCTCTGAAATCCATGTTCCTGGAATATGGAAAACACGACCTGAGAACACCCACTGCTTTAGGCTCCTCCAAGAACAGACATCTTTCCTTAATACTCTGAATTACAACATAAATCGGGTGGGAACTGGATGATTAAATTTATAAAATGAACACTTCTGAACACATCTGGGTGCCTTAGATTAGATACACCAAGAAATGTAAAAGCAGTCTAGGAAGGTATCCAGTGAACCTTCAGAGTTAAACAACGCTTCTTTTTTTTATTCCTCCTTTTTTATCTCTCTAGATTTAAATCATCCCAATTCCCCATATCAAGGTAGCCTAGACCTTTACACTACTGCTTATCTCCAAGATAATGCAGGACTACTCTCATTTACACATTTTCCAGCATTTTGCTCAATCAACAGGTCTTCCACTGCTTCTTTTGAAAGAACCAATAAAACTAACAAAATAAAGGCCAAGGCATTTCAACCAGTGTCAGACACTTCCTTCATCAGACAATGTTACACTATTTCCATTTATACCCAGTCCACTATGACTTCCTAATAAAGTTATCTTCCTTTTACGTACTCCCAGAAAGTTTATTAAGGCACAGACTTAAATTCCAACTAAGCTAACTGAACTTCTAAATCTTTGCCAAGTAACCTTTCACTTTAGTAGACAATTGTGTTTATTCACAATAAACTAATCTAAGCCTCAGATTAATTTTAGCAACCACATGTTCCGAGCTGAACACAAAATTCCCAGCGAGTCACTTCACAGCTATGCAGAGAAGAACATCCCCGTACCTGCATATGAAAAACACCGCATAAGAACCAAAACAAAAAGTTTAGAGAAGTATTGCATAAAGCTTAGTAATGCATAAAGTAAATCAACTCTCTTAACAGTACAGTATGGCAAACAGGTTTTAGTCTACTAAGAATAGGCCTGCAAATGCTTTTGTCTGTATGCATTTGTTTAAAAATGGATCAGAGAAGTCAAAGGACAGCCGAGCAGCAGGACAGCACACCTCATGCTGCACAGGCTATGAACGAAGCATGCAGGCTTGCTTACAAAGCTGCTTTTGCCAGAGGCTACAGCAGCCACACTTACCCATTACTTTCCTGCAACTTTTTGGTGTGACTCAGCTGCCTATCTACAGGTGAACTTGCATATGAACCTATTGAAACTAATATTAAATTCCCACTAACTTCAATTAGTAACTTCAATGAGCACGTGTCTTTAATGTGAAGGCTAGTTTTCTGGCCCCTTCCTCTCAGCTGTACCGGGAAAAAAAGAGCAACGACCTACCCAGAGATTAAGTCTACTGCCATAGTAAACTCTGAAGAAGTTTCTTGGCAACATGAGATTAAAAAAAGGTGCAAATATCACCAAAGACTTATATAGCCCACAAATACAAGATCTGCTGTGGAGTTCACTTATGTCATAAAATCATATTCTGCAACTCCAGGCTGCTTAAACACAATAAAATTAAAATATGGTTCTGATCTCCTAAATCCACATAAAAATCTGTCGAAGAGAACTAAAAAAGAGACTGTTTCTCCCTGCTGTATTTTATCTCAAAATCTAAATTAAGCCATTTCAAGTGCTAAAAATCTAATCCTTCTGATGGCTTTAAGAAAGGAACAGAAAGACCATGCTGCTTTGGCTTCTCCAAATACCTCCATCTGTGCCTCAGACTGGCAGCTACCTCCTGCTAAACTGCCAAAATCTGCAGCTTCGTTCCAAATTCCCTGCAATCCTAACAGAATGCTTTAGGACAATGCATTTCAGCAGGACTTCAAAACAGAGGGCCTTTTTGTGGGTTCAGTGGCTAGACATCCTGCTATGGATGCTCATAGTTGCTATTCTAACCAGTAGGGAAGCCTAGCAATCATATTAGACCATTTTCAAAAGAAAAGCAGTTCTCATAAGGACAGCAGGTCTACGGCAGAAACACCTGCAAGTGCTTTCCTGCCATTCGTAAGTGAGAGCAGAAGCTGCAACACAGGCAGGATATGCGCCTTTTGATAGTTTCTATCCTCTCAGCAGACAACATATTAGAAATCTCTACACTTGTGTATTCTCAGGAGTGATGCTGCCATCGTGGACAGCAAGATGAAACTGAGCAGAAGGGCAGTTGACACAAGGACAGCCAGATCATAGCCAGAACCACAGTGCATTTAGGATCTAGTTTATTTAAAATATTGCAAAGGAACTCGCACATTCCAACCGGCCAATTTTAGTTAGTCACGTGAAATACAACATGTCACGTGAAATACAACAAAGATACTACCAGTTATTAACCCAGGGACCAGCAAACGTAGGATTCTGCTTCAGGCACTTGTGCAATCGTTATTCTGCTTCTTGCCGTTCACAGTCAGTCGGTAACACTATGGCCATGAGCAGAGGTGAGGGTCACATGGGCTGTAAGGTACTTGTGTATTCTCAGGAATTAAGCAGACACAATGGCTTATCTCCCAGTTAGCACAGACTCTTGGGGACTGAGGCCCCGTTTAAAAGTTGTCAGCTTTCCTCCTGCTTTAACCTTAAAGCACTAGAGTAAACCTAATACTATAATAGCCATAACAGATTTAGTGAGTAACTGTCACCTCTACCTTAACATATTTAAAAAGCACATACATAACATTTTGTTAACTTGGAGAAGACTTGTGCCTTAAGCAAATTAGGACCCAAATATCTTGTAACACCACACACCAGGGCTGGATACAGCCATGACAGGCACTGCCTTCACACCAGCATGGCACGCAGTCCACTGCTCCAGTCACCTCTGCTCACTGGAGCTAGGGAGGAAATTAGAGGGGGGAACTCTAGTCCTATAGCCATTTCTCTGTCATTCCTCTACTAATTCTACCTCTTTATCTATGTTCATAAAACTAAAAGCAAATCCTTAACTCTCCCATAGGGTGTTGGTATTGCTTCCTTCTAACTATCACACCTTATTAAGCTTGGAAAGCACAGCTGGAAATGACTTTTTAAGGACTTAAAATACAGACTGCCTGCTGAATCCTCTTCTTGAACAAAAATATTATATGCCAAGGCAGAATACACTGAGCCTTAGGAATCAGTGACATTTATAATCTATCTCAGCCTAACAAAGAGCTAGAACTTTGTATTTCTTAAAGGAAATATTTTTGTCATTACAATTCCAAATTTTCTTGGTTTACTAAACCTGAACAGGTTTTCTAATCTACTGCCTGAGATGTTGCTTAAAAATGTATTTTTTAAAACAGCACTTCCCAGACAGTTATGTAAGAGCAGTTTAATAGAGATAAATCTGGTATGTACATAGTACATTAGGTAGAAAAACAGTACTTCGAGCAACATGGTTAGCTTTTCTTAATCTAAGTGACTCAACAACATAGAAACTTTCTATTACATGATTTCAGTTTTTGACCTCAAACATTGCTCTGTGATAACATATAATGAAGACAGGAAAATATCTGAATTACAATTTTCTGTAAGTACTAAACTATGTTTTGGGAAAAAAGGTAACTATGAAGCTAGCATCCCTATAAGCTTCGCAAAAACCATATTACGCTCTTTATTTACGCTGAGTTGATTTTGAGCTTTTGCTAGAAATTAGAGAATCAACAGACGTCTACTGAGGACAATCAGGTGCACTAACAAAGAGGAAACCGGGATAGCCAGTAATAAACCAATGTGATTAGACTGTGTCACTTGAGAGGCAAGTTGAGCCAAAAGAGAAATCCTTCTGTGCTCTGAGAAATAACCTCACTGACGCTAATAAAGAGGAGGAGAGAAGGAAATTAGAAGAGTTAACGTGGATTCCCTAGGAGCAAACACCTAAGATCAGCATGACCTCCCCAATACGTAAGTAGCAAGAATCCAAAGACAAACTAAGAGGCGTTTCATGGGAGATGAGAAGGGAATTAAAGGAAATTAAGGCATTCCTGAAATTCTAAATAAAATCATAGAATCATAAAACCATAGATTTTTGTTTGCCTGTTTGAGGAAGGTTTGGGGATTATTGCTTTTGCATAGGTCATTTGTTTTATTTTGCTTCTGCAGTCTCAGTTGCAGAAAATATTGGTGATATCTGTACCCTGAGGCTGTTCTTCAATAATGAAGAAAAATTACAATTTTGGAAGAAACTACTAATTTAAATTCCAAAAAGTCAACAGGTCTAAATGATACCCAAGAATTCTGCTGGGAGTTACGTATGCAGAAGATGAGAGGCTACCAAAACATGATTTATTAAGAAATACTGTAGAAGACTGCTACGGCGCAAACATTACAATGCATACAGCACAGAATTCATACTGAAAATCTCTCCAGAGCTAACTTAAGTATCAGAACAAATTGGTTGAAACTGTCCATTAAAAACAGCATATTAAAAACAAAAAATGCCAAGATGGAGTAGAACTGCAGTGTCATTATTACTTTAAGCTGATCTGAGCGCAGGCTGCCCTGAACAGAATGCTCTCTGATTTCCACCTCTGTGCCCCTAACCTGCTTCTGTATTCTTTCACTCCACCTCAGCCTCCAAGTTTTAGCACTCATGAGAGTTTTTTCTGTTGAGTTAGTTTTCATCTAAAGGCATTCTCTCATCTGACTCACAATGCAGACACACAAGAGCACAGGGAGAGGGCAGGAGCCCACAGGCAGGATACCTCTCACAGGCAGTGGGTGTCTCTCTTGGTGGAAGCTCACATGTAAATTGGGAGATGTTCATGAAACTGAATCTAAATCACTATTTGCAATATTTATTTCTGTTATACAAAATCAGAAGAGACTGGACAGATATTGTAAAAGCACATAAAATCTTTTCTACAAGGGAGAAGTATTCAGTAATGACAATCATTTCAGTTTTGAAAGGGTTATTAAACGTTCAGTCTTCGGTCCTACAGCAGTGCCTGGATACAAGCACAAAACACAAACAAAATAAGTGGATTCATTTGTTAGAACTGCTCAGGACCTATTGGAATTTTTTACCCTCTGCTTCTGAAGTACCTCAAAGTAATTCACTCATTCAAATGGGACAAAAATCTAATCCAGCATGGAAACTTTCATGGTCTTAATAGAAAATTTAGTTACAGCACTAGCTACTGAAAAGGAAGGATGAGATCCTGTTTGCCTGAGTTGTTTCTGAATCACAGAATCACA
>VYXH01009642.1:437681-486724 GCA_013397275.1 Burhinus bistriatus | reverse complement strand
GCCGGCGGCGCCGGGAGGGGGAGCGGGCCGAGCCGGCGGCGCCGTGAGGGCCGTCCCGGGGAGCGGGGAGGCAGCCGCCGCGGTGGCTGCGGAAGGCGCCTCCGCCCGGGGAGGCGGAACTGGGCCGCGGGGGAGGAAAGGCTGCAGCCGGCGGGAGGGCGGCTCCGGTGCGGCTGTGGCAGCCCTCCGGAGCGGTGGCAGGAGGTCGTAGTTTGGTAGCCTGCTGTTGGAAGGTACTGCTGAACTCGGGCGGCCAGAGGCCGTGCTCTGCCTTGGCCTCTTCGTTAGGCTCATAGCGGCGAGCGCCTGGGCTGGCACTTGGTGGCCCAGCAGGCCCAGGGTTTCTCCGGGGTTTGGGGGATGTTTAGACTTTGAAAGCAGTTATCCAAGAAGACAAAAGGAGGCACTGTCTAAAGAGACAGACTAGCTATAAAATACACTTGGACAATGACCATTTTTTGTTTGCCTCGAGTTATGTGAGGTGTTACGCACTAGGCTGTTGGGCCTGTTCACGGGTGGTGCCGTTTTGCATCGCCAAAACAGGCTTGCGTGTCTCTGCGCTTCAGCTGTATAGATCTCAATTGAAATAAAAAGCTGATAACTTTAAAATTCTATTTTATATCGATACAAAAAAAGGAAGAATTTGTCCTATAATCTTTGCTTAACTGGAGATGATACTCAATACTAAAGCTACCAACGCATCCACTGCAGCATAGCAATACCTGCAGAAAAGGTTGTCTTTCCTTTTGGAATTATTGGAGTCTGCACATAGGTCAGCTCAGCACGCGTTTCCTAATCCCATTGGTATTATTATTTAGCCCCCTAGCTGTCATTTGTGTAGTGGCCAGCCCAGCCTAAACCACGACACTTGTTGCAGGGTATGACAGGTAAAAGGAGGTGTGCTGCTCATCATTTAGCCGAAGTCGGGACCAGTGGTCCCCTCCCTGCATTCTTTAGCAAGAATTCATTACTTCTGGCTACCATTGGGAATATGATCCGTCGTTACTTCTGTGGAAAACCTCTAACAAGTTTAGCACATAACAAAGTTACTTGTTAGTAATAAAATAATTAAAATTTGCAGAAATAACAAAAGTATTCAGAATGTTACTGTTGCAAATAAAGTTGCTGTAATGTTGTTGCTTTTATTCAAAAGAAATTAGTGAGGTTTGATTAATTCTAAATGCCATTTAACAACCAGCACAGGATAGAATGCTATAGAAAAAATAATGTACTTTTTTAGCATCCACTTTATTTGTGTAAGTTATTCAGTGTAAAAAATTGCAGCATATTAATGACATCAGGAGCATATCCAAATGCTGGAAATAAGGGGACACACTTGAATAATACAGCTTTGCTAATCTGTTCTTTTTTTAATTTTCTTTGCGCGTGTAGGGCATTTAAAACACCAACAGAGACTTTATCCTGATGTGAAAGTCCCATTCATTTAAGTTAGAAATTAATTGGAGTCTGTGTCCAATTACATGTTGAAACCAAGTAGATAATAATTTCTAACTAAGGTTTTACAAAAGGTTGCAATTTGATATATCTAGCCTACCGTTAAGTGCGTTAAGCAAGTTATAAACAGCAGCATTCAGGAGGGGCAGGACAGTGGACCCAGGAAGCCTTTGGGAATATGCAAAATACCCTCTTCATCTACTGGCTCATGTCAGGTGGTGGCGTTATCTCTGGTGGGAACACTGTACTTTTTTTTTAACCTGAAATAACCCTCATGTTTCTTACATTTGATTGTACAGAGCTGCTAAGAATTCTGGAAGGATCTGGGTATTTTCACCTCCCTTAAGTAAAAATTGGGCATTCAGCCCTGGCCTAATATTTGTTAATCCATAACAATCAGCATAAGTGCTGTATAGCAAAAACTTAGTGTGTTTTTCTATGGATAAACCATCCCTGTTGATGCAAATATTTGCTGGTGCAAACTGTTACTGCACATGCAGTTGTGGGAGGTTGCCTGGTTTGCTGCTGATAAGATTTGTACGGTGAGTGACAGCCTTGGACAAAATCCAAATCATACATTACTGTTAATATTAATTAAACCGATGTAAGTTAATGCAGAATAAACAGTAATCAGCAGCTAACTCAACAACTGTAGTAAGCTGTCCACTCTGGCCACAGGATTCTTTGTTAGAAGGTGCCTGGTAGGCACTTCACATTACATGTTGTTTACTGAAAGGGAACAAAATCATCACAAAGTTATGCTTTTGCTAAGGAAAAGAATACAGAAAAGTTACGGGCTTGAAAGTGCAAAAAAAATTTAAGCAAGAGTCTTTCTCTTAGTATTTTTTATAACAGAAAAAGGGAGGCTGTCACTGGGAAAGAGCTGAAAAAAAAAAAAATCGGAATACTACTTTGAAATAAGCAGAACCATCTAGCAGCACGCTATTTTTCATGAAACTGTAACTAAAGGATGTTAATACCTCTGTAACCTGTACATTGGGTGCATTCACTTATTTTTATTAATTGAACATACTTTGTATTCTGCACCTCATTTATTACATTCTACGTAGTATTTGCTGTGACTGCCGGGGAGGGGTTACCATAAAGTCAGAGGCAATGAAGATGGGTGCTCATCTAACAGGTGCTCCACTCCCTTTGTTCTTTGTATACACATATTCAAATCACATAAGGCAGGGGACAGGATAGGGCCTGTTAACTCATTGCTGATTTCCCTGGCAAATAAAGCAGCAGCTGCAGGTCCAAGCCCTGGCTTAGCGCTGAGAAGAAGGTGGGATTTGTGTGGGACAGGATGCTTTCATGGAGCCCTTTAGCCAACTTCTTTTGGGACTTACAATGCAAAATATATTTTCTGCTTGTAGGTAAGGAATGGTATGAATTATATTTGATTGTCATTGTGGAAATGTGAATTGGTTTTATATTTCTAAATGTAAAGATATTTCTGTTGCATTGTCAGATGTTTTTTTTAAGAAGGTAGCCTAAAAGCTTTCAGATAGCGTCACGCTGTTTTGAGTGGAATGAGAAAATTTTAGCAACTGACAAATATTAGCACTACATAAAATCTGTAAATAAAACATAAGCATTGCTTGCATATATATTGCCACATTTTATTAAGTAATATATACATCATGCATTCTTTTTAACAAGTAAGGCTGGACAGATTCTGAACAGAAGTTTATACAGAAGCTGTTGCACATCTCTTTAAAAATGCATTATGTTGAGACAGTGCTGATACATTATTTTTTCAGTTCATTATGATGCCTTACAGTTAATAGGGAAAATTTAATATTTAAATTTACTTGGTGTTAAAACTAAATTAAGCTTTCAATCAACTGAAGAATGTATACATTTGTAATCCATGCAGTTGATAAAAAATATAGATGTTCTAAGCACTTTGACAGGAATATCCTGTGATCAAATGTTAGATAAGCTTACATTTCTACAAACTATTGTAGTTCACTTTCTCTGTATTTAATTGTTTTTGTAAATATCAACAGAGGGAATATAGGCTATTACAAATGTAGTGCGTCCTCTACTCATTCATGTGTAAGAACAATTTTTCTTTTATCTTCTTTGTGAACTTCATATATTGTCACCTAGTTTCCTTGATTATAAACTAAATACTTTGCCAAGAGTTTTGGCTTTGTAACAATTGCAGTTTTATATGAAGATTGTCAGATTTCTTCTTTAAAAATGAAAACACTGTTTGATAAAAAAATAAAGTGAATATTCACTTTATCTATATTACAAATTTGTTCAACATTTTTTATTAAAATCCTGCAAGAGATACTAGTATGCAAGCAGAATGCTTTATTGTACACAGTTGTTCAGCAGGAAGTCTGATGGTATACCCTTGCTCAGAGATACATGTTTCCTAGTATGGAAAATGTGCAGCTTGTACTTTATATCATGGCAAGAATTGGGCGTGACACAAAGCCCACCGAAGGCATTGACCTCAGAGGCAAGAATTAGGTCAAATAAAAAAGCTCAGTGGAACTTGTTCTTGGGCAAAAATCCCCAAATGGGGAAGGGTATGCCCGAGTTCCTGCTGCTGTAACTGCGGGGTATAGGAGCTGCAGATATGCGGGTACATTCTATCTCTTTTTTTCATAAATGAACATATTTGCCACTGATCTAATGACATTTCAGTCCAAATTCAGGGTTTCCGGAGAGCAGAAGAGCTAAGAGAACACTGGTGAAACGCAGTTGAGAATCCAAACTCACTTTGACAAGGAGATGTGCATGTTAAATTCAGAGAATGATAAAACCTCGCTAAGCAGGTTTGAGTTTATGCCATAAACTCAAAAGTTATGTCATAGTTTTTTATTTAAACTAAAGCTGCAGCCCTTGTTTTATGTCAACAACGATTCTGTTGTGCTTGCTAATACTGGTGATGGCAAAGTCAGATGGAAGCAAAGCACAGATCGCTGAGCCCCAAATGGAGGTCATTTTGGTACAACCCACTTGCCTTACAGTTATTATACAAAAACTAGGTTTTGGAATGCCATCGTCTTGGAAAAATGTGTATTATATTTAGAAAGCTATAGAGATAGGCTTAAATTATATGGAATTTGTGCCTGGTGAGGATGAAGTAAAGAGTTTGGCACGTTGGCTTGATTTCACTATTTGCATTAATTCAAGGATTAGTAATAACAGTCTTCAGTTTTACCTAAAAATCAAAACTCATGAAGTTAGTCTAATATTCCAGACTGCAAAAATTTGACCTCTGTTAAAGCCAGAAGTCTCCCAGCATTGCTCCTGTAAAACCCTAGCCTTCAACAGAGCACCATTGTCTAATAACAGCCCCTCCGAACCTCAGCCTGCCTTGCCCCTGGCCCTGCCGGCTGCAGGGGAGCTCCCACGTGCTGATGGCACTCCACAAAATCACCCTAGGAGAGCAGCAAAGCCTGCACTCATCCAAAGCCACTCCCAAACGGACTCCAGGGGAAAACAGGGTTTCTTCCCTGACCACCTCTGGTCTTTGCTAAAAGAATTTGCTTAACTGATGACCGAAATGCTATGAAGGTAGGAAATTCAAAAACCAAAGTTATATTAATCTTTAATAGCACCGTCACATATTTTTCACACGTAGCTCCCTGTGCCTCCCTTTCCAGGTGTATGTACTTCAGCAGGAGACTTACATTTTTGTTACAGATACTGGGAAGCATGTCGAGAAGATGTTCACTAGCAGGAAAGGAATAGGTGGTGCATGGTGAAAGCATTGCATGTTGCCCTGGGTGGTGCGTTCTCTCTCAGTTTGCAGTGCATAGACAGATTACTTTAATGATTTTTTTTACATGTCATTACTAGTAAGAGGTTGCTTTTTTCCTAGGGTTTTGACTTAGCACTTGCAGTGTGGTGTTCAGCAACACTGAAGCTGAGTGCTCAGATCTGCAACTGAAATCGATTGGAGTTGCATCTTGAACATACTAAAATCTGTTTGTGTGTATTTTGAAAAATCCAGTCCTTAATATTTCAAATCAATCATCAAAAATGAGTGGCTATTTTTGCTGTTTCTTTTCTATGTGCATAAATTCCTCATCTGTAAAAACTTATCAATTATCATGGTGTGAAATCAATTCATTAATGTCAACGTTTCACACCGTTGCTGTACTTGTGAGTGCTGTGGAAATCGATCGCTCAGTCCTAAGAGTAAAGTTTTAATAATGTTAATAAACCTGTCTAAAGCTGGCCCAATGAAAAATTACTCTAAAATGAAACACGGAAAAGCTGATGATTAACTCAGGAGTGGCCTTTTTTGCCCCTCTAATGGAGGCAGGATTCTCAGAGCACAAGATTAAAAATGTGGCTGAAAATTTTGCTTTCGTGCAGATCCATCAACAGCAAACCTTAATTCTGCTCTTTCCTGAAATTGGAATACTAGACTTTTGCAAGCTTAGTAATGTTTCTGGAGTTTAGTCTTGCGTGTACAGTGCAGACAGCAATAATAACTATATATCATTTTAATCAGACAAAATCATGGAAGTGCTGCTTGTTAGATTTTCAGTCAGTTTCTCAGTATAACTGCCAAAGTAACAGTAAGAAATTTCTCCCTAGCTAAACCCAGAAAAAAAAAAATCTTAAAAATTGAGTTTGCAATCCAAGACTGTTAGACAGTATAAGCTCCAGAAATTGGAAATATTTTAAATGGAAAATATTTTCAACATTAAGGTAAATGCAAACCTTTGACCTTATAGCAGACTTTCGACAGTAAAAGATCCTCTGCCCAGAAATTGCAAATATCCTTCCTTTGGCTTTTCATATATTTTAAAGCTGGAGCTGTACAGCTAGATCCAACGTCACCGAGGTCAATGAGAATTTGCCCCTGACTTAATTGAAATCTTACTGAAATCTTACACAAAAAAAATGTAAGCTTTAACTCTGAGAGTTTTTTCTTTGTGAGAATTTCTCATTTGAGTTTTCCAGTGTGACCATTTGTGGTTTGGGTTTGTTTATTTGTTTGTTCTCTCATTTTTATGCAGGTATTTGTTCTGCCTTAAAGCTGACAGTACCGTCTCATACTATCCATGGTATTGAGGGGCAACCACTCCACCTTACTGTTGACTACAATTTCAACGCTACAGCTTCTGAAATCCAGATAATTTGGCTTTTTGAGAGGCCTCAAAGTAATCCAAAATACTTGCTTGGCTCTGTAAATCAAACAGTAGTTCCAGATTTGGAATATCAACACAAGTTTACCCTCATACCACCGAATGCGTCTTTGATGATCAATCCATTGCATATCAGTGATGAGGGCAATTATATTGTAAAAGTCAATGTCCGTGGAAATGGGACAATAGCTGCCAGTCAAAAGATTCAAGTAGCTGTTGATGGTAAGTTAGTAAAATATAGTATCTTCATTTTGAAAACAAAATTGCAAGTTTTGAAGTAGTACTTCTTAGTATCTAGCTATAATAGTGTAGAATTTAATCCAACCATACCTGAATAAATACTAACAATTAAGTTACGTTGTTTTCTACTGCTGCTGCAGGGAATCCTACAATATGTCATCTTGAAACAAAATTAATATATTGACTAATATTTCCAGATCATCAGTAAAAAAATGAAGGCGTATAGAAACCAATAATTAATATTAAATTAGACAAACTTCTAAGAAGTAATGTTTCATAAGTCTCTGCTGTGCTACCAATCATGCATTAACTTTCAAATAGTCTTTTACCTAAGCAAATTTACCTTTGCCTTCTGTAACTACCAAAGAGGAGCCATTGACTTTTGCTGGTGACCTTGTGTCTGTAAAAGAAGGCCAGATCTGAATTCCTAGGGTTGCCTCTTTGTACTATGCTCCTTGTAGTGGGGATATTTAAAAAAAGGGAAATAGAAAAGAGTGCTCTAAAAGAAAGACAAGAGGCTACTGTAAGTTATGGATTATACAGAGGGAGCCCTGTAACTGTTGGCCTTCAAATAATTAAATGAATGACATATTGACGTGACAAAGTTGTAGCTGCCATTTAACTCCCATGCTTGTCCCAGTTTGCAGCTGTCCTCACGAACGCATCGACAGCATATTTCAGTGGTGCCCAGTGTCAGCAAAGCTGCAGGCAGCCGTACTGAGGAAGTCACAGACTGTGGGCAATGTCACGCTGTGCACTCTTTTCATTTCTGTGGCCACAGGGATCTGCCTACGAGGCAGGAGCTGGAGGCCATGCTGGACCTGACTGCAGCCTTTGTTGTATTACCAGTAATATAAACAGCCAAGTTTTATTTAAGTACTAGAACAATTCTTACAGTCACCAGCTGAGAATATGGCCTTCTTTTTTCAACCTTTAACCACGTTTAATAAATAAAATTTGAAATCCGAGTCCTTTCCAGAGAGGATGATGACTGCTGTTTGTATCATCTTGGCAGTGAAGCCTGTAATATACTGGCTCGTCACTTTTATAACCCTTTGTATCTCTTTATTTTACAGTTCCTGTCACAAGGCCAATTGTATATACTGAACCATCTTCAGGGGTAGTGGAGTATGTAGGGAATATTACATTAAAATGTACTGTGGAAAAAGGTACAAGGGTAGTTTACCAGTGGATGAAAAATGGGAAGCCTCTCCATGCCAGCCCTACTCACACCTTTTCATCAAACAATGCAACAGTTCTAATTGTTCCTGTTGTAAAAGAAGACATTGGGAACTACAGCTGTCTGGTATCTAACCCTGTCAGTGCAATGGAAAGTGAGATAATTGCACCAACCATATATTGTGAGTATATGAAATATTCATAATTACCTTTGTATAAATTATCTGACTGGAAAGAGTGCCTCTAACTATGGGAACAGGCAGAAAACAGTTGAGTCAACATTATATGTGAGCTTGCGTACAAAATGAGCTTGTTTGTGACAGCTCTAACTTACAACAGTATAATAAAAATTTACTCAGTGTTATGTAGTTGTGAAGATGAGTCCAAACTGCAGAATTCAAATAGGATCTTCAGGAATTCCATGGTACAGACATCTTCAGATCTGGAGGACATCTGACTCAAATGAAAAAAGTTAATCATCAGATGGGTATACATGAAAATATTGTTAAAAATGGAGACAGCAAACAGTATCAAAAAGCTAAGTGTAGGAAGTACCAGGCTGAAGGACTGGTATTAGGGGTTTTCCTCAAGATCTTTTCAAGTCCAGTCCTGTTTAATACTTTCATTAATGACATAAGCATAAAGATTGGGAGAATGTCACTGAAGTTCACCTGTGCCATTAAACTGAGAGGACTGAATGACTTTGACAGAGTAATAGAACTGGTATGAAATTTGCTAGTAGAAAATGAATGGGCATGCACTTTTAAAGAATAAAAAACATACACTGCTGATAAGATGGAGATTGGTAGGGAAAAAACTGAGGCAGCGAGCCTGGGTGATTGTGCTGTCACAAGATGTCTGTGAACTGTGAAGTGTGATTCAGGCATGAGAAAGACATATGTAATTCCAGGGTGTGTTGGCAAAGTATTTCCGACAAGGAAATAAGGGGAATACTAATGACACACAGACGATGAGACCACATGTAGAATACTGTGTGCAGTTCTGGCACATCCCAGAGCAAGGATCTCAAACTGGAAAGAAACAGAACAGAAAGAAAGGGAGAAGAGACTCCAGTCTGGTTTAGCAAAACCAGAGCTGAAAGGAGTGTTTGCTTTCCACGTCAAGTGGGAAACATGAGGGAGCAAGAAGAGTTGTGTAAAGACCAACGTTTGCAGAAGACCAGACCATAAGCTAGCCATATATTTTGACTGGAAACAATAGCAGAGGGAAACTAACTGTGAGCATTGACTGAGTTTATGAATGAAATGAGCTGGAGGAAACAAAGGATTGGTTTAGTCAACATTCAACGATTATACTTTAAATCTTAGAAAGGGCACTTTTACTTTGTTCCTTATCCCTCCTGTAATGTCAACTCCGAGTGCCTCCAAGGTTTGCAAGTAGCACATGCTACATATGTGACCTTGTCAGGCTCTGATCCTCATGTCCTTGGGGCTGAAGTGTCCTTTTCAGACAAGAGCTGAAATCAGACAGGTCAGGATATACTTTGCCATCAGCCTTGTATAACCAGTTCACCCAATGGCCCAGTGTGGATGGCACAGTGCACGGGCTGGGCCTGGATTCCTGTCCAACCAAGGGCTGGTGCTTGCTCTTGCTTTTGCTGGGCTCTGTAATCTGACAGCTTGTAGACAGCCTGTGCCCTGGACTTGGTATGATTGCACTACCAGCATATTCACAACCTGTGCCTCTTACTGTGTCATATTTTCCTCCTCCTCCTTTCATCTCTTGATTATCCATTCTGCTACTTATTTATTTTTAATTATAACTTGGAAGAAACAGAGTGGGGTGTCTTGCATCTAAAGTGTGTAGGTGGGTCTCTACACTGCACCAGGAGAAGAGAAAAAGACTGCCTAAATTAGTGAAGACTAACAGGGACATTGTTAGATGAGAGCTGATCCTTAGGTGCAGCTTATAAATTTGTCAGCAATGCAGACATGAAGATGATCATTACCGTAATAATAAAAAAATAATCATCATATTCCTTCCTCAAGGTAGCGCATTTTTAAATGCCTGCTTTTGTACAGTCACAATCTCAGGTCACTTAAGTGCTTAAAGGGCTAAGAATGAGAGCTGTATGTGTATGAATGCGCTGCCTCCACTGCTTTTCTCACTTTAATGAGCTATGAATGGACCTTATACACTTCTCTCTTCAATGAACACCTACACAAAACTTGGGGATGCTGTATCCAGCACAAGCTGACAGCATTCTTACAATGCAATAAAATCAGGTTGGGCTAGAAAAATATCTGCCACTCTTGCTACCTTTCGGACTGCTCTGTCCGTTTGTGGCACAACCCCTCCGGCATTCGCATTTCTGACCTGCTGCACAGAAGACTGGCTGCAGAGCACTTACCGCACTGACGGGTGTGTGGGACACTTGCACTGACAAGGTGTGTGCCCTTCAGTCTCACTTCTGGTACTGCTTCCTCCCTTCTACCTCACGCAACTACGTGGATTTTCCAGCAAATTTGAAAAATCTTTCCAAGTTCTAAACTGAAAAACTATTTTTGATCCACTGTTTAGCAGAACTTTAAAATCTCAAAGTTACTTCAATGTCCACATTTCTGGAACATTTTGCTGTTTGAGTGATCGTGATATACAGCTCAAAAGATCTGTATGTATCAAACGCTTTGAGATTCAGTCTTTCTCCATATGTGGAAATATTGTTATCAGTATTTGCATTTTCCGAACATATTTTTCATTTAATCAGAACTGAGGGTTTGCTTTTTGCATAATTTAAAATTTGAAAAAAACATTAGGAGAAAAAAAATGCAATGCTGAAAGGCTGCAAGACTTGCACTACTGTCCATATTCAAGTGCGTGATGAAAGTTGAGGTCTTACTTCCTGAGCTACACGAAGTCACGTAACTGGGTCCAACCCCTGCTCTGCCTGCAGAGGTGGTTTGTCTCCCAGCTCTCAGTTGTCAATAACAATCCAGAACAGGCCCCGGGATCTCTATGTGCCATATGTCGTTGCTGCAGGTGAGTTACTGGAGGTGACAAATAAAAGGTCACTCACAGTAAATACCTGCCATCTGCTTGGAAACTGTAACAGCCTCGTGGTGATACGAGCAATTGGAAATATTCCCACAGAGCAGTAAATTGTTACTCAGAACAGATGATTTATTATTTTACAAGTCATTTAGTTAACTGGCTTTACTGAGGCAAGAGGCAGGTTTCTGTTGAGAACGATACTGGAAAGGAGAAGTAAAGCTGAGGGATCCATGAAGGCGGTCACTGTGTTCTTTTACTGAGGATCAGAAGTGTTTTGTTCTTCATTTCTCATTAATATTATTCTGCTTCACCATTAGCTATGATGATAATGCACCCCAAAACATGGCTATTGCAGTACTGTGACCCAGAGACAAATTACTGCAAGACTGGAAGAAGCCACCGTCATGGAGGCTGCAGCAGAAACTGCTGTACTGTGCTGACAGAGTTGAATTTAACAGACTAAGCGGGATTTCCTTCCTTGGGACTTCCCAAAGCTAGAATATATTTAGTCCTAGAGAGGAAATTATTAATTACCTGCTTTTCAGAATCGTCCTTGAAGTTGTATGTATCCCTCAGCTAGCCAGTATTTTGGGATCTTGATGATCTACATGATTCCCAGGAGAGGCAAAAGACTGATCCAGGTGAAGCAGAAGGGCTACCCGATGCTTGCGTTGACTTCATCAAGGAATGCCACTTTTCAGACCTTGCCAAGATTTGACTATTTGTTAAGAAAACCTTCCTTTGTTTTTTGCAAATGTACTTCCTCAGCCAGTGTGCAGCAGTGTTTTTATAATGGTTTCTTTCGATCTGCAGCTTTCATACAGAAGTGTAGTTATGTTGTTAGTGTTATCTGTCCATGCTGCGCTGTTACAGTACTGATAAAACTGCAGAACTCAATTCCAATTCTTTTGCAGACTGTGGCAAATCTCCCACTATAGTGAGGGGGCACAGAGGCCAGACAGCTATTCTTACCATTAATCTCTGTTTACATATATCAAAGGTTATATTATCAGCGAAAATAAAAGGTAATTCTTCTAAGAAAGAATTGGATAGGAGGAACCACTGAATTGCTCTGAAAAGTGAAGAAGTGTGTTCCTGCCTATAAATAGTGCATGAGGGGGTTTTCCTTTCGTTTATGAAAAAGTCAAAGTTCAGTACATCCCTCTCTTTTCCCATCTGAAAAAAGGGAAGTAAATCCCTATAACGGGTGAGCCCCCATGAGAGACGGCTGTTCTGAACCGTTCAGAGGAGCATGCCGCCCGAGTGAGGTCAGCCAAGCCAAAGCAGCGGCGACAGGTCTGCAGTTTCCAGAAATGCTTATTACAGGGGCAGCCAGCTCTTGGATACAGTAAAGCAAATGCCTCGGACACTGCAGAGCCTGTGAAGAAACAGCCCAGCATCTAGAGTTTAAAAAATGCCGTGATTCTTCAGTGGCCCCTGCCACGTAGGTGGGAGCAGCACTAATTCATGCTGAAGCGAAGCTGTATTGCATTTCCCAAGGGCATGCATGATGTTGGGCCTTCCTTAAAATGAGACTGCAAAAAGCTTACCACTATCAGATAAGTAGAAAAAATAAAAATTTACCTTGTGAAATACGGGCATTTGGTTAAAAACGGACTGAACCGAGGTCATTGTGTGATAGTCTACATTCTCTTGTCTAAGTCTTCACAAATAGAGAAAAAAACCCAGAGGCATAGACAAAATGGCCTGGTTTGTGTTGCGTGCTGTTTGCCTGTGTGTTCTTGAAGAATAAATCGGTCTCATAAAAAAAAGACAGACAATAAACAGAAGTCTGCATGTTAGAGGAAGGTCTGACGTCAGCCTGAATTTCCTGATGAGAAAGAGTCTGAAACGTGCCAGTGTGCCACTTCATGTAGCAGGGAATTTCACATTCAAACCCAGCTACATTATCATAATGCTTCCAGACAACCATAGGAAGGTGGAAATATTGCTTGATTGCACTGTCTACAGTGGGCATAATATTGACTTTTCCGTCTTTTTGCTATGCCATTCTGTGTGAGGTACTTGTCAGCAGCTTTACTGAACTTCAGGGATCCTACCAAAAAGATGTCTCCTGATCATTCTACATATTTTCTTCTTTTGGCTTCTGTCAATATTAGGTCTACATTTTTGATTATGCATGTAAACCCTTAGGGAATTAGCAACATTAAAATGATTAGTTCTTTTGACTGGAAAAAGTAATTTAAGAATGCACATTTTGATTATTGTATTCTCTACATTAATTTCTCTACTTAGGTCCTGTAAAAATAGATTTTAACATGTAAAGATATAAAACCCTCATGATCTGAAATGATCTGTTAAAAATATCATGGGAAATATTCATATTGTATTTAAACATATTATTTCCCTTGCCATTTTCCTATGAAGATTACTCTAAGAATACTTAGCTGCTCAATTTTCTGAATTATCAACACATGACTGTTGGACAATAGTCCGACAATAGTCCAACAATAGGAAGACCTGCTCCTTTACTTCACAGCTTTTCCAACTGTTTTCAGTTTTCATCCTTTTTATCGTACTGAATAATGCATAGACCTGTCCTTTTTCCCTAAACAGCGGTGAAATCATTATTAAGTGGGTATAGTCTGAAGTGAACCTAGTACAGATCAAGTTATTGAACTGAAAGCCTTTTAACTGAAATGATTGAATCCAATGCCAGCCATTCTGAAGGCTAGCCTAACTTAAAAATTCTAAGTTTAGAGATATGCTTCTATTTAAAGTTTAACGACATACTTTGATTTTAATTTTTCCACTGTGTTTTCTTTTTTTTCAATGCAGATGGACCTTATGGACTTAGAGTTAAATCAGATAAAGGTCTGAATATAGGAGCGGTGTTTACAGTTGACATGGGGGAAGTTATACTGTTCGACTGCTCAGCAGATTCGAATCCCCCAAATACTTATTCGTGGATTCAAAGGGCTGACAATACCACTCATGTAATCAAATACGGACCCCATCTGGAAGTTGTGTCTGATAAAGTGGCCCAGAAGACAATAGATTACATGTGCCGTGCTTTCAACAACGTGACTGGAAAACGAGATGAAGCTCACTTCACAGTCGTCGTTACTTCTGTAGGTAAGAACATTAATTCACTGCTGTAACTGTAACTTCTGAGCAGAAAAAGGAAATAATTCTTAGAGAGAGAATATATATCAAAAGTGAGGTCTTGCTAACAATGTAGTAAAGGGGCTTTTGGCCATTCAGTGGCATCCAGGTTTTACTCGCAGTGTGACACGGCTTGGGACAAGACCCACTAAGATGCTGAAGTTTTGTGGGAGTTTGAAACTAAAATATATTTGGCCATTTGCAACTTTATCCCTCAAGCAGAAAAACTTCCTCAGTAGGCAAACCTCATCATGACCAAGTAATGTGGCAGAATTATATGTCTCTTACTCAGTTTCTTACATTTTGCCTTTAAAAATTATAAAGATGAGTAGAGAGAACCATGTGGAAATCTGCTGAATGCCAAGGTGGGCCTTTCCTCCCAAAGGGCAGATTTTGTCCAAGGCTCACTCTCCTACAGCTTTTGGGAGCTGTGAGCCCTGGGACCACCAGGTGACCAGTACATGGGATAGTTTCAAGCATACATCACTGAGTAAAATAACCAGGCACAGACTATCAGCAGTGAAGGTCTTTAATATTTTTCCAGTGCGGTTAGGTATTACAAAAACTGTAGTTTAGTGTATGATAATAATGCAAACTGTGATGATGAAAGGTTTTATTACAATCTGTTCATAAAAATGATTTCACTGTCATATTTATGAATCGATGGATTGACTGCTATGTTCTGCTGGGTGCAAACCTTTATTTCTCATACATTATAACCTCACTTCCTCTATCAGATTGCGCTACACAGTAACAAAGCAGTTTTTCAGAAAACCTCCGGAAGCGCATAGCAAAGAGTAAGATATTGAGGAAGTCTGGTATCTCTTATTAATACAGATGGATACAAGTATTTTCAGATAAGGAATGTATGCTATTAATGTTCAACAAGATGGAATAGAGTGCGTTTTAGAAAATTTAACAAAGCAATTTCTCCTGTGCAGAACAAAGAGCTCAGCCATTTGTTAGTCAGATAAACAAGGAGAGCAGATGTCCGTCGTTCAGGCTGACTTACGGATTCATCACAAATCCATAGCTTTAAGTATGCTGAAAGGAAGATGGGTTGCAATTTTACAATGAGAATACTGCACTTCAAAACTAAACGGTGTGGTTAGCGGAGAAAAAAAATGCAACCAGAGCTATGTGTTACTGGAAATTAAAATTACATTTCTGCAGGAAGTTCATGTAAGATGTGATATATATGCGAATTTTCATCAATAAGTGTATAAAAATTCAGCTGAGATTTCCTTTCAAAGCCCGAAAAGAAGGGAAAACTCCACAGCTTTATGTTTAGTTGCACTTAAAAGCATACGTTTCCTAATTACAAATATTTTGCCTAAATAAAGCTTTTAAAAACACCTCATCCTGTGTATTTTTTAAAAAAAAGTTTCCCTCCTCTGCAGCCATTTTTTTCCTGATGAATATTTATTCAGATAGCACTAAATCCAGATGTTGAGCCTACACTTTGTGATGCAGCACTGATTGAGGTATGAATTCACCCATGAGGCTAAACCTCAGAGAACCCGCTCAGGCTAAATTCCAGCTGGAACTAAACTGAAATTTTATAGCATTAAACATGCTAAACAAAGGCTATTAATATTATTCCGTATCCCTTCTCCCTGATAAGATTTATTGAGTCTAAAGTTGAAATCATTCTTTTTAAAGAACTTTTTTAAGGTCTCAGCTATTTCTCCAGTGTTTGGATTGGGTTTTTTTCTGAGGAAAGCAGTACATTGAAAGAGTATGGAAGAAAATTTGGTGAAATTGCAGTGATTTGTTTTCCCATATCTTCTGGATGCATCTGGTTTGAAATCCATGTATTTAATCTTTGTGATAACCACTGCGCACACAGCCAGCACAATGTCGGTGAATTACATGGAGGTGTAAGTAGGTGTAAGCAATGCTAGCTCTCTGCACAGGAGTTCATAGAAGTGCTGGAAACACATCCAGCTAAGTAATGAACATTTGAATTGTATTAATGAAGCTAGCACTGACAAATATGCAGCATTAATTTACCTGTATGGATTGTGATATGGCCTTTAATTACATTAATTCAGTGCAATTCAGAGCAAAAGGAGGAAATTAAGGGTGCACAAGCAACTATGTGTTGCATTTCCTAACTTTCACATTCCTGTCTTTGCAAATTCTATGCAAATGTGGTCAACATGTTTTTGTGTATGTCATTGTATACATATTGTGTTTGTGTTGTATCAGTAAATGCTGCTGGAAAACTGCTGCTAAAGCATATCTTGGCAACAGTTCTGAGCAAAGGAAAGAAATACTTTAGATATATTTAGACATGAATACAAACAAACGTAATTTATTAGATTCTGATGGGATTTGATAAACAACCAGACTGTCAGTGATCTGAAAAACTTTCAAAAAACCACAATAGTTCAGTTATCCCCTCCTACTCTACAGCTCCTACAGCTAGGAAGACTTCCCTCCCATCTAGCAAAAACTGTTCACCTAATTGTCACCTAAGTTCTTTGTAGTTCAGTCTCTCTATGCCTAAAATTCAAATATTTGTCTACTATTTGTGATTCTGTAATTTGTGGATGACATTTACTGACCTTCATTTAGCTCTAGGTACCAATCTGTTCTGGACTCATTTCTGATATGCATATCATTGCTTTTCCAGTTCAGGACATTTGTGGGAAAAAAAAATATTACCAATTCACAAAACCCCAAATTTTGTATCTAGCTTCAGATGATTTTCAAAAGATGCGTTTTTCCGTGTCATAATAGCCCATTGTGCAGGACAAGAGACTAAATACAGTGCTCATCTTCTTTGTCACAGGATTGGAAAAACTGGCCCAAAAAGGAAAATCTTTGTCATCTCTTGCAGTAATAACAGGAATTTCATTATTTTTGATCCTAGCTGTGGCCTTTTTATTCATATGGAAAAGATATCAGCCACATAAAGGTATGTAAGTTAAGCACGATCCAGCTCTTCTTTTGCACTATCAGAGCAAAAAGAATGATTTTTCTTTTTCTCTTCTTTTCAGTGATACAACAGAAGCTGCAGAGCAGGTACAAAAATAAATAATTCTTAGGTCTTGAAGTCCTTTCCATCAAGAGAATTGCATTTTATTATATTAATTTTCTTTCCTTGTCTTGTGACATCAACCTGAAAAGCATGTTTATATTTTCTAGGCCAGAGGCTGATTACAGAAAGGCACAGACATTTTCAGGTAATGCTAATGAAAGAAATGTGAGCATAAGGTCAAAATCCATACCTGACAAAAAATAGCATCGCCACATACAAAAAGAAAGAAGGAAAGAAAGGAAGGGGAGTGTGTTTTTAACTTGGGTTGCACACCTCTATGGTAGCTTACTTAAGATAAAACCAAAATGACAACAGGTCAATGTGGGTTTAGCTCATGCCTGGAGTTCTCAGCAGTACGTACTCTGTTGGCTTGAATTCTAGCTGTTAATCCCAGTTGGAATCATCTGTATTCTGCTGTTCTCACCAATATGAAATAAATTAGTGTTATTATGGGATAGCAATGAGAGGTGATATGCCATGGGAGGACTACACTTCTAAATGTTCATGGCACCAATCAGTACCAAAATCATGAGATGTTATTATGTTATATATATATTTTAGCCTCTACCACATTCTGTACTACCTTTCTCTGTGTCATCAGGAGCCAGTGTGTTTTTGTCACAGCCTCTTTTCCGTCCACATCATCCTGGGCAGGAGAGGCTGGACACCAGGTGTCCTTTGGAAGGGTAGCACCTTTTTTCCCATGCCTTTCTATCGAAGCATCAGAGCAGGCCATAAACTGCTACGTGCAAGAGGATAGGGAAGTATATGAAGCTTAGGAAGGTAAGAAAAAGTCGCTTGAGGACAGAGGGTCCTTCACTCCACTAAGTGGTACTGGAGGTGGAATCTTAGCACTGTCTTTAGTGCTGCAGCCTTTGCTGTTGAGTGATGGCCCAAGAGACCACCAAGAGTCTCAAATCTCCCAGACAGTGGGAGCGTAGAGAAAGATACTCCCACCCTAACTACAAGTTGTATCTGAAGTCCCAGATACAATTTGTCAACTGGTTTAATAATCATAGAATCATAGATCATAGAATCATAGAATGGTTAGAGTTGGAAGGGACCTTAAAGATCATCTAGTTCCAAACCCTGCTGTCATGGGCAGGGACACCTTCCACTAGACCCGGTTGCTCAAAGCCTCATCCAACCTGGCCGTGAACACCTCCAGGGATGGGGCATGCACAACTTCTCTGGGCAAATTATTCCATTGTCTCACCACCCTCACAGTAAAGAATGTCTTCCTAATATCTAATCAAAATCTACCCTCTTCCAGTTTAAAACCATTACCCCTTGTCCTATCACTCCACTCCCTGATAAAGTCCCTCTCCAGCTTTGTTGTAGGCCCCCTTTAAGTAGTGGAAGGCTGCTATAAGGTCTCCCTGAAGCCTTCTCTTCTCCAGGCTGAATAACTCCAACTGTCTCAGCTTGTCCTCATAGCAGAGGTGCTCCAGCCCTCTGTGGTACCTGTTATTATCATGTTCCCTTTTTTATTCTCAGCATTATAAAAGATTCAGGTGGTACTACCTCACTACACTGTAGACGTGCTGAGCTTATGAACTGGACCTCTTTTCTATGGGAAACGAAAGTAAATCAGTCTGTTTAGCCTTCCAGCAAAGAGGGTCCCAATGGCTCTACCAAAACTATTACTGAGGTTAGCAAGAGGCTCCTCGCTTAGTCCAAGGCGTTGGAGATAGCCAAGCACTGTGCACACCAGCTGTGCAGCTGTCGTGCCTCGCTCCACGCCAGCTTAAGAGCTTGGCAGGGAAGTGGTTTAAAGCAGATCAAGCAACCAATATTCAGATGTTTTAAAAAGTAGGCAAAATTACTTTGCCAGTCATTATTTTCCAGGTTCATATAACATCTCGATACCTTTTTTCATGTTTGTTTCTTCTGACTTCAGGACATGAAAGTGCTTTGGATGATTTTGGAATATATGAATTTGTCGCTATTCCTGATCTTGCCAGTGGTTCTAGGGTATGTGATTTTACATCATAAACTGATGGTTTCTTTTCTATTTCTTAAGGTGTACTAAATATCTGTACTAGAATCCTTCTGTCAGTGTTGCTTTTTACAGTTTGTCTATATGACAACATATTCATGGCTATTGCTTACCCAGTACTTTCTCTTTCTTTACTGTGTTACTGGTTCAGTACTTGTATCAATATGGTGCAGTAAGGAGCTAACCAAGCTCTAAAGACAGCAATCTCAGTTCAGATACCCCATATTAAAGGAATATTGGTAGTGTTGGGTAGATGAGTAGCACTGAACCACTTGTGTCACACAAGCAAATTAACTATTGTGATGCCATTTTCTCCCTTGGCCCTAATATTGCTGCTCAAGCAAAATACAACTGCAGCAGTACAGAAAAGCCTTGGTGGGGTATTTAAAGTTCTCATTGTAACAATAGCCAAATTAAATCTCAGCTATATTTCACAAGAATTATTTTGTTAGCTTCATGTATTGCAGGAGAGGACTTAAGCACAGGAATTTTGCTAGCAGAAAAAATCCTACTACATATGCTACTTCTCTGCATTGTGGCTTTGCTGACATTACTGTATAGCAGTTGGAGATTGTTCTGATGTGGTGTAAAAGGACAAAGAAAAAATGAGAAATAGGGCCATAAAATTTAGGGTCAACAGACTGAAACTGGGAGGAAGTAAAAGCAGCACTTTCCCTTTGCTAGGGAAAGTTTCTGGCAATACAATCTTGCACCTGTGTAGAGCATCAATATAGTCAGGTAAGGGAAAGCTCTTAGAACATGATCACCAGGATCACATCAACAGTCACACCTATTTTGTTATTATGATTAGTTCTCAGAATACATGATACATTAGTAAAAACCAGTCATAGATTAATAAACCTTTTTCTCTCCTGGGGTTAGATGATTGAAATGGACGTTTCTAGGGCTAGAGTGTTACCATAAAGGTTAGTGCAGAGGACAGACTTTTACAGCAGCAGAGATAAAAGGCTTTTAGAAAACAGAGGAGCAGAACTGTATCTGTGAAAGTTTATGACCGAAATGAGGCTTATTAAGTATGGAGATCAGGCCCTAAATTGTCACAGCCTTAAGCATGCCATGATATCCCATAGGCTGATCATATCAGAGAGTCATATTCTTGCAGAATCAGGGCCTTAGTAGGTCAGGAGGAGGAGGGAGAGAGAGAGGTGACAAGGACAACAGAATGGATGTACAAGCCATGAAATCTATTCTAATTTCCAGTAAAATTTCAAGAAACAAGAGAAACTCCACTGGTTTATATTCAGTTACTCATATTATGGCATTGCAGATAAAGTCAGCATTTGATCCACTGATTCATTTTAGTTATTTAGCAGAAAAAGGGAAAAATAAGAAAGTGGAGATAATGCAGAACTGGAGGTTGGGTATAGGCAGACTGAGAATTCCTTACAGATGGGCAGTCTAGGTGTTGTGTTGACATAAGAGCAGATTTGTGTACTTAACATATTGAACAATTTCATTATTACTTCTTTTTTGAAAATTCCTTGCCGTTCCCTCTCTTTAGCATGCTGGTGGGAGTTTTATACTGAATCCTTTCCCTGAATATTTTCTCCTTTTTTACTGTTGATTCTCCTGCTTCTCTCTTTATAAAATGTTCCTTCCTTGACTTGTGGTACACTAATATACAATACTTGCTATATTAAATGCAAGAGCTACATCCTAAATCTTCTGAGATCCTAACTGAATTTAAAACTATTGCTTGTCTTACTATAAATGTGATGAAAACTTAGTCAAAATGAAATGTAATCTAACAGAGATGAACTGTTAAATCCACTCACAAGTCATTGTTAGGGAAAAGTTAAACAAATGAGATGTGACATTATCAGTTTAATTTCTGTTGAACCTTTTCCCATTTGTACTTACAGTAGGAATACTCTTTGCTACTTTTAGGTTTCAAGTCAATCTGTTCCTGGCTCTGACTTTGTCCCAGGCCAGGATATGCTTAGTACAGTTTATGAAGTTATTCAGCATATTCCTGAGCAGCTGCAACAAGACCATCAACAGTAAGTTAAAGCCTGTGTGCGCTCATGTGGTAGCTCAAAGACAAATACTTTTGCATCCAGAACAATTCACATTTTGGTAGCTGGCGCTTGATTCCAGCATGAGGGGTAAGGAAGGAAAACAGGTATAAGCTACATCAGTTCCTCCAGCGTTTCCTATCCAGTCCCTCACTTTTCCTCAAGACTCCAGTCTGTTGTTTCATCATGCCAGTTTTGTCTAAGTGTGCAAAACAAAAGCTAAGATCTTCAAAAGCAATTTCAAATGAAAATTCCCAAATGTTTTAAGAGGGTGGCTATAGTTTCATGGCACTGAGACATCAGCACTTCCCACTGAGCAGGTTAAATCTTCAATCAAAGTACTTTAATCAGCAGCACGGCTCCCAGATCTGCCAGCTGTGTGCCAGGTAGAGTTGGGGGCGGGAGGGGGGGGTGGGGGGGTGGTGCTGCAATGTTGAAACTGGTCAGCTGATCAATAACTAGTGGTTGTTAAAATGGTCACTAAAATATTTACAGACAATGCTTAGTTACCTGTGTAAGCAATGTCTTAATTTGTATCTTAACTAATGGTTTAGAGCAAAAGAATTCTTGTTCTGCAGTAACCTGGCTGGGAACTCCACAGAAAGACTTTTGCTGAGTTAAATACCAGAAAGACCACAGCACGTTGTGCTCATGCCGTTAGTGTCTGGTAGTCCTGGTTTTGTTCAAATCACCTACTTCGTAGCACTTCTTGGCATAAGAAGAGTGAATACACTGTAAAATTTCTGTAATTGTGGTATAGCTGCCATAAATCTGTTGTGAATATCGACAGTCTTTCTTACAAATTAAGAACAGCACACAAGACTTTATTTGGTAACAAGCCTATTATATCACATTTT
Source organism: Burhinus bistriatus (assembly GCA_013397275.1). Taxonomy (NCBI): domain Eukaryota; kingdom Metazoa; phylum Chordata; class Aves; order Charadriiformes; family Burhinidae; genus Burhinus; species Burhinus bistriatus. The sequence continues at coordinate 464,645 of VYXH01009642.1, read as the reverse complement.
CCATGGGTTTATGATGTGTTCTGTTTCTTTTACGGTTGAAAAGGAAAATACACACTCTTACCAGTATACGAATCAGTTGGCCGAGTAATCACAATGTTTATGTGACTGCATTAGCATTCAATACTTACACTATTAAAAATTTTGTGCAAGTTACATCTTCAACTGTGTGTCCAAATTATGTATGTGAACATACAGCCATGCTTGTAAAAGCAAGCTGATCAATAGAAAGCAATAATGAATTACTAATGACATTTTTGTTCTGCTTGGAGTTACTCACTTTGAGCCTTGAGATGATTTTTTAAACCAGATATAAAAAATAGCATTCATAAAGTACATCTTTTCTCATTCTTCCTCCTACGTGTCTTCCTTCTCAACTTTCTCACTGATACATGACCCCTCTAAAAAAAGGAATAAGTTCAAAGTAAAGGTAACTTGAACTTTGTGACAGTTCAGCCTTCAACTCAAACTTCACGAAGTATAAAGTAGGAACAAAATTTTCACTAATAAAACAAAATCTGCTAAACATGATAATGGGTTAACTACTCAGATTAGAAAAACCACTTTCATGAGTTTTCTGATTCCTGACCTGCCACGAAGGAGCACTCTGAGTGGTAAATAAATAAGGATAACTAAGTCAATACTGATACTTGCAGGAGGATACTTCAGCATTCAGCATAAGGAAAAAAGAAAACACCACAGAACGGGGAACAGAGCTGGGAAAGTAATTCCAGACTCCTGTAGTGCAGAGTAATGATTGCTTATGGATGGATCCCATGGACTTGGCATGCAGCCATCTGTACAGTAATCAGCAACGTCCATGGGAAAAATGATACAGAACTTGCCTGCACTCTGCTTACAGCGAGAACTTCTCTTTGTACAAAACAAAAGAACGGATATTATGGGAGCCAAACAAGTTCGTTGGTAAAGTGATCATTTTACTCTTATTCCCAGTGGTTCTGCGCGGAACTGCTGTAATTTCATAAATTTATTATAATTAATGTGCAAAGAAAAATAAATCAAAAACAGTACTTCATTGTCAGATTTACAGTCTGAGAATCTTTCAGATCCTCTCTTTGAATCTAATTTCTACAGTGTTAGCTGATGTTCTCTCTCTTGCTATTAGAAATCCCAGTGACGGTACCAGCAAATTTGCAGACCAGCCAAAGCCTGGGAATAGCTTTGTCATTCCACTTTTCCTGATGTGTTTATCAGCCTTTTTATCCACTCATCCACACATGCACATATGCCTCTGATGCTCTAAATAATTACAAAATTTTAGATGTGCCCCAGCTTTTAAGAAGTAAGAATACTGCTCGAAACTAATTAAACTCTTAAATTCTCTTGGGTTTGAACTGATCGGCTCATAACTTAATTGCAGTCAAAAAATGAGCTGAGATGATATCTGGCTTTGCACTTTTACATTCACATGGTAATATTAGTCATTATTCACAACAGTCTTTTGCAGATTTGCCTCCCCTGCTCCTCCAAAGAATCAAAGGGAAAACATGAAATCAGTTTTTGAGGAAACTGCTCCATCTCTGGGCTCCATGGTCACAGGGTGTTATGTGACTATCACATACTCAACTATTTCATCAAACACACTCTTTTAAGCTATTGGGGGGGTGGGGTGGGCAGGGTTATGACCCTTGCACATGTTTTAAACTAAATACAAATCTTGTGACCAACTGGACAACAGGCTCTTCCACATATGAAAGAAATCCAAAAATGACTGCAAAAGCCAATGAGCAAGAAGTTTAGCCAGCTTTTATACATAAGCACCGACATCTCACAACTCTTCTGAGAGCAGAAACTGTTTGTAACTTAGGTTTCATTTTCACTTCAAATGGAGATAAGTTCACATCATCTCCCTCTCCTCCCATGCACGCCGTTTCTCAGATCAAGCATTAACCACTCACAAAGTTCTGCTCTGCCAGCTGCTGAAGAGCAATGAGGCTGCAAACCCTTGCCAGGTGTTTCAGCACAGGCTTTGTACTGCGGACTCCACTGGCTCAGCCCCCCGGTACTGCTGCTCTACAGCAAGTGCGCAAGTACATTCCTGTTGATAATGTACAAGCAACTTGAAATATCTGCACTGATAAAGCATCGATGTGGGGTGATATATTAGCCATTATATTATTTATGGCTCAGATCCGTCTTGCCACTAGTCATATCTTTTCAAAACTCGTGATCTTATGGATACTAAAAATTCAGTCAAATATCAGCCTGTTACAAATATGTCCCTGGAGGTGTCAGTCGTGCTGAAGAACCGTTTTACTTTTGTGTTTAGAACTGCTGGTTTGTTTATATGTTTCCACCGGTGTTTTTTGAAGAGAAAAAAGGCAGCATTGCAGACAACTGTTATCATATCTGTTTTTTCCTAGATGTATGTGACGACCTGGGAACAGGAAATCAAAGCATCTGAAAATACAAAAGTGACTTCTTTTTCTTTATAATATGTTGAAAGGAAATGCCAACAACTCCAAGAATGGCAAAGGCTTATGCCAGCTTTTCTTGAAATAGCAATTTCTCTTCAGACTGACAATCCCTTTCCCTTGGGTGCTCCAAATTGCCCATTTTTAATTTTTTTTTTCTTCTTTTTGATTAATAGGGTTTTTTGCTTCTTTTTATTTAATAGTTTCTTGAAAAATATGGGTTTTTTCATTTCTTACATTTTTTTCCTTATTTGTGAATACAACAGACAAAGGGACAGCTTAAAAATTGCAATATAAAACCTATCTATTTTATTACGATAATGAGTGGGAGGCATAGGGAGGAATCAGGCCCAAGATGCCTCCCACGTTTGTTTTATTAAAAAAATGGCAAAAAAAATGTGTATGGGAGTTTTTCATTGGGGTTGACTTCTACAAGAGAAAGTGTCCACATTGGCATGAAAAGTAATAAATGCAATATGTCAGATTGCAGAATATATTTGGGGTTTAAAATAAAGTCATTCTTTTAACTCTTTTAAAGTAACATCTTTTAATTTACAAACATAGAAATTGATCTGTCAGGCAGTTACAGTTTAAGAATGTACATATGTATATTATTCAAAATAATGTGTTCTCATTAAATTCTCTTTCCTTTGCATTTGAACTGGTTTTCTATTTGTTGCCAAAGAGCCTGTTTCTCATTGACTAGAAAAGCAAGTAATATTTGAGTAATTTCTGCAAGCTGCAGAATGTTCGGGCTATTTATACATTAAAATTGTAATTCTCCAGTGCAAATGAAACCAATCTTACTCTGTTTAAAGAGACAGTCCCTTCACAAATAGAGGAAACCTCTTTCATAAACTTCTGTTAGCAGGTGTCTGAATCCTGCAGGAAAATTCACTATTATTTTCACAGGGTCAGCTATTAGATGGCATCAGTTAGCTGCAGGCAGGGAAAAGGATAATTATGAATTGAATTAGAACAATCTACAGGGAAAAAAAGGCTACTTCAGTAACAGCTAATTTTGTGGAAAATCATTAGGGTGAGTAATGAGAAAGCATACAGTGTGTCCACCCTTTAAGACAGGCTGTATGGGATTATTTAAAGCATTCTGTATTAGGAAAAATAATTTGCACTTATTTAAAATACCTCCCTAATGCGTATTTACTAAACATTCTTCCCACCTCTTTCAAAGACGAGGAAAAATAACGTTGTTTTCAGTGAATATTCTGATCTCATGATGATCGAAAAAGGGAAAAGGACAACCTCACCGTTGCATGTGAAGAAAAGAGGACTTGGCACTTCACAGAGGCAGCTGGTGCTGCCCAGATTTGGGAGAAGTACTGAGGTGATCTCAAAGATAACGTAATCACCAGATTTGCTCCCTAAGAAATGACCCTCTGACATGAAAGCATCAGACAGAGGCTGTAAGCAGAAACATTTGAGCAGAACTCTGAAGTACTGAAGTTGTCCTGAAGGATCAAGAAGCTCAGGGGTCACCCACACAAATTCTCCATCATTCATTCAAGGCTGTCTTCATTTGTGTGTTTCAAATTGGGACAGCCCTTTGGGATGTGCAAAGTCTGATTTTTGCCCTCTTTCCTCCTCCTCTTCTTGCTGGAGTGGATATTTTAATTGCTCTGAAGTGAGCATACAGATTTCTGAAGTGCTCAACACCATTCCAACTTACCACATTTGATGTCACTGCAGGGCCACAGGGCAAAAAATGCAGATGGATTTACAGAAGTAACTGTTTCTCCACCTTTGGAGCCTCTGTATTTAAAAATGCCAGTAGTAGACATTGTTCTAAGTGTTTTCATGACAAACAAAAATAAATCGGTTCATTATCAGTTCCATTCTTCGTTCTTTTAAGCTCACTGTAGGCACATTTGGCCCATGCCCAAGTGCATTATAAGGCTCCCAAAACATTTTGTTTTAGGATCTGTCCTCATGTCTTGATGATAATGTCAGCAAGCCATTTCAAATTAACCCATCTCTCAATAATGTGAGGTGACTCTAGCAATCTAAGACAAAAGTCCACCCTAACAGTCTTTTAAACTTCCACAAAATACCTGTACAATATTTTAATAAAATAATTTTGTTCATGCAGCACTTAATGTCTAATAGTTCTGTGGATCCATGTATGGCTATGCATTTTCACTGGAAATGACATCTATCATTAAGTTTATAAATCAGGAACAAAAATCTACCTGTTGCTCTGGGGATGCTGTCCTGGTTTGAGGTAAAACAGGACCAATTTTCTGTTCAGTAACTTTACTTTTTAGCTAGGCCTCTTCTAACTGCTGAAATTTACAGCATGTTGTGCAGAAACTGTTCGCTCTGAGTGATAAGACCCATGTTCATAGTTGATGCCAAGGAATGGTGTGCAGAGAGGCTCCTGCTTATCCTTATTGCTATAACAACCAAGGCCAGCCAACTTGGTTATTTGCCCCGTTGGAGGGTTGGAAGCGGAAGAGCGTAGAGGGGTCACACCTGTGGGGAGGATTGGACAGGACAGGTGACCCAAAACTGACCAACAGGGTATTCCATCCCATCTGCCTCATGCTCAGTATAAAAGCTGAGGGATCAAAGGGTCAGCTCTCTTTCTTCAATGGCCGGCGCCCGAGGAGGACTCTGTCTGTTCATCTGCCTTTGATCCCAATCCGTGCATTCCTAAATCCAGATCTGGAATCCAGTTCCTGTCCGTCACTGAGTAAAAGGTTCCCTGGAGGCCCTCTCCCTTCCCTTGTCACGCAGTGGTGCAGGAAGAGCACACCAGCCCCACTGGTGCCCTGGGGCTTCTCTGCATCCAGCTACAACCTCTCTGTAAAAATGTGGATGTGTATGCAGATCATGGTAGCCACATTCCTGCTTACAAGCAAAATTTACTGACAAAAACTCAACTAGTAGGGAAACTTATTTTGCTATAGAAAGGAGAAAAGCTCATTGTCTGGCTTAAACAATTCTTCTAGCTAAGACAGCAGAACTAGCTCTGCAAATAGAAATATGTTGTTGCAAGGGACAGAGAGCAAACACAGGCAAGTTGCCTTCTGCTTATATTATATTATTCTCATCTATTTTTGTTTCACTGTGTCTCGTGTATTACTGGCTGTTAGACAAAAGCATACTAGTGGTTTAAATTCCTATTCAAACTGTGCTCATTCTTTACTATTCTTCTAAAATTTGCACAGCACACTTAGCTACTTTTGGTGGAGAAATTCTTGTGATGGAGGTATAAAAACAATAAACTATGGGGAAAAAACAGCTCTGAAATGTCACAGAATTTTAATGGATGAAAAAGAAAACCTTTTCATATTGGATTCTTGCCCTTTTCTCACTGGTACTACCACATTCAAAAGAGATTGATAAGCTTTTATTTATTGATGTAAGATCTATTCCAAATCTTCCCAAAACCAATAGAGAGTTCATCCATTAAACTAGATTATGTGTACACCGGGCTGTTCAAATCTGAGATGGGGATAATGAGAATGTAGTATGTTCAAAACTTGAAATGTGGGGGGGAAATCGGAAAAAGTCCTGTCATGTTTTCTTTTCATTTCCGTTGGTGGAAGCTTTTGCCGTTTCATTTGTCCACCGATGAGGGTGAAGAATGGCTTTCCTTGATGAAGTGAGGCTGTGGACTTGAGATAGCAGGTAGGGAAGATAAGCCATAAGTGGAAGCAGAGTGTAGGAACAGCAAGTGCAGTAAGTGCAACTCCAGGCACTTGTACCAAATCACAAGGTGGTGTGTAGTACTTGGGTCTTTTCTTACTACATAGCTTAAAGGCAATTTGTAAGAATACTGAAGAATGTCACTTTGGGCTTTCACCACTGCTTATATGAGAATGCTCCATCTTACCCTTCGTTATGGCTTTGAAACATTAACCCCTTCTTACAGGACGACAGACTACTATTCCACAATCCTACAAGACTACAGCAAGGTCAAGAAGGCAAATGATATCCTGGGCGGCATTAGGAGGAGCGTTGCCAGCAGGTCAAGGGAGGTGACCTTTCCCCTCTACTCAGCACTGATGAGACACATCTGGAGTGCTGAGTCCAGTGCTGGGCTCCCCAGTACGAGACATGGACACACTGGAGCAAATCCAGCAAAGGCCCACAACAATGATGAAGGATCACCTGACATACAATGGTGAGTTGAGAGAGCTGGGACTGTTCAGCCTGAAGAAGACTCAGGGGGATCATAGCAACGTTTGTAAATACCTGAAAGGGTGGTGCAAAGAAGACAGAACCAGGCTATTTTCAGTTTGTGCCCAGTGACAGGACAAGAGGCAATGGGCGCAAACTGAAACACAATAAATTCTCTATGAATATAAGAAAAATCTTTTTTACTGTCAAGGTAGTCACACACTGGAACTGGCTGTCCAGAGGTGCTGTGGAGTCTCCATCCTTGGAGATACTGTAAACCCAACTGGACACAGTCCTGGACATCCTGCTGTAGCTGACCCTTGTTATGAAAATTCACAACTGGCCCGTGCTGACTAAGGAGAGAGGGTAGGATGCAAAGCATGGAATTACAAGAGAAATTCTTTATTTGCGTGCATGAGGTGTCCCATTCAAATTGGTACACCCTGAATGTAGTCTTACAAGCATTTCAAGCATTTAAGTACAACATGATTTGACTAATTGCTACTTAACAAACACACGCTACCATTTACTAATCATAGTAAAGCTTTGCAAAGCAACTGTATTTCTATGGTGTTAATCATCTACGTGCTTCTCTATTGATCAGGCGGCCCTGGAGTTGGTCTTGCTAGTTACTTATCTATGATGACAGACAATGGGAGGGTTTCAAAGACATGTTAGAGAGGCTAAGATGCTGGCATTATCTTGGTTGTCCAGGGGTATCTTTTATCCTTCATGGACAGCTTTTAAGGTTCTGAGAAGCAAAGTCCTATCTCAGGGGCTAGGCTGTCCTTCTCCTCCTTATGATGAGTCCTTTAGTTTACTTTCTTAAGCATGGCTATTCAGTATACAATGTAAACTATATACATTTTTTAAAGAAAGTGAATACAATTTTATACTCTAAAGATTCATTGGTATAATAGTTAGGGAATGGGATTTTCCTAGCACCCTACTTTGAGCAGGAGTTGGACTCGATGAATTCCAGAGGTGCTTTCCAGCCTCAGCCGTACTGTGATTCTGTGAGCACAGGGAGGAAGATGATTAGTAGGTAGTTCTCAGCAAAAATGTCACTAGCAGTTGTAACACAGTGAGTTCATGTTAATGTAAAGAGAACGTATGGTTCCATTAATCACCTCTTTGAAACATGTATGGCCAGCTAAGCGAGATATGAAGGCAAAATACAAGCATAGCACTGTGCATGTACCTCCGTGCTCTACCTGTGGAAAGCTGAAGCTTTAAAAGGAAAGAGCTCATTGTTTTATAATCTCAAGTTAAATTTTTTTTTTGTTTTAATTCTTTTATTTCTTTTTGTCTTACTCAGATAAAAAAAAATCACATATTTCCTATGGACTTTTTTTTCACTGTTAGCATAATTCCTTTGGAAATCTGTCACCACACTGCTATCAATGCATCTGTATCATACATCTTTCTGGGAGCTAGAGGGCAATGGCTTCCCACAGGAGATGGCAGGAGGTTCTGGGTAACTATGCTTGGGACAGGGAGAAGAAGAAAGGGAAGGAGCTAATACTAACAAATACTAACTTTTTCTGACAGACATGGGAACTGAGCATGTCCCAGATGACTTGTACATTTGAAGGGGGACTGATTCCTCATTCCTGCTTCCTGTAAGAGGCTTCCTGAGTTATAACAGCTCCTTTCTAGGTAGCTAAATGACTGTGTTGAGAATATTTTTGCAGCCAACCAAAGATCTTTTTTAATGCCATTGTGTTAGAATGCCCTTGAACACTAAGTCATGCTGTATTTTTGAGTATATTCTCTACTCACACATGAAAAACTGCAGAATGTTGTTCATAAGCATCTCTTAAAAACATCAAAGTGCAGGACCCAACCTTTATCACTGGCTGACAATTTAACAGTCCATGTCAGTCTATACGGAAATATTTGCCCAACAGGTAGTTCTTCATAAAGGGTCTTGAGTGTATGAAATGAGCCCAGCTCCTACACTGTAGAAGCCCTGCTCCCTCACTGCCTTTCTGTGGAGGCTGTAAGGCTTTTCTAGAGAGCAGCAGAACTGCAGCAAAAGTTTCAAGCACTTCACAGACAGACAGAAAGGGATCACATCGTAAGCAATGAAACTGATGCAGCTTTGGGATGGAAAGCGGCAGTTGTGCTGTGTCATTAAAATAATGAGGAAAAAAGCAAAGGATCATTTCTTGATTAGACTCTGTGGTAAATAAACAATAGACAAGAAACGTAGAAGGCAAACAAGAGATTAGACATCTAAGGAGTCCGTTCAACTATAAATTTGCATCACAGTTCAGTTAAACATGCAATGCAAATACGAGTGTGTTGGAAATCCTGCTCCACCTAAAAAGATAATATGTATGTATCTCTTCAGGCTATGTGCTGCATTCCAGGGCAAAGTACAAAGCTTCTGGTCACTGTGGATCTCATAACTCAGATACAACTTAATGTAGAAATATTAGAGTAGGGCTTCCAAACTAGAGCAACTCTATACAATAGTATACCCTGACTGAAAATGAACACGTTCTTATTTAGAAACTTACTGTCTAATGTCAACACTGAGATTTTCATCAAGGTACATCTTTTATATCTCCTGTGGTTCTAAAAAGTAGCCTCCATATAACTTTTTTTCTTAATGGTAAATGAATAAGATTGTTTTGTTAAGTTAAAACAAAAGCTTACCTGGGAGAAAACCAAAATTGTGTTGGACGTCATTCACGTATCTTCCTTAGAGCTACACTTTCCTCTTTAACTTCACCTGCTGACTTTTTATATTTATTAAATCATATTAAATTCAAACCCTGGCTTTCTAGCACTTTCCAAGTCCTTTAAGCCTGTCATGCTTAGTCCCATCCACAAGTTGTATCTAAAAATACAGAACATTCCAATTACATTCAAATATTCCAGATCACTATTCCAAACAGTAGGCTAGGACAGTTAGAAAACTAGATTCCATTTGAAATTGCTTTCAAGTGTGTCTGAAAGATACAGCCAAATGAGGAAAGACTTTGAGAAGCAACATACATGAGAAAAAAAGTTTTAGAAAAGGCCTAAAAATTTGTTTTATCTTGGTGGGAAAAGATGCCAAGAAAGATGAAATAAGTCTTCTAGTATGTAGAAAAAGTTCTTCTAACAAAAGGGGCTGTCATCACTTTTTTTCCATCTCTAATAAGACAAGGAATATTTACTTAATATATATAAGGCCTACTTAATATATATAGGAGGGCAGTAAAGCTGGTGAAAGTGCTGGAAGGAATGTCCTATGAGGAGCAGCTAAGGGCTTTGGTCTCATCTAGTTTGGAGAAAATGAGTCTGAGGGGCGACTTCATTGCTCTCTACAGCCTCCTGAGGAGGGGAAGTGGAGAGGGAGGTGCTGAGCTCTTCTCCCTGGTATCCAGTGATAGGATGGGTGGGAATTGTTCAAAGCTGCACCCGAGGAGGTTTAGACTGGACATTAGGAAGCATTTCTTTACAGAGAGGGTGGTCAAACAGCAGAACAGGCTTCCTAGAGAGGCAGTCGATGCCCCAAGCCTGTCAGTATTTAAGAGGCATTTGGACAATGCCCTTAATAACGTGCTTTAACTTGGTCAACCCTGAAGTGGTCAGGCGGTTGGACCAGATAATCATTGTAGGTCCCTTACAACTGAAATAGTCTTTTCTATTCTAGATCAAATAGCTTGGGTCCTCTGAGAGGTCTGCAGGTTTGTTCCCTCAAGACACTTGGTAGCCCAGCTTCCTCCAGTTCTCTGACTCCCAGGTGCCTTGGACATGAGTGTTCAGTGCTGGCCACACAGCTCAGGGGTAGCCTGAGGAACACACATTGAGGTCCAACCCCTCAGGGGTCCTTGCTGCCTGACTGCACTGCTGCCAGCACTCAAGCTAGCTAATTCAGCTAGGTTTGTACAACCTGCAGTCATAGCAGCATGTATCTTCACAAAAACACTGCTGAGCTTCAGCACCCATCTCCATCTGCCTGCCAGCATAGGAAGGACACACAGAGTGCCAGTTTTCAACCATACCTATTTAGGTAACCAGGAAAAAAAGAGTACTCAGGAAATGTCCTTGATCTAACTTCATCAGTCAAGGATATCATCTACTTAGGAGTTCCACCACAAGGAATATGAATGAGGGCTGTGATGTATAATTTTATAACAAAAGGCATAAACAAAGAGGGAAATTGTGAGGGTGGGAAAGGAGCTGTGTATTTCCAAGAGAGGCAGCTAACCAGGTAACAGCAGTGTTTCAGATCACAATGCCCAAGCCTTTTAAGCAGCTGGTTACCTTACGAAAGATAACAGGAAAGAGCAAGACAAGTTAGGAGCAATCAGAGCCATTTCACAATTACCCGTTAGAGCCTTCCCATACTTGGACTGACACTGTAGAACACAAAAGAATATGCATAACAATTTCAGCTGTTGTTTGTGTAGATTTTGGTAGCCTGCAAATGCATGCCCATACAGGTATGTGGTTTTACAGCACCTTCCACTCCTTCCCCTGGTGTGGTCTAATCCACGCTAGTAAGGAGCTCAAGCAACCTCACAGAAAGCTGACCAGATCTGATCTGTCCATAGACTTAAGCTGGCATATAACAGAGTGCTTCAGTTCCTTGGACCAGCTCACCACACAATTGTACAGTGCAAGAGAAGAGGCCAGAACTAGGGCAAGGATGATATTGCTTCCAGCCTCACTGAGATCACAAGCTGCTGGGGAATGTGTCGTGGTTTGGGCCAGATTGGCCCAATCAGGTGGAACAACAGATACCCTCTCTCTCCTGCTCCACTTTGAAGGGAGGCAGGAGAGAGACAAAGAGAGAATTAAGAGTTTAGAAGGAACTAAACTACTTTCATGAAATATTAATAATAAAATAATAAAAAGAAAATAATTAAACATGTACAAAACTGTATCAAGCTCCCAAGATGACAATCACATCACCAGCAGGCACTGGGGAAGTCCCAGGCTGGACTCAGTGACAGACGGGAACTGCATTCTGGATCTGGATTCAGGATCGGGACCAAAGGCAGACAAACAGACAGAGTCCTCCTCGGGCACCGGCCATTGAAGAAAGAGAGCTGACCCTTTGATCAGCTTTTATACTAAGCATGAGGCAGATGGGATGGAATACCCTGTTGGTCAGTTTTGGGTCGCCTGTCCTGTCCACTCCTCCCCGCAGGTGCGACCCCTCTATACTTTTCTGCTTCTGACCCTCCAACGGGGCAAGTAACAAAGTTGGCTGGCCTTGGTTGTTATAGCAATAAGAACAAGCAAGAGCATCTCTGCACGCCATTCCTTGGCATCAACTATAATCATGGGTCTTATCACTCTGAGAGTGAACAGTTTCTGCACAACATGCTGTAAATTTCAGCAGTTAGAAGAGGCCTAGCTAAAAAGTAAAGTTACTGAACAGAAAATTGATCCTGTTTTACCTCAAACCAGGACAGAATGTCAGGTTAAGGGCCATCTGTTAAATGTTGGTGCAGGGAAGGAATAGTTGTCACATCAGCCCATACAACACAGCTCAGGGAAACACAGTACCATGCCATACAATCAGGAAACAGCCAGCAATTTAAGAAAATGAAACTAACACCCACAGAGTGGCTCAACAGATAACTGGCCTGCAATAATCAAAGAAGTACAGCTGCTCTTTACATAAGCACTAAGATTATGAAGATACAGGCTTATGCCTGCGGAGATTCCCTCAGGCTGTGAGCTCATCAGAGTGCACAACCGAGCAAGGCTGGTGTGAGTCTCAACCTGAACATCAGTTCTGCTGGCTGATAAACCAAGAACTATGTGGAAATTATCTATGCTGACCTGCCTACTGCTCCTAAAAGAATAGCAGGTCCTGCTGTCTCTGGACTGGTTGCTATTAGCATTACAATGCTTGCAAGACTCATCCCCAGGGAAAATGATCGTTTGCGGTTCACTCAACTTTCCCTATTAAGCAACTGAGAATTTAAGTAAATGCCAGGGAATGTATCTTCCTGTGGGCCAGTGGCAGCAGGCAGAAAAACATGAAGAACACGATGCAGTGATCACTGTATATGGATTTGTGGGCATTTCTGATTGGCGTTTGTCATTTCATTTTCATTTCCTTTCTTTAAAGAGAAGCCTCAGGAAGCACAAACCTAGAAGGAAGGAGGGTAACATACAGGAAGTGCTGAGAAAGAACTGAAGGCAGGATGATGGGCAAACAGAGGAAATGATGAGAGAGATGGCCAGACAGTCACATCAGCATCAGGAAAATACAGACCTATGTGACTACTCAGTCTTTTTTAAAGAAAAGTTGAGAGGCTATTGCCAGGGTAGACACAGAAGTTATTTGCCTCAGAAACGAAAAAGCTCTGAAAGCCACTGTGTGACCTCCACACCTGAAAAATAGAGCAGATGTTGGAATATCAGTAGGTATCAGTAGGACAGCAAGGAGAAACAACCTAAGAAATGGGTGAGTCATAATTTAGGTAACAGAGTAAAGAAAAGAGCTGAATTTTTTTTACAGAAAAAGGGGAAGAAGAAACCAGTTTTGTAAAGATTGTGCAAATGTTTTTTTCACTATTGAGAAAAGCTCTCCTCCAAGCAAAAGGGCGCAGCAATGGTTCACATCCACAGTGCTCAGGGCCAGCTGCATCTAAAGCAGATGCTGCACTTCATAGCACTTGGTGTTCTCTGAGTCCCACATGCTAACTCAAAGCCAGTATTATTATTTCTTATATTTTTTCAGACCAGAGTGCTTAAAATAATGTCAGACCTGCACCATAGCCTGGAAAGGTGATGTTTTTATTGCATCACATCAAGCATTAGTTTGCATCCCTTGGCCTTGACATGAGAATATATGGGAGTGTTAAATGTACAGCTATACCATTCTATCTGCTGAGGATGCATTCCTGAAAAGTTCAGCAATTAAGGATTCAACAGGTACTGATATAATTTTTCTGATAAGAATTTGTGCAATAGCATATGGGTGCATGCCAGGACTTAAGAAATACACGTATCTAAATTACACAGTGAAGCATATGAGGATAGAAAGCGATAGTAGTATGATCAGCATCAACAACTGGAAGAGATGCTGGCTGTTCCACAGCTGGCTTTGTGGTGGCTGGAGGTGCTCTCTGCTTTCTAAAACTTGCAGTACCCTAGTGACCTCACCCAGTTGTTCTCAGAACAGATATCATTCCAAAGGATTGTGGTGGGTTGACCTCGGCTGGCTGCCAGATGCCCACCCAGCCACCCTCTCACTCCCCCTCCTCAGCAGGATAGGGGAGAAAATAAGATGCTAAAGCTCCTGAGTCAAGAAAAAGACAGGGAGATAACTTACCAGTTACCATTATGGGCAAAACAGACCTGACTTGGGAAAAAATAATTTTATTCATTGTCAATTTAAATAGAGTTGGATGGTTGGAAACAAGGAAAAAACCTAAAACAACTCCCTCCAACCTAATCCATTTTCCCAGGCTCAACTTCACTCCTTCTTTCCCAACTCATCCACCTCCTCCCTCTGCCACCCCAAGAGTGCAGGGGGATGGGGAATGGAGGGCTGTGGTCGGTTGATAACAGTTTGGTCAGTCCATAGCTATTTTTCTCTGCTGCTTCTTCCTCCTCACATTTTTCCGCTGTCCCAGCTTGAGTCCTTCCCACAGGCTGCAGTCCTTCATGAACTACTCCAATGTGGGTCCTTATACCCATACAAGGATTTTCAACCTCTTCATCTGTGGGACTGGACACACACTCTTGCTGCCACCTTTCGAAACAAATGTGTTTTAATGATCGTCATTATCTTCCTCAGATGCCTGATACTTACCACGGTCATTCAAGACAGTCAAGGGCAAAGGATGAAAAAACAGGGTTACAGCAATGGTCAGTGGAGTAGGGTATTGTAAGATCAGTTTCGGTACTGTGAAACATTGAAAGCAGAAGCAATCAATAGCAGGGTATTACAACATAAAGCTTGTTCATTGGGCACTGGAGGATCATACAGTGCAATACAAGCACACTGCCTAAGGGAAAACGTTTCTGGAGTAAACTATCCACAGAACTATACCCAAGCTACACTTCAAATCAAAATAGTTTTTTGCTCCAAAGAAACTAATGTATTTTCAGTGTGGGAACTCAAGCAACCAAGTTGAGGAGCAAGTCAGTAAGCCTGATTATTTGAAAGTGCCTACATTCAAGAATATTCACATTTCTCAAAAGCATCTCTTGTATTATTTCCCTTTTTTCCCCCCATTCCAGGAAAATCCTGCTTGTTTAGGACCATATGTCTAATTAATTGCATTTTGTTAGCTAAGTATTTCTCAGACTGTGTTTCCTAATTTCTCAAGCTTCTGGATAGCAACTGAAGAGAGTGCTGTGTAAGTGTTTTAATAAAGGCATCCTAGAACAGAATTCTTGCATTAATTTCCTAAGAGAACAATGATTTCCCAAAGAGGAAGTTAGGAAGAGGCAGAGCAGAAGCAACCTTGGTTGGTAAAAGAGAAAGCAAAAGGGGATGAGAGCAGTAGAACCTCCCAAACACCCTGCGTCTATTTCCTCCTATTTCTCTGCAACACCCAGCTTCTGACTTGCCCAGTCTACAGCATTTAGACACCATGCTGGAAGGGTAAATTAGAAACATGCAAAGAAAAGGTAAGGAATAATAAATATTCTCTAGCAGGCACTGTCATTTCTCTCCTCTAGAGATGGGTGTTTGCTACTGGGAAAAACTGATCATATGTCTATCAGTGCTCTTTCCTTCCTACTATTTTTGACCCCAGACTTCTGTTAGAAGTTTATAAACTAATTTTAGGGGTTTTTTTTCCTATACTTTAGAAGAGCAGCTCAGCTGAATTTTAGCTCTTGAGTTACCTGCTTGAACAAAATACATGTATTGAACAACTATAGGAAAAAACCTGCAGAACAGAACACTTAAGGTAAGTACATGCATATTTTCTTCTAGGCTGGAATATTTTATGAAGATCTGATGGTTTAGTCTGATACAATTTTATTTTTTTAGACATTAATTTTTTATATAAGATGATCTACAATCTACTAAAATAAACTCTTCCAAATCTGTTAAACATCTGCACATGAAAAGTGGTTGTTATGAGATTACAGTGAAATAATCCCTAGGAATGTGTTCTCAAAGAAATTATTATGCAGAAATAATATGATAGAGTTGTTCCGTGTTGGAAAAGGACATCTTTAAAGTATTTAAGTTGGCCAGAATCATTAACTAGCCAGTAACATGAAACGTAGAAACACTGCATGGAGTCTAGGAAATGAAAGTATCCCATTCTGGAGCTTTATCTCATTAGCAGGGTTACAAACACTAAAACATGGAGTAACTGTTTTAAGGACATAAAAATGCTTGCTTTTCTGCCAGGAGTAAATTGTACCTCTATTAGAAAGTATCAGTTTGGTGGGAATTAAAATCATACTTTTACATTGCTGGGTTGCACCCTGTCTCTGAGCAGAAGTGCTTTAGTTTCGGTTTCTTTTCTCAGTTTTTAGCTACACTGGGTGGAGTTACTGGGGAATACGATAACTACTTCAGTCACAAAATAAAAACACTGAGCTTCTTTCCCTCTGTACCCTCAATTTTTGACAATACGTGCATTTTAAAGAACTAGAAACTAGTTTTTCTTTTTTCTGTGAGCAAAAGGGAGGGTCTGTTAAAAGAAAATGCAACTGCAGGCTTCTGTAGCCCACAGTCCCACTTTTTTCTCTGCTGTCCCAGTTCATTAGTTAAATCCGGAGGCAGCTTGGCCAAAGGTAGGACAGCTGTTTTCCCAAACTAGCTATAAGAAATCTTTACTATTGCTTCTCATTAAAGTTTACAGTTTAGGAAATCAAATAATAGATTGAGGAAAGCGTGTCACTAGGGTGGCTTAGATAAC
Organism: Burhinus bistriatus; assembly: GCA_013397275.1. Taxonomy (NCBI): domain Eukaryota; kingdom Metazoa; phylum Chordata; class Aves; order Charadriiformes; family Burhinidae; genus Burhinus; species Burhinus bistriatus. The sequence continues at coordinate 448,219 of VYXH01009642.1, read as the reverse complement.
TAAGTGTTCTTTTAGAAAACAAAATTTCACTGAAAAAATCTAAGAAGTCATTTTGTCTCAGGAACACTCAGCTACGAATAAGAAAAGGTGCATGGAGGAGACAGTTAACCACTAATGCAACAACTGTAGCTGAGTGAGATTTCATAAAGCAAAAATTTCAGGTGAATGAATACAATTCTCCCAAAGGAAGTGAGAGGATAAAGTAAAATTAGACACTATTAAGGGAAATTATTTTATTTCTTTAAAGTTTTTGCAAAAAAGTCCACATTTACTAAGTGGATTGTAAGATGCTCTTCTTCCTGTCACTTATCTCCACAAATGCAGCTGAAGTACTTGCTTTTGTTTAATTTGAGAAACCTTTGTGAACACAAAAGGTACTGAAAAGGTAATCTAGAAAAGATTTTCCTTTTGTTTGCAATAGCAAGAGCTAAGTAATCACAGCAGCATCTTTCCACCCCAATGTCTCTTTGCAGTGTTATTCAAGCAAATTCTGTACCTAACCACACCTAAGGGTAAAAAAACGGTTGGATTTCTGTGTGTGGTTCATTTTTGTTCTTCACCAAACTGGGAACTTAATGAGAGCCATTCGTGACATGTACACAACATGAAGGGTGAACAACTGGGTTGGACTCAAAGCATTGTAGTAAATGGAGTAACATCGGACTGGTGGCCTGTAACTAGTGGTGTTCTCCAGAGCTCAACTTTAGGGCCAGTTCTCTTCAATCTTTTTATCAATGACCCGCACACAGGAGTTGAGTGCACACTAAGCAAGTTTGCCAATGATACTAAATTAAGAGGAGCCATTTATTGAGAGGCCTTACAGAAAGATCTTGATAGATTAGAGTGCTGGGCAGTCACCAACCATATGAAACTTATTGAGGACAAATGCCAGATTCTGCACTTGGGACAGCGTAATCCTGGATGTACGTATAGATTGGAGGACAAGGGGCTAGAGTGCAGCCCTGCAGAATGGGTTCTGGGGGTTTTGTTTGATGGTAAGCACAATACGAGTCAACAATATGCCCTGGTGGGCAAAAGGGCCAACTGTATCCTGGGGTGCATTAGGCACCGTATAGTGAACTGGTCAAAAAAAGTGATTGTCCTACTATATTTAGCATTGGTGTGACCTCACCTCGAGTACTGTGTGCATTTCTGGGCTCCACAATATATTATATAAATATAAATATATGTATTTATAAAATATATATAAATACTAGAATGTGTCCAAAGGAGGGAAACAAAGATAGTGAAAGAACTAGAGGGCATTACTTATGAGGATAGGCTGAGGATACTAGGTTTGTTCATCTTAGAAAAGAGAAGACTCAGAGGTGACCTCATTGCTGTCTACAAATTCCTCATGAGGGGGAGCAGAGAGGGGGGTGCTGATCTCTTCTGTCTGATGTCCAGTGATAAGACACGAGGGAATGGCTTAAAGCTGCATCAGGGGAAATTCAGATTGGATGTTAGGAAAAAGTTCTTCACTGAGAGTGTGGTCAAGCACTGGAACAAGCTCCGCAGGGAAGTGGTCATGGCCCCAAACCTGTTGGTGTTCAAGAGGTGTTTGGACAATGCTCTTTGATGTATGGTTTAACTTTTAGGTTGTCCTGTGTGGAGTCAGGAGTTGAAATCGATGATCCTCATGGGTCCCCTCCAACTCAGGATATTCTATGATTTTATGATTTAATTTTTTTATATTACTGGATGGCCCATACGACCACAAGTAGGTGTCCAAATGACCACAAATGGCTATCAGTCACAATTTTTGTGTAGTGTCAGCTACGGAAGTCATTTAAAAACAGGATTCAAATAAAATCATTCTGTAATAAATCTGTCTCTTATAAGTAGCTGATGCCTTGTATATGATATTACATCACATTCCCATGATGTCCCCTAATTGAACTGTTGTATTTCATGTGGCAGATTACACTAACAAAGACATTAATGGTTGATAATAGCAAGGAAATACGTGTTATTCAGTTAATAGGCCATTATAAATCACTTGTTCAGTAATTTTGTGATTTTTTTCCTTAGAGAATGGAAAACGCAAACACTGAAAAAAATGAGAAATCACATTCATATCAATATATTGAACGGTTGACAAAAGAGGAAATCAAACAATGGGCAACTGAAGTTGTTAAGATTGACCAGAAATATGCAGAAATCCTGTTCAACCAAGGTGTGACTGGTTTTACTCTGAAACTGATGACTAAAGCAGATTTTGTGCAAATGGGCATACCTCTTGGGCCTGCTCTTCAAATAATGTATTTCCTGAAAGAGCATGACATTCTAGCTAAAGGTTCAACCCAGGCTGTGGATCAAGAAGGCACTGAACAGAGTCTTGATGGAGAAGGAGAAGATGGAGAAATTGCAAAGAAAGAGTGCAAGAAGAATTATGGGTTATTTACTTCCAGTGTGCTGCAGGATTTTGAGATGGAGCCCATAGGAGATGAAAAAGCAATGAAGTCAGCTGACAAAGAGAATGTATCAGAGAAGCCACTGTCAAGCAGCCAGCACCCAACTGGGAAGATGTGTATGCCATATCCTTTTGATAATTTCAGTGATGGTACTCGATACATACAGTATAATATTCTTAATGTCCCTGAAACAGGGCCACTCAATCTCATTGATCCAGTACATGAATTCAAATTACTTACCAACACACAGAATGCAGTAGAAAAGAATATCATGATGAAATTTAGCAATGAACTCTTTAGATTTGCTGCAGCCTGCATGAACTCCCGCACAAATGGCACTATTCATTTTGGAGTACGTGACAATCCACATGGGAAAATTGAAGGAATAAAAGTTACCAATAAAGAAGCATACATTGACCATTTCAATAAATGCATCAGAAATTACTTTCATGGGCAATACATCGGCATTGCAAAAGATTGCATTAGACAACCTAGATTTGTGGAAGTATTATTACAAAATGGAGCTTCATCACACATGTTTGTCATTGAAATAGATGTGGTTCCCAAACACTGCATCTGTGATACAAAATATTTCTGTACCAACACATACGAATATAAGACTGAGAGTTGGAAAAAAGCTGTTTTCATCCGGGATGGAGCTAGTTCCAAAAATATTCACAGTACAAAAGAATTTGAAACTTTTAAACGTACCTTGACATCTTTAGCAATTTCTCGTAAAAAAGCAGAGGAAGAATACAACAACTTAAAGCAAAAGATGTCAAAGAATGAAGGACTAAAGCTAGTTAGTCTGCTCACGGGTAACAGGGACTCATTGGATAGCTCTTATTATGACTACTACATTTTGGTAACAAACAAATGCCACCCAAGTCAAACTTCGCACCTAGACTTTTTACAGGAAATAAAATGGTTTGCTGTGCTTGACTTTGATGTTGAATCAGAAAAGAATGGTGTGTTCAAGACTTACAATAACAGTCAAAATGCCAAACTTTACTTCCCAGATTATTATGAAAACGTGACGGGTCCATTTTCTGAACAAGCTGCAAAGCTGAAACTGCATCAGGAGACCAACTGGATTTTCTGCAATGGTGGATCAGACTTCAAAGGCAATAACAAACTACCATTAGATCCCACTTCATGGCAACGAGACAGAGCTGCTGGTGTCAGAAAAATGATTTCATTTCTTTCACACAAAGATGTAAAGCAGAATGGAAAGGTTTTAGTGGTGTTTCTTTTGCTTTCCACAGTGGAAGATTCAGCGGATCCACTTACTGAGACTTTTATGACGTTTTACCAAGAATTAAAGGGACTAGAATACATGGTCTGCATTTGCATTGGTGCAGGTACGTACCAGCGATGGAAAGATCTTCTGCATGCTAGAGGCATTAGTGAGGAAGAACTTTCAAACAAATGTGTTTCCAATTTAACTCTGCAAATGGTAAATGGTACCATCATGAAATTGAAATCAGTGACACGGTCTTCTGTAAGACTTCTGCCCTCTGTTGGTCATTCTACCGTTCTTCTAAAGAAGGAAGAAGACTCCATGGCAGCATTGGAAATACTTTGTGAAAATGAATGCAAAGACACAGGAATAGAGAAGGATGAAGATAAATTTAAAAATTTCCTGAGAGAGCAGGAAGAAGTTTTTTATCGAGGTGGTAAAGTATCATGGTGGAATTTCTATTTTTCTTCTGAAAAGTATACTTCAGATTTTATCAGAAGGGACAGTTATGAAAAGCTTGAACAACTAATTGTGTCTTCATCTGACAGTGCTAATCAATCACCTGTAAAAATTATTAACCTTTACCACCACCCAGGCTGTGGTGGGACAACATTAGCTATGCATATCCTTTGGGATCTCCGGAAGCGATTCAGATGTGCTGTTCTGAAAAACAAAACAAGTGATTTTGGAACACAGCTGACAACTTTACTCACCTGTGGAACAAACAATGACACAGGCTATTTACCAGTGTTACTTCTTGTGGATGATTTTGAAGAGCAAGAAAATGTCTGTTTTCTGCAGAAAGAAATTCAGACGGCTATAACAGAAAAATGCATTCGGTATGTAACTCCTTTAGTGATCATTCTAAACTGTATGAGATCTCAGAATCCTGATGAAAGTTCAACAATCAATTTCTTGAACAGTACTTCTTTAAAACCTATGCTTTCTGAAAAAGAGCAAAGGGCCTTTGATCAGAAACTAAAATATATTGAAAAGGTGCATCCAAATCCTGACAATTTCTATTCATTTATGATTATGAAGAAAAACTTTGATCCACAGTACATAGAAAAAGTGGTAAAAAATACCTTGCATAACTTGAATATTGCCTCTAAACCAGTACAACTTGTTTGCTATCTAACACTGTTGAACTCATATGTAAGAACATCTACAGTTTCAATATCACTATGTGAAGAATTCTTAGGAATTAATTCTCAAGAGGTTGGCTGCAGTAAAGACAAATTGATAGAAAAGATGGGAATTTGTTCCAATATTCTCATATACGATCAGGTGCATGAATACCCGAGATATAAAGGTCTTCGTATCATTCACCCATTGATAGCATCTCACTGCTTAACAGAATTGAAACTAACCTATGACTTGCCTAAAAGTGAAATTGCATTGCAGTTATTGAAAGAAGATTTATTTTATAAGACTTTGTTAAAGCAAGACAAACTTATTCGTGATATACAAACCCTGCTGATTACTAGACAGCGCAAGGAACATGGCGATGAGTCAGACACTTTGTTTTCCCCCTTAATTGAAGCCATTCATAGGGAAGAGAAGCGTGGTAACGTGGAATGTATGTTAAAACAAGCATCTGTTAGATTTGCGCAAAATGCTTACATTTGCCAAGCCTTAGCAAGATACTTCTACATAAAAGAAAGGGATTTTGACTCTGCATTATACTGGGCCAAAGAAGCCAAACAAAGAGCACCACAGAATTCATACATATCCGATACACTAGGTCAAGTCTTTAAAAGTAAGCTAAGATACTGCGTAGAGTGCAAAGCAAAGCGTGCAGTCCTGACAGCTGAGGAACTGGAATACTTGCTAGAGCTTGCTGAGAAGGCTTCACAGGCTTTCAGAGAATCTCAGCAGCAAGCTGAAAATGCAGACAATGAACAGTATTTGCAGCATCAAAAGCTTAAAAGAAAGTTTCAAACGTACAATACTGCTGGTTATCAGGGAGAGATAGAAACTGGTCTTTATGTTATTGATGTCCTTTGGCATGTTCCTTTTTTCAGCAAAAAAGACTTACAGTGTAGAAAAAATATGACAAAGTATCTATCAGGAAATGGTGGTTTGAATGTAGATATCCCTAACACAGAGAGTGAAATGCTCAAGGCTCTTGAACATCATTCCAGCTTTTTATGTACTTTGCGATCACGGTTGAAAAGGGCATTTGACTTTTTTAAAGACTACTTTGTGTTTTTCAAAACACACACCAATGAAAAAGAAATTGTAGAAGCAAAATTGTATGAGAAGGTTCGAGAATGTTTTACCAAATACACAGAAATATTTTGTGATTTACATTTTGAGCAACTGAAACATAAACAAGTCTTGAAGTGGACCACGTCCCATTATATAGAAGCATACAGGGACACTGTGGAGGCTTCCAAAGCAGATTCATTTTCTGGCATTTTGGAATACCTCCACAGAAATCACCAAAATGCTGACATAGAAAACATAGTAGAAGCATATGCATTTTTGTGTGAGGAGAACACACAAGCAACTCTGAAAGACAAACAGAATTTGATTTTGGCAAATGTTGTTCTGAACTGCATTAAACCTAAATCCACTAAGTTACATCCTTCTGAGGTGCTCAGAAATCTGCTTCTAAGCATTCTACAGCAAGTGGAACCAACTTCACAGTGTGTAGAGCCTTTCTTCCTAGCCTCCTTGTTGTTCTGGCCCCAAAATAGAAAACAACTAGATGGAGATTCCAGGAAAATGGAAACCTTTATTAGACGCTTAAGTGAGTCCTTCAAAAAGCTCTATGGAACCCTACATCGTTCCAGGCACCCTCTGGCTCTTTTCTATCTGGCAAAAGGCAGAGGCCTGAACAGATTTGTTCACAAAGGAAAAATAGATCAGCTTTTTAGCTCACTTTCAGAACAGGAACTGAATTCCCTCTGGCAGAGTGGAAATATCTGGAAGGAACAGGCTGTTCAAGATCTTTTGCTTCCTCTGGATGGAAGAGCTGAGGGTAACGTTATCTACATAGACTATGGCAGCAATGAAACCTTTCGGATACCAGTGCAGCCCATTCCCTCATGCCTATTGAAAAATGGCCCAAACATAGAAAGAGTGTCTTTTTACCTTGGGTTTTCCATTGCTGGTCTCCTGGCATACAACACACATAGTCTGTCATTAAAACAATAAGTATTGTCATTTCTCAGCTACAAGGCTTTTTCAGGCAAAATTATCCTTTAACTGGGTTTTGACTTGTTTTTTGGTTTTTTTGGTCAACAATTGCAAATGACAACCTCAGGCTGTCCATTATATTTCTTTCTTCACTATGTTAGCCTTTCAGTCCCATGCAGAATTGTCTCACTGCTGTCATAACTGCTGTTTGGACAGTCAGTCAAACTGAAGTGTTGGTGCAGTTAGTCCTGTAGACCGGTCAGTAACTACTCGAAGTTCTGTGGTTGATAACAACATGAGAAATTATTAAAAAAAAAAAAAAAAAAAAAATTCTGAAAAAGAATATTTTGAAAATGTTATCATTAAATACCATCACTTTTAAGAACCCTACTATCTTGCTAGCTATTTTGCCATTACTTGTAATGAAGGATGTCTCACCGCAATTTTCATACTTTTGTGTAAGTAATGTAAGAACAAGAAATGTATGTTAGAAAACACGTATCATGTAACATTTCCAGATGCTCCATTGTATCTGGTGTCATCTTGGCACAAAGGTAATGTAAAAGACAGTTCAGTTGCAAAGCAGCATTTTTTTCTCAGTTGTTACTGCACATGCTTGAGTAATGTAATGGGTTCGTATGTGGGCCTGTATTAATAGCCAAGCTGTACATCTTGTGGGAGGACAGAAGCACTGATCTTTTACCTTCTCAGGGCAATAATTATGTGATTATTAAAGATACTGCTGCTTTCTGCTGTACTGTAAAAGCAGACATCTGTTGGCATTTGATGTCCATATTAAATAGATTTTATTCTTTTGTGGTGGAGTCTGCTTCTGCTTCATATAAAGTTGATCCAGTTTGGTCATTCCTTTCCTTATGAGTTCCATTCGTTCCTTCCAGTGATAGATTTTTTATGAACTTTGATCCTCGCAAAAATAGGCAATTTAAATGCTTAAAGCGGTCATTGATTGCATTGCCTTGCTCATGTGTTTAAAACTACCTGCTATGTTTAGACACAATTAACATTCCAAACAATGAAAAGATATTGGTGTGAAGCATCAGAAACAAGAAATTACTACTGTCTGGAGGGAGCAAAGTATTGCACTTTGCACTATGTGCATATGATTCATGAAATACAGAGGAGTTCAGTGCAATTAACTGAAAGAGGGCTGCAGGGTGGCTTTTTCATCACCCCACAAGTCCTCTTTGCTCTTAGTGTCAGGCAAGGAGGCAGGCAAAAATAAGTGACATCTCAACAGATTAGTAAAAACAAATTGACATAAAGAAAAAGAATAAAGAAGCAGATCATTCTGCTGTAGTACAGCTCTTCTTTTACTTGTAAATAAGGATAAAAGGTTTTTTATATAATCTAGAATGCCTTTTAACTCTAGCCAAAATATATTTCTCTTGGCAAGAATGCACACTTCATTTTAACCTATATCCACTTTGTTTCTAACAGTATACTTTTATTTCAGATAGGGTGCTATCAGATCAATTTTCATGATAATTCATTATTTGTTCTAGTTAGTCCTCAGGATATCTCTGTATGATTTATCAATTACAAAAGTATTTACCCTTCCAACTAAAGATTTACAGCAAATAATTTGCCATGTCTTCATGGCAATTGAAGACTTCGGTCTTCATCTCAGTCAATCACATTGCCTAAGAACTGCTGCAAGACACAGCTGAGCTGCATAGAGTGTGGCAGGGTGCGGCAGTGGGGGGCTGCGGGGTGCCCCGTGGCAGGAGGCCATGAACCACCCTAGGCTGGTCACAGCCAGTGTGAGCACCCCATTGCCCACCAAACCTCTGCTATTCAGGGGAGCCCATGGCAATCAGACAAGTTTAAGAAAGAGCATCAGCTGTGACAGGCAGGAGAAATGGTGAAGGAGATGCTGTTGAGAGACCTGTGGAAGAGGACATTGTTGGGGCACGGCTGGAGACACACTTCTGGAAAGGGGCAACCCACATCAGGGACAAGATACCCCTGAGGGACTGCAGCCCATGGGCAATCCACACCGGGGCAGAGGAAACAAGAAGGAGCAGTGGAGAAGCAGAAGAAAAGAATCAGGAGCAAGGAGTGGCAAAAATAAACCACTACACACTGAGACCGATCTCCTCCACTGCAGGCCCATCGCCTCGGCAGGGAGACTGAGGAGGACTGAGCGGAGGTGAAAACAAGGGGACTTGCGGCTAGGAAGGGGGCGGGAGAGGTGTTGGACTGAAATTGAAAGGGGAAGAAAGACATTTGCATAAGTTTTTGCTTCATTGTTTGTCTTCTTGGTTTCTCAATACCCCAATCAGTAATTAAATGTTTATGTTAATTGGCAATAAATTAAGTGAAACTCCCCAAGTCAAGACTGTTTTGACTGCAACGCATGTACATTTATTAATAACCCTTGGGATCTGGCACAGTGTATTACATGCTAGACACTGCACTACATGCCTGTGTGAGTTTACAGAAATCGAGATTTTATTATTTGTATATATCAGGCTGTTTATTATAAAATTGTATTTTTATCAGCAGTAGCTCATAAATAAATACATGTACTTGATAACATCCTTAATTGCACAGTGTGGAACTGTATTTTATGATACATATCACACATATAGGCTGACAGAATTGCTTTTTACAAGTATTTCCTCTTTTCCATTCCTTTGTAAGACCATTTTTTTCATGGCTCATAACTTTGTTAATCTTTGTATTTTGAAAACTAAGCTCTCCCATGCCAAATATCTGCTTCAGATGTATTTTGTGTTAATTAAAGCCAAAGGGCTCAGTAGCTTCCAAGTGTGAGGTCAAGAAAAAAATATGTTGTATTGCCTATGTTAAACAACTCTACCAGCTTTTTCCAGCATGCTCAGGAATTCTTTGGAGTGGTGTTTAAAAAAGGGTTTACTCTGGTAGGAGAAAAAAAGTAGATGTGAGGGGACATTTGTCTGCACAAGCCTAATTTTATCAAGTTGCAAGGCCTGAAAAGACTGCCATTCATATATGGGCATATGAAAGGTTAGATTTTAACAGCAGAGCCTATACACAGATGACAGCCCCAGAAATTGCAGGTCTGAGCTCTGATGGGCCAAGTCAAAGCTAAGAGCTCAGCCCTGTGCTGTCACTGCTGAGTCTAGAAAACTGGTGGAGACGACCTGATACAACCTGGTTGTACAGGAGTCAAAGCCAGGTCTGCAGGAAGGAGGAGAGGCAGGGAGGCCCAGGAAGCTGTTTGACTTCCACAAACCATTGCGATGTTATCTCAGCAGCTCCCTCCAGTGTGCTGATGGAGCAGCCAGGGTCCCCGCTGCATTCAGGCAGTATTTGTGGAGTCTGAACTCCTGTGGAGGAACAGAAGCTGAGGAATCCTCTCCTGGAGGAGTGCAAGGCCTGCAAAAATCAGTTTAGGGGGTGGAAGTTGAGAGTACTGAGGATCCTTCTCTGTCTAAAATCAGAGCTAGAAGTACAGAACACAGGGGGGGCTTCCCAAATGGTGACAGAAAAATTTCCACTAAGGAGATCTTAGGGGAAACAGACTGGAGCACATGAGCTAAGATTTAGGATGAGAACAGTGGCAGGGTCTAGACTATGCAAGAAGGAATAAGAACCAAGAAACAGACATCAGAAGGTGATGGGGCAAGAGATATGGACAACCATGATGCTCAAGGGAAAGAAGCTCAATTGAACAAAACAGCACACAAGGGAAGGGAAGGGAAGGGAAGGGAAGGGAAGGGAAGGGAAGGGAAGAA
>VYXH01009642.1:388481-428750 GCA_013397275.1 Burhinus bistriatus | reverse complement strand
AAAAAAAAAAAAGAAAATCCACCTGGCAAGCTGTCTCATTGTCTGGATATATTTAAATATGAGAGAAGACTACCTTTCCACAGAAGATCAGTTAGGGTAGCATGCAAAATTACAGCTTATTACCATATGTTATTTACTGGGTAGCTTTTTGTAGTATAATTATTAATATTTTATATTTTGTAGGTCTTCCAATCTTAACTCTTTCGTTGTAGCATTCCACTGTGGTTTCTCTGCTACAGCACCCTCTAGACTTTTACATTTGTCTGGAAAGCTAGCAGCTCACTAAAGACATGCCAAGCAGAACATTGGAGGTGTGTTTTGCTGCACGCCCACGATACAGTAATTGACATAGCTGCAGTTACATGCATCTAACTCTGCTCAAGAAACATACCCAACTACTGTTAAGAAGGTACAGTAAGAAAATGTTGATGTATCAGATACTGAAACACTCAGCGAGCTGAGAATGAATTGCAACCATTGACTGAAATACTTTAAAATGTCTACAACACTATAGGGATTAATTGTACACCCTTTACTTGTACTTGCTTTGGTGCGCACAAGGGCAAATTCATTGAAGGGTAATCTCTCAACTTTCCAGGTTGTATTTAAGAATGGCTGTAACCTGAGAAAGTCCACAGTTAGTTAACTATCTCATCTTCCAAACTGTATTTAAGAACAAATATGTTGACAGTAGAAGACAGCACATCCAGTATATACACTTTTGGACAATGTATACGCACACAGGAATGAAAAAGTGTACAAGTTATTATTACATGCTTATCTGGAAGGTGTCCTTTAGGGAAAAAAAAAAAGTATGAATTTATGTTATATTCTTTAAATAATATTGTGCAAACAATAACCAAAGATTATGGAACTAGTTCTTTTCTGCCTCTAGCACTGACACAGCTATGTCTTGTAACTATATTTACTTCAGTGCTGTCATTCCCAATGGCATTGGTGTCACTAGGAGCAACATTATCTGCTGGTGTTCTAAGTAATCTTTGTGCAGATTTCTCAGTGCACTTTTTTGATAAGGCATTTTTTTAATAATAACATTAAAATACAAAATTCTACAGTATGGTAATATTTGGTTAGGACTGTCTAAGATCTTCTTAGCGTTCCTCTCCTGATGTGTAACCTGGACAAAAAAAATAGAGAGTCTTACAAATCAGTACAAGCATTGGTGGAAGAGGGAAAAGCTGTGGTAAAATGGCAAAAAGCTAGTGAAAAACTTCAAGGGAAGATAAGAGAATGTAGAAACATGATGACATATAGGATTCAGTGTAGGTAAGTCAAGAAAATCAAACTACAGTGCATATTGAGATGCTATAAATCAGCTGGGAAAACCTATGTATTCTTATAAACTTAAAAAATACACACCATTTTTAATACTAATTGAAAATCAAGCAAGAAATTAAGTCACTCTAAGAAAAACATTGAGAATAATACTGTAAACATTTTAATGCCACATAGAAACAGTTTTACGTTTCTAATCTGAGTGTTAAGATCACATAAGCTCAAAAACAATAGGGCAAATGCAACTTTATTTTTACTCTCTCATTAATTCTTATGAGGGCAGAGAAAGATTTCAACACAAAGGCAGACTAAAAATTTTGAGTCAATTTCGTTTAGGGAGAAGGGATATTAGAAGAGAATGTGAAGCATAGAAAATGATGGTGTAGAGAAAGCCATTTAGGAGTACCAGTGAGTGATGTTTTCTACATAATGAATGTCTGAAGCACGCTATTGGAATACCCACTGAGACAGAAAGCTTTGAAGGATTTTTTATAAAATGGTTCGAACATTTGTTTGCATCACATAGGTGTTTTCTATAAGGTTAAGTAAGACAAAATCTGTCAGACATATCCACCTTCAGTGGAAGCTAGCTATGGGATACATTCATCTGAAAGGCCTGTTATGACGCCAGCTCTCAATGATGAGTGTTCGGTAGAATTTGATTTTCACTATATTTAAGTGTATGGCCATCATTCTGAATATATGTATCAAGGTTTACATTACATGTTTTCTCTTCATTCATTTAAATGCCTGAAAAGGAAAAATGTAGATCTACATGAATATAAGCTTCTTTTCAACAGGTAAAAGTGAACTCAGTATAAAGGTATTCATTAAGTCTGGGGCATTAAGTCTGCTTGTAGCCCGTGCAAATTGATTGCCCAATCATTTCCCTTTGACAGGAAGGATGAAATAAATAAAAAGCCCAACAAAACACTGAACAATCTCAGGGAGCTTTGTTGAATGATCTCCCAGCAACAGAAGAGTCAAACTTTTCATTATAAAAGCTTATTGTGGTTTGACAACTACAGGTTCCTTCTCACTTTGATATTTCAGTTATTCTTTAAAGCCAGTTGCATCTTAGAGGCAACAGACACATGGGTCCAGTACTTTAAGCAGCAGGTGGGAAATGAAGTAGAGAAGTTATAGAGATGTTATAGATGTTATAGAGAAAGGATAGGATTAAATAACAGGCATGTCCTCTTGGCTTCTGATATTAAAAGACCGCATCTCATAAACAAGCCTACTTAATATTTTAAACATAAATCTCTGAGGAACTGATATTCCTGTTTCAGTGAGTGGTACCCTGACATCATGCCATGAATGAGTTGGAAAACAATTTCTTTGCTGATGAGAGCCACTGTAGTGTTCACTATGACATTTTCTGACTAGTATATAAAATGGGGGTCTAGGCTTCTATAGCAATCTTAACAGTACAGTGGTTCAACCAGTTTAAAAGGGTTGATCTCCAATTCCAGTAACCATAGAATCATAGAATCATAGAGTTGGAAGGGAACTTAAAGATCATCTAGTTCCAACCTCCCTGCCCTGGGCAGAGACACCTTCCACTAGACCAGGTTGCCGAAAGCCCCATTCAACCCGGCCTTGAACAATTCCAGGGATGGGGCCCCCACAACTTCTCTGGGCAGCCTGTTCCAGTATCTCGTCACCTCACAGTAAAGAATTTCTTCCTAATATCTAATCTAAATCTACCCTCTTCCAGTTTAAAACCGTTACCCTTTGTCCTATCACTACACTCCCTCCGCATCTTTCCTGTAGGCCTTCTTTAAGTACTGGAAAGCCACCATAAGGTCTCCCGGAAGTCTTCTCCAGGCTGAAAAACCCCAGCTCTCTCAGCCTGTCATCTTAACACTTCCTTGCTTGCAGTCTTGTTTCATTTCAGTAATTTGACGTGGTCCTTCCATTCACACATTTGAAAGAATAAAAAGTCCTACCAGTGGTAGAATGGAGACTCCAGGGTCTCCTTGCACTTGTTTTACCTCTATGTAGTTGCATTACTTCAGTGGGAGTAATCCTGGATTCATACTAGTTATCCTAATTTGAACTAGTAAGACTAGAAAAAACAGGCAGCATACTTCAAAGATATACAGCTGCTTTTCACGTGTGAAGAAAGTACTCTTTACATGCCATATACAGTAAAAATCGAAGTGGGTATATCTCTTTTTCATATCTATTTTTCATACAAATTATGGGGGCATACAATACTGGTCAAATTTGAAGGTGAAATGTTCATTTTTGTTTATTCTGAATGGATATGAAGGATCCCAGGTCACCTTCTATTAAAGTAAAATTTGTTCGTGATCCCTGGCCAAGTTCTCCTTCCCTAGTAAACAGCACAGCTATCCATTAGCGGTTGTATATACATGCAGTGTAGATGTATATGTTCATAGATATTGTATATGTGATGTACCTACATATACAGTTTTACACTATGTGGATAGTGTGTATACATACAGTATTATCTTCATAGATGTGTGTACAATATTTTGGTGCTATTAGTGAGTAAGGACAAAACATATTCTGTAAGTTGTGTAATGAAAGGGAGGTATTACATGGTGAATATGAAATCTGTCGGGCTTCCAGCAGAGTCAGTTGCAGCAGGACAGCTTGCATCCATCTCCTGTTTCTCAGAGGCAGCAACAACAGTGAGAGTAAATCTTCTAACAAGTCTCAATAGACAAAGATTTTGTTCCCATTCTTCCTGCCTCATCCCCACTCATTTTTCTCCGCACTACTTAGACAAATTATTACTTTTCCCTTTACATTGTCACTTCATCCAGTCCAGCCCTGAACCTTTATTGGTTTTTGCATCTTCTCTAACATTCTCACCCTGGACTTTTCTGCTGAGCATGCATGTGTGTGCCTGTGTCTGCACGTACGCAACTGTCAGAAATGTTCCTTTGTATTTGTATTTGTTATTGAAATTTTGAGATAAAATGACTGCTAAAATGAAGGGGCCTCGTCTAAATGCAGTCTTTTAGAGACCAGCATTGGTTTTACAGCTCACAGAAACATGCAGACTGCCTGTATTTTTCTTCTTTCATGGAATATCATTGCATAGCAATTAGTGTTTGCATTTACCGGAGTTCATATCTCAGGAAGCAGTTCAAAACAGAATGCAAAGGAAACTAATGTGCTACCAGAGAGAAGAATATGGAGAATTTAAATAGTTAATTTTTAGTAGGCACAAATCACATTTCCATCAAGTGCAAGCAGTCAGCTGTTATTGTAGGTCACTAAGATACAATGAATTATTTTCTGCAGTTCGTGGAAAACATTAGGCAGCTGTAATAAAGTCAATGGTATTTCCTTCCTTACTGAAACATTACTTCAGTAAAACCCCCTGTTTTGTTAAAACACCATTTCGTACTTGATAAAATTGCATTGGTTTCTTCTTTTTATACTTTTTTATTTCTTTTATTGATTGCTGCAGATAGAGAAAAAATATCAGGGAAAAATATCAGAAGTGGCTTTTCATGTTCAGATGGATGACGATTGCTCTAAACTAAAAAGGCTATAAATGGAAAGGGGAAGGGAGCACTTCAGTGGCCTATATATAACATAGATCTTCAGTCCAGGAAGCATACCACAACATAAATGTCTTTTTAAGACATTAAAACACAGCTTAAACAAAAACTAGACTATTTCATACCATAGCTCATCACATTTATTTTTCCTTATATATTTATTCATAGTTATCTGTAGTAATGTACAAAGTTAGTTTTCAAAGTTTATCTTGCTTTATAAACATCTATTTAAATCCTGCATAAAGTATTTTAATAAATCCCTTTACGTCAGACAGTAATATGCCTTTTACTCTTGTTTTCTTTTAAGATCTGATGACCATGAAGAATTTAAGGGTTCCTGGGAATTCTGAGGGAATTGATTAAAAGATGGTAAGTTTTCTTTTGGGACGCTAATCAGTGGTGAATCTCTCTGTGAAATGAAGAGCAATAAACCTCAACTGTACATAGGCAAAAACTGGTCAGCCAGCTGGTTGTGCATTATCAGAGAAACACTTTTACTTTCTACAGAGAAACAGCAGCCTCAGTGTTTCAAAAATATGTGCAGTCCTATGGATTGGCTCACAAACAGTAGCAGCTGGACCTCAAGTTAGGTGCCCACACTTTAGTAAGCAAACTAACATTACAGCAGAGGAATGAGAAAAATGTAGGAATTAGTAAGGGTTAGAGGGGCATGTTTGGATGGGAGGTTATAACATTTTCACTAGCTGGACAGGGATACAGCTTGGATAAAACCTGCAAAGACTTTTGTAAAAGTTGCATTAACAATTGGCATGCTCACTTTTTTTTTAAGATTGTTAGCACTGTATTAATAAAATGGAGTTTCCTTCCCCTGCTCCCTTTCAAACTACTTTAGCCACTTCAAATATATGTCCAACTGAATATGAGTTTGGAAATGCCAGATCACACAGTGATTTTTCCTGAAAATTCAGGAACAGTATCCTTGATCCTGCAGAGCTAGTGACAATTTGTAAAAGTTTTTAAAACTAACATTGCTGGAGTTGATAGACGCCGGCTCCATCAGAAGAGGGACTATTAATATCTCTCTCTAGAGAAAGGGGTCGTGCTTGTGCCTAGGAAATAAACTAATTAGCTTGGTGGCTTTCAGGAGAAGGTTTCCCCAGTGGGGAGGAGCTCATGTTTTAAGGAGTTAATTCACTTGGCACTACACTTATCTCTCGTTTATAGTGTGTGGCTGTTAATGTTACGTCATCTCCAAACTACTGGGACAAGGCAACTGGTGAAAATTGTAGAAACTGTGAGTAATCCACTGCCTCATTCTGCTACCTCCAAGACTTCCTGGGCTGCTGCTAACCTGAAGCTGTGGATTTACAATTGACAGACAAGGAACCCAGTTTCTAGTGCAATCACCAAGATTTAAATGCCTAGTCAGCTGTAGCATTTTTGAAAGTCTTACGAGAGACCCCTAAGTATTTTTATCAGCCCTCAACTTCTTACCTCAGTATAGTGAAGTTGCTTCCATTTCACATCATACATTTTGTCCATCTCAGCCATATTGTTTATTGTCAGCTCTTTGAAGAAGAGTTTCTCTGTCTTAGTGTATCTACACAGCGTACAACATCCACCCTGGCTAGTGAGCTCTGCCATATCCATGATCAGGTCTCCTTTTGGCAACCTCTTAGCATGGGGAATGCTGGGTAGAGCCATGGTCATTGACATGCAAGAAAAACTCTTGGCATAGCTGCAGAGAAGGACTAGCATGGTCTGAAGGGGAACAGAATGAAGCAAAGAGGGTGGCTTACTCAAGCTAGCAAAACAACGGTCGATACTTACTCCATATGAGAAAATCAAGAGTACAAGACTGAGGGCTAGGAAAAAATCGTAGAAGCTGGAGGACAATGCAACTTGCTTTTGGAGACTTTTATTTTCTGACTAGCTCTTTCATTAACATTCAAGTCCATAATTTAGAGTGGGATTGGTTAATTTAGAATAAATTAAAAAAAAATGTGAATTGTGCTGTGAATTCTGGACTAGACATGCATCAGGAGCAGCAGTGAGTTAAGGGTAAATCGGTGTATACGTCATACTCAGATATGTTTTCTTCTGGTCTTTGTACTCAGTGCTGAAATGTTCATTCCCTGTTACCAGAGTTCTGTTCATGTTTCTAGGAAGTGATAGTGGTAAGTACCTTGCTCTATGTTGATGCTACTTTTTATGTGCAGTTCCTAATCTGTTGCATATTTTACAGGGCCCTGCATGTATATATGATGAAGTTAACAAAGCCAAACATACTTCTTCAAATCTTTTCTGCTCCTTTTTTCTACTCACCTTACATTTTCTTACTACCTCATTGAGCATTGTGGATGTCAATACAGCTTACTGCAGTTTCTTAGAAAGTGCTGATCCTCAGGAGGTTCATCTACCAGTAAAGCAATCAACTCAATTGAACTGCCCCATTTAAAGGTTGGAGAATGAACAGGAGCAGACTTCAGCCCAGTATGGAGGTCTGCATGGACATACACATACTGTCTTGTACCATAAGGCAAGCCTGAAGAGGTACAGCTGTACCTCTCTAGGCACACTTGACAAAGTTGTGCCTTGGTAATACGTTATTTGACGCATTAACGACACAAAAGACTGCTTGTCTTTAACCAAACATTTCCAGAATATAGGCAATGGGTTACTAGTCATAACTGTTTCATTAAGACATGCCAACATGGGGGCTGTCTTCATTATTGCTTGTCTTCCGCCTGCATTCTAAAAATCTTTTTTCTTCCCCTTCTATACAGTCCCTACCCCATAATTTAACCCTGTTTGTGCTGTAGCTTTAGCACCAAGCAGACGCACAAAAAGCTGTGAAATTTAACTCTATGGAAGAAAAACAAATGCTATTAACTAACACGTGATGAACTTTGTATCACAGGTTTGCAGCTTGTCTTAAGTAACTTTATTTGCCAATAAGCATGCCTCCATTCTTATACTGCGAGCATTTCCACATCGGAACCTTATCTTTCCTGCAGTTATACTGAGCAACTCATTGTCTTGTCAAGGTTAAGCTCACAAGAGATCATTAGATCATCCAGTCTAATCAGTACATCACAGATCATTGCTTTTCACTTCACTCATTCACTGCTGTTCTGTATCTTGTATTCAGCTAAACCATGTATTCCAAGAAGATATCTGATTGTTCTTCAGACAGGAGATTTCTCCATTTGCCCTTAGTAGTTTGCTCCCTGTTTAGCTACCACCAATTTATACTTTTGTTATTCTCTTTCTTCTTTATTCTAAAAAGTCATTTTTCAGTCTTCTGATACTGTAAACAATTGTGGATTCTTTTTGTATGTGATTCTCAGGCAGCTTGGAATAACTTTATATTCTTTCCAGTTTCTCAGTATATTTTAAAGTATTTGACACCACAGAAGGGATTCATTTAACCTAAGGAGAAGCACCTATGGTGTGCCACAGACAGCCATGTTCAAGCTATTTTAGGATGTCTTTTATAATGAAAAGTCATCATCTTAAATGAGCTCATTTCTATTAACTAGGAAAGCCACTGAGAGATTAACATTTGCAGAATTCTACGCTGTGAGTGTGTGTGATTGAGACAAATTCCATCTCAGGACTGTGCACAATATCATAATGTTGTCTACACCAACACAATTGACAGAGGTGCCATCATCTCTCTTGTCCTGCTCAATACTCCAAATAAATGTATCCAAAGATGCATGTATCACAGTAGGTGTTCATGTGAAACTTTATTTCCAGTATGACCTGTAACTTCTGAGTGTTTCTGCTTGAATAGACATTGTAGCTTTACTACATAAACTGAATTGCATGCCCTGTTTCCTATTATTCTGCCTGGGCCTTATATCACAGCAGCATAATTACTCAGGCCTTCCTTTATGTCCTTTTTTTTAATATTGAATCAGTGTTAGCTCATTCCTACTCTTTTAGCCTTACTTTACTATTCCAGGATTTATTAAAAAACAGGGGTCTGGGGTACCAGACATTTCCTCCACCAACTTTTTAAGGGTCTTTTGGGTGCTAGTTATCTAGCTTGCTGATGTAAAATGTAGCATTTCTTTGTGTATATTTATATACGTATATATGTGGTGTAACAGCTTTCAAAACTGAGAACTATAGAGGGCATGCATTCTTTTAGTAGCTATCTATAGTGGTTTTCACATCAAATATCTTTAGAAGCTATCCTTATGACTGGTTTTGGTTTTAGGTGTAAGCAAATGGTGAAAATTAATTTACACCATACTTAAAAGTAGCCTGTAGCAAATACTGTGTTTAGAGTCATGAATATGAAAGAAGCTTTTATATAGATAACTTGGATACCCAATTTTATATATTCCTTCGGAAAAAAAAAACCTGCACACATATACACACACACACACACACACACACGCACGTGCTGCATTATGCCCCATCACTGTTTAGTGATATCAGTCAGCCTCAAGTAATTTCTTCTTCAGTCACTGTGCCTACAGGGAGGCCTACATTACTATAGTGCTGTTTTAGTAACAGGTAAGCAATGGTAGGTCTAACTGCACCAAACACCTTTAAAATGCTTTTTATATAGAACTTAATCACACAAGATCACTATACACACTAACAAATAATAGTAATTTTTCAGGAGTTCACCCACAAAAATCAACCAGCAGGATGGAGGCCCCAGTACTTCACCTCACTCGTGATGGGGAGGTTGGATTTTAAATTCTCCAGTTTCAGTTGCTTAGGTACCTGGCTGGTCCCCCAGGACTTCCTAGCAATTAATGAAGAGACAGGTTCCCTCAGAGGAGAAGCCAACGCATATATTTCAGTCAGGGTCCTGCTGTGATCAGCTTCTAAATCCTCTCCTCTCATCTATTTCTTGCTTATGACAAGAAAAACACAGATCTGTGGTGAGCAAAAGCCTGAGCACTGGCTTAGACAAGGTCATTGTTGGCTTGTAAGTGCTAAGTCACAGCTCAACTCAGTCACGTCAGTGCAGATCTGGTACTCCTGTAGCTGGAAATGGAGCATCCTCTGGAAAGCTCCACAAAGAGAGAGTGACAAATATCAGGGTTGGTGTTTGTGGTCAATGCTCCTTCAGGTAGTTTATCAGCAGTATAAGCTCATTTAGTCTAACGGGTTGTTGTGGTGATTACTTAAACAAAGGAAAGAAAATAGCATGTCCCTGGTTAGGGACAGAACATGTAAACAAGGTGTTTTGTTAGAATCCGTGCATGCTTGTGCCCACACACATAACTCTGCAGTCAAGTTTACAGGTATCAGAAGGCCTGTCAGCCGTGACAGATGCATTCAGCAAATCTAAACAGAAGGTGACTGTCATCCAAAAGCAATAATAAGGACCTAAGAACCTCTGGAGAGCCAGAAAGCCTTTATATTTCAAAATCACTTGTTCCTAGAACAGGGTGTTGACTATTCAACAAATGGATGAGATACCTTTTTTTTTTTTCCCCAAGCAAACAAGGTTAAAAGTATGCCTGGTTAAGAAGCCGAATTTTTTTAACATTCCTAAAACTGGAAAGTTTACTTTGAGAGGTATGTAATAGCCCAGGTGTGTAAATGTTAGTCAGGCTGCATTAGAAGGACCTGTTTATGCCTGAAAACAAGGTAACTCAGATTTGCATGTTCTTTGACAGTTCCATGTTCTGTGCAAACATTTTTTCCCACCATTCTTTCCAATTTTTTTTAAGTTTCTTTCTGGACATGCAATATAGAGGGAAAATAGTCTCAGATGCCTGCAGGTAGAACAAGTACTTCAGTATAACAAACCATGCTGATCTCATTAGTCCTAAGAGGGCTCAGGTTAAAAGGAAAATGTTCACAAAGAGTATAAGAAAAAATATATATCACATTAATATTTTTGTGTCCTAAAACTAAGAATCAATCATGCCTCTTGGCTGACAGGCTGAGTGCTTAATCTTGAATATAAGCCCCAGCAGATGGTTTAACTTTTGGATACTCTCCATTTGAAAGAAAGGCAGATTTAGGCTGTTGCTACATGAGAACTTCCACAAACACAGGGAGTTCTTTTCTTTTCAGCGTTTGCACTGGAATCTTTCAGGCTCACTTACACAGCTTGCACACAACATCCACATAATTTATAGTTGTAGAAAATATTGGATCATTTGATACAATTTGACAATTGTTGTTTGTAGAAAGCAAGGCCATTCTTTTCATATGAAGGCAAATTTAAATTAGGTTGATTTTAAGGTGGTCTTGTAACATTTCTAATTGAGCATGACAGTCTTTGGCATGTTTCACCAGTTAATGTGCAAAGGGGCAAGATGAGCCCTTTGTACCACCAAAGGGGTGTTTGTCAAAGGGAATTCTATATGCAAAATGCTTATCAGGTGATGTTCACAAGATTTTTGCCTTTCAGTTCATTTTCATATGAAGAATAATAATTCCCAGACTGTGCTGATTAGCTCAATGTCAAAACTGTGTTTTGAGTGGTTCCTTTTCTTTCTGGGTCAGTGTGATTGCCCTGAAAATGGTATGCATTAAAAGAATGCATGCTTCTGGATGACATGAAGCATACATCCAAACAGTGTTGGGATTAAATGTGCCACAGCATAGTGTTAAGGGAATGGGATTTCTGAGGAACTGGTGAATAATTGCTTTGGGAATCTAGGTTCATACGATCAGATCAGCTTTTTTCAGATGTCATTCTAGTTTCTAGATCCTTAACAACTGAAGGCATTGAAAACCTTACCATTGATGGTGCAAGACACAGGATCAAGCCATTACCTTGCAGACTCAATATGGAGGTATTGCCCTATGAATTCATCTACAATTGTACATAGTAAGTGACCAGTGCCAACTGTGCACCATGAATTTTACACTCATTTTCAAATAGATAGTAGGTGCTGAAGTCAGTCTCAAGGTTATGTTTTCTTCACAGGTTTTTTTACTTTGACTTAATAAATTTTAGTCAACTTGAAGTAGCATACAATTTTATCGTGCTTAGCAAGGCTCCCACCCACACAGTATTTTTCCAAGCTCTGGGGATTTTTAGTTTACTCTATTCTGCTCCCCAAAAAGAAAATTAAAAAAAAGCATTTGAAACTTGAAACGAACATCTGCAGAACATATCTGCACAGAGCAATAGAGACAACTACATGGCCACTTCCCCTGTGCTCTGAACTGCCTGAGGGAACGCCGTCTCTGATCCAGAAGCCTTGTAGTCATGTTTCTGTAGCTTTGAATCAGACCTCATTTAACAGGATCTCAGTAACACCATAATTGTTTCAGGATCAGAGCTGCTTCATGTCTGGTTGAGCTAGAGCAACTGCCCAGTTACCTGCTACTACCTGAATACCTAATGAATTCACTGTGCCATGCAACTACTAGATAAAAAAAGTTTACACATAACTCACAGAAACACCATCCTCAAATTTTAAGTTTCCTCAGGCAGGGTCCGTCATTTTGTGCTGCATCTGTATAACAGCATATGGGGTTCTTGTCCACCCTTGGGGTCCCAGGTGTTGCCTTGATATATGGAAACAAATCCATGTAAGTTACATTCTAAATGTAAAAGTACCATCACCATCCACTTTCCTAAGTGTCTAGCAGATATTTTCAGTGATGTTTGCTCAGGTAGCCTGTATGATCTTTGAAGATCTAACTTTCTGAGTTGTTGTGCATCCACAACTAGTGCTGACTTTGGGAAAAGCTGACATGGCCCTGGGCACAGGCAATTCCAGGAGGCAGCCTGACCACATCTGTGGTCAGTGTGTTGCACAGGGATTTCTGTTTGAGGGAGGTGCCTATTTTAATAAATTGGTAGATTAAACTGTCTTTATAGTCAGTAGTGTCTTACAGGGTAATTCAGAGCAGACCACTTAGGAGATTATCTTCACTGATCAGCTGTTAAAGGCCCATGCTCTTTTCCTCTCACTTGAGGACTATGTTTGTAATAACCAAAGAAGAAGTTGACCCTAAAGTAAATTCTGCTTTATTCTGGTTCTTAGGTTCTCATCATAGTTATATTTCTAGGTGTCTTTCAGATGTACAAGAAGCACTTCAGCTAGTTTTTGCCACATGTGAGCAAGTGAAGGTCAAAACCAGAAGAGACTTATTTGAGATGATAATACCAAGACAAAACATTGATATTCAAAACACTTGAAACTCTCCAGTCATACTGGAACTTTGTTTTTTGTTTAATTGAATTTATCCCTTTCCCAGTATCAGTAACTTCTGGACTGTTTCCATCAAACTTCTTTATTTTCCCAATGGCAGATTTAAAATATTGCAGTTTAAAAACATGAAGGAAAAGGAAATAGATCTTTTCTTATAAAGTCCTGAGTGCTTTTTTGACAACTGTAATCAGGGAAAAAATGCTTTTGGAAGGTCTGTTACTTACCTCTGTACTCTTGTTTGTTCACAAATTCTGCTTCAGGTTCAGAAATTTTTTCAGATTTCAGATTATTTTCATAAAGATGCGCTTCTCTCCATTATGTTTCTATATCTGGCAATTATTTAATCAATATGCTTATTTAAGATTTTTGCATACATGTCAGTTTCTACAAGATTTTAGTTGCCTTGAGAGCATATAATGATACAATGGGTTTATGCTCAAAGAAGGATGATAAGCAGCTAATTTTTATAGGTTATCTGTTCACTTTCAGACACACTTTGTAAGTAATATGTACTTTGTGCATGTTACAGATGCTGCATTTTTTCTTTTAGTGAACATCATGCTTTCAGTGGAAGAAAATACCATGTCTGCCTTTCTCTCACTAGCTAAACTGCCTTCATGAAGCCCTTTCTGCTCATGTAGAACTGGAATGATATAACATTTGTTTTTGCCACTGGATTTGCATTTTGAATGCAAGAACCTTGCGTATTTTGCACACAGTGTTGCATGTACACAGCAACAGCACAACTAAGTTTTGAAAAGATTTTGGATTTAAAGGCAATTTTGAATTACGCAAATACTATATTACATTCCATTCTGTTCTTTTCTCCTCTGTTCCCTTTTCTCAGTATCCCCCTACCTATTTTCTGACTCAATTTTTCTGTAAGCTATTTTTCTTTCTCCTCTTATTGTTATATCTTCAATTTCTTTTATTCTTCCCTTAATTATTTTCTTACTTTTCTCCTTTTCTTGTAACTTTTTCTTTCCCTTTTTCTGCTATTAGAGTTTTTTTTCAATTGGAGGATCAATAAATTTTGCCAGAAAAAATGTACCGTTGCCCAGATCAGAGCGGCATCACTACCATAAATAGGTCTGATTTTCAGCTCAGTTACAGGTTGTGAAGAAACCTGACCACTACCAAACTTGCACTCACCCTGTACTTCTGGCAAAATTTTCTTCCTTTGCAGAGGATATTCAGTGACAAAGTTACAATGTTTTTCTCCATACACATATCTAAGAGGTTCAAAGTGGTGTGGCCAGGAGTGGTAAGGAAACAGCATCTAGAAAAGGTTGGTGTAAAT
The DNA here is from genome assembly GCA_013397275.1 of Burhinus bistriatus. Lineage (NCBI taxonomy): Eukaryota > Metazoa > Chordata > Aves > Charadriiformes > Burhinidae > Burhinus > Burhinus bistriatus. The sequence goes on along the minus strand of VYXH01009642.1, from coordinate 414,495 downwards.
GTGTACTTTTAGCTACTGTGCTGTTCTACACAGATACACAGTGCTGCTGAAGTCCTTCCACTAGTGCCTGCTACAAGAACAGAAGTAGCAAGCTAGATCCTCTGTTAACAAGCTAAGCTTCCCACTTCTTCTATCAGTACATGCCTGAGTTCTTGGAATCCTTTCTCTGCAGCAGTCCTGAGTAAAGCTTGCTCAAAGTGAAGTGAAAACCATACACCTATTTCAGCTTGCATGTGGCTGCAGCAACATACTTCCATTTTTTGCCTCTGCCTTATGATTTCTACACAAACCTCATTATCACTGTTATTGTGACTATTCGTGAAGCATATGTTGCATAGCATACAGATGGACTCATGACACAGATATATCTTACATTCTTGGACTGCATGTGATGTGATGACTTTCATTCTATTCAGCTGTATAAATTGTGACTTGCTGCAGTACTGTGCATTGCTAAGAAACAGAGCACTGAACAAGCTAATAGTGCTCCACAGTGCAATCACAAGGGAAAAATATGGTATTCCATGTGTATCCCAGCTGAGATGTTGTATATCTAGGCAAAGAAATAGAAAGCTGTGTTTCTGGTCCACTGTGGCATGGGGACTTTGGCTGTATTAATAGTTTATTTCAGGGGTTTTCAACCTTTTTCTTACTGGAACTTTGACAGTTCCTTAAAACTTCCCTCTTTTCATATTACTGCAAGAATGCAGCACACACTACTTCTCAGGTTTGAAATTCACTATCAAACGTAATATGCTTCAGCATTTCCACCTCTTTGAAAGTTTTTAAAGCCTGTGCGCCGCCTTCTCTTTCCACGCATCTCCAAGCAGTTCCATCTGGATAGTCAAAGTCAAGGCAAAAGTTTTAATATAGTACTGCAGCACATCGATAGAAAAATTCTAGTTTTATGATGTCTTACGTGTGTATATGATTCACTACTAATATAATGATTAGACAACATGCACAGAGGTCCTATTTTGGTGTGACTTTCCATTACAGGTGTAATATCAGCACTTCTACAAGAGTAGCAATGCACCATTCTATTTGTACATGAACAGTGTATATGAGCCAAGATTAGAGCCAAGATTAAAACAAAGAATCAGTAGAATGGAAGCAGTAAAAGGAGATAGCTATATGTGGGGCAGACTGTAACCAGATTACACAAAGACAAAGAGAAAATAATGTCTGTTAGACTGGAATATAGAACTGAGCTGGCAGACATCTCTTTATGACTCCCATGTATCCTACTAGGATAGCTAGCCTTGTACCCTGCTCACCAGCTCAGACCTCATCCTGAGGTCAGAATATGGTTTTTGTCTTCTGTGTCAGAAGAAATTTACTGTTTCTGTTCAATAATAACTTCTCTCACAATTCAGCAACAACTGCCTGTTTTAGTGCTTCATGATAAAAGAAGCACTGGGGACTTGTGAGGGGGATTCACAGCTACACTACTAAACAAAGCAGGTTTGGGATTGTTCTCCTGTTCTGATGCACATTTAAGACACAAGGTTAAATGTGCATCATTTAAGAAAAAGGAATTAGCTATGTGTTCATGCATCTTATTTCTCCTTCATCCAGCACAGGGTGGACACATCTGAACTGTCTACTGCAGACAGTCACTATTACAATGATTCACAGTGCGTATCAAATGCCTTTTCCAAGCACTGTTTGGGAAATTGCTGACTAACACAAACGAAAACTATGCCAATGTAACAATTAAACAGTATGGAGAAGTGGGGACCCTGCCCCTGCCTTGATTGTTAGTATAGACAGAGCTAAAAGTACCAAGAACAGACTGCATGGAAATAGAATCAAGCAGCAGTATTTCTGAAGACATAACTGATGAAGGCTATGAAACACTGGAGCAGGTTGCTCAGAGAGGCTGTGAAATCTTCATCGTTGGAGATATACAAAACTCATCCTAAAAAGCCCCACACAACCTGATCAAACTTAGATATTCGCCCTACTCAACCAGAGACTGCTTAGGACAACGAAGTGTTCTCTTTGGATAGGTCCTTTACTGCTAGGGATTCACCAGCCCATAAAGTCAGGAGGGGAGATGAGAAAGCAGACACACTATAACTGATGGATATCTTGAGTATCACAGCATGTTACTGAAAGAACAGCCTATTTTGTGGCTTGCCATTATTAAGCAAAACCTGTCAGGCAGGGGTATGATGCTGATCTAAAACTGCACTTCACTGTAAGCATTCTAATTACTACTTCCAACATTTGGCTTTCACAAAAGCTAGAAAAGTCTTCTTTAACTGTTTTTGTAGGACAAATGTTGGTAACCTGGCTCTCCCAATAGACTTTTTTTTCAGCTCCATTAACTTTTTGGCTAGAATTTTCCTGGGGGTTGGTTTGTTTGTTTTTTTAAAAGCCTCAGGAACGGTCCTTTTTGCCTGTCCTTTTCTAAAGCTCTAAACCAGAGCCAGGATTTGGGAGGACAGAATCACAGAACCACAGAAGATTTTTAGGGACATCTGAATCTCACCTTGTAGATTTAGATGCCCTCCAGCCCTCAAGCACTAAGATCAAGTTGCTTGGGCCTTGTCCAGTTGAGTTTTGAATATCTTGAAGGATGGAGATTCCTCAGCCTCTCTGGGCACCTGTTCCAGTATATGGCCACTCTCGCAAGATTTTTTTCCCCCCTTCTATCTGATCAGGATTTCCATGTTCCAACTTGTTTCTGTTGCCCCTTAGTCCTGTCACTAGTCCGCCATCTTCTCTAAGCCCTTCCATTAGGTAGGTGAACATGACAAAGTCTCCCTTAGATTTCTATTCTTAATGTGAAACTACAACAGTTCTCTCAGCCTTTCCTTGAAATCATGTGTTTCAGCCTCCAACGATCTTCATGGCCTACTCCCAGATTCACAGGAGTACATCAATGACTTTCTTTTACTAGGGAGCCCCCACACTGAATACGGTACTACAAATCTGGTCTGAACAGAAGAGAATTACATCCTCAACCTGCCAGATACACTCCTGCACAGCCCAGTGTGCAGTTGGCTTTCCTCACCATAAAAGCAACCCAAGTGTTCATGCTCAGCTTGTCCACTAAGATTCCCAGGGTACCAATACTTTCTGCACAGCTACTTTCCAGCCAGTTGTCACTCAGATTGTACTGCTGCATGGCTGACTCCATCGAAGGTGTAGGACTGGGTTCTTAGGCATGAGATTCCTGTCAGTCCATTTCTCCAGATGCTCTAAATAGCAGACCTACCTTTCAATATATCTCACTGCACTCCCCTCAAGATGATGTCATCTATGAAGCTTCTACAGGTGCATTGCATCCCAACACACAGGTCTTTGTTAGACAGTGTCAGATTAATCCCTAAAGAATAGAATAGAATAGAATAGAATAGAATAGGATAGGATAGGATAGGATAGGATAGGATAGGATAGGAGTAGGTTTGGGTTGGAAGGGACCTTTAAAGGTCATGTAGTCCAACCTCCCCTGCAACAAGCAGGGACATCTTCAGCTAGATGTCACTAGTAACCACCTACTGCTTGAACTTTGATCACAATGCTTTGAGCCCAGCAATCTAACCAGTTTTCCAAATATCTTTTGTCCACCTAACCAAACAGTATTTCACTGATTTGACTATGGGAGGCCATGCCAAAAGCCTTGCTGGAGTCAAAGTAAACATCATCTACTACTGTCCCTCTGTCCACAAAACCAGTCATCTCATCATAAAAAGCGATCAGATTGGTCAGACTTATTTTGCCCTGGGTATATCTACGTTGGCTGTTTCCCTCTTGTCTTTCATGTGCCCAGTAATGGCATCCAGGAGGATTTGTTTCATAGTCTTTCTGGGATCAGAGATGAAGCTAACTGGCCTATAAATCATCTCTCTTTCCCTTCTTGAAAATAAATGTGATACTTGCCTTTTTTCTGTCATTAGAAATATCTATATTGCTTGTTACCATCACATTTGAAACGTTGCAGTAAACCCACATACTGAGCTTCATTCTGCTGACATAATCCATCTTTTCTTGTTGATATGGTCTCAAGATGCTCAGAAAAAAAATTTTGAATGTGTAAAATACGCTGATTGGTAGTGAGCTCAAGTATTTTTAATTTTTCTTGTTTAAAGTGTGGTTAATACTCCAGACATGTCTTACCGATTATCTGTCATTCTTTTCATGGGTACCAGCCACAACAGAATTAAGTCTTTCTTTTTTCTCTCTCTTTCTTTTTAGCTTTCCTAATAACAAGTTGAAATATTGAGCAGGCCATTTGTAAAAGAGCAAGATTAGAGCGTCTGCTGCTGATGAAAGTGAATTGATGATGCATGATAATCAGTGCTCAATAGTATTCATATATTTAAAATTTCTAAGACTGGATACTTGAGAACACCTTGAGAAGGATTAGAGCTTACAGGGAACTGAGGGCAAGGAGAACTGTGGTAAACTGAGAAGCTTGTTGAGAACGAAGTTAACCAAAATTGATACTGTTTTAGGGACACACAGCTTAAAAAAACATACTTCTCCTTGCTTAAACAGTCTCACTGTTTTGTTCAGCTGATATAAGTAGTTCACGCAGTTATTTCTGAAGTACAATTCACAAGAGTAACATTAAGCTAACAAATCTGTCTGGGGAGAAATCTGTATCCTCATTACTCATCTGGGTCAGGCCAAAATGTCTTTAACTGTTCTTTTCACTTCTGATATTAGTTTTTGCTTTTGAATACAATGTGTTTGTTATTTGGGGGAAGTCCAACAAACTGAAGACAAGTTTAAATGTACCACGCAAGAGCCAACTAGAGCTGAAACAACTTTATACCTAATAGTTGGAAATGAGGCAAGCATAACAAACCGTGAGCAGATTGTTTCATTCTGTGTAGCAGTCTTTGTCGCATTCTGTGAATCAGAGGAGCTGAGCCTTGCTTTATACCAATGTGTGTCAGAAGAAAATCCACTAATATCAATGAAATAAAAAATGCAAAGCCTGTATGTGTTAAACCAGAATCAGACCTAAAAGGAGAGCACTTGGCTTGAAAAACTTGTTTGGGATTTATTTAGACTGTATTTAGTAAAAAATATTGACGTTTGTAAACAGATTTTGGAACAGTATGAGACGGTAAAGGAAATTTATTGGAATTTAGTAATGCACAGAAAATCCATAGCTGGGGATTGACTCAGCACAGGCAGGGATTATGCAGACTCCAATCCCGTCATATACAACAGGAACCATCATGTCACATCAGAGCAAATAAGGAGAAATGGTAGGGTACTTTTAAAACATTAGAGAATTTGGGAAGAATAGATATTGAGAATTACTGTCTAGTTGCAGAAAAATAGTTAAGTAAAGAAGAAAAAAAAGAAAACACTAAAGAGATGATAATAGAAGACAAATCACCAGATTAGAGGAGAAATTGGAAGATCAGAAAAATACATATAAATCTATATGAAGTCAGTAAAATGAAAAAGGAAAATCACTCTTGAGTGGGAATGATTTATGATGGTATAAATACAATGCCCCAACTCAATATTTGCAGGAAGGAGATCAATATCTGTTAAGAAGAGACAGTTTTATGTATACTGGGGGGAGAAATGGTCAAATCAGAAGATTATAGGCGCTAAAGACAGAAAAAACATTAAGGAAAAATAATGTATATCTAAATATTTTAAATGAAATTATGAAGGAAGACTTGAACTTTTGACTATGGCAGCAAAGTGAATGAAAGGGAACTGGTATGGAAACAAGTGAAATTCTGAAATGAAAAATGTAAAAATTCACTGGAATTAGGACAAGTTCCTGGAAACTAGAGCATTTTTATCAATGCCTACTTCCAAAACTTGAAAAGATAAACCAGGAAGCTGTGGATCAATGGACTTAACAACAAGCATATGAGAAAATCTTGGAAACAATCTTAAAAGACATGGTATGGCAGCAGATGGAAAGGACATTTTATTGTCTCAGGCAGACGTTTAACAATTTCACAAAACTCTGAAAGCACAGCTTCTTGCACTGAGTAGGTGCAGTGAACACAAACGTGCAAAAAAGCACTTGACAGAGCCCAAAACAGTATCAATACTGAATGACAAATGCATGAGCTAGAATAAGAAACTATATGCTTAAATAAGAACCAATATGGCAGAAGAGCAGGAAGAAGCAGGCTTGAAGAAATAGTACCAAGAGCAATTAGAAGTAGGACTGAAGCTTTAAACAATGGCCAAGGCACAGTGCCATATAGTGCTGGCATAAATGGATTACTCTGGAAAATGAGTCCACTCCAACTCTTTATGTGGCAGTAGGGTAAAAAAACTATGAATGAGGAGAAATATTAGTTTAAAATACCTGCTAGTAAGATTGATTTAGATTATTTCACTGGCACAAGTTTGATTCTAAAGCATCAGATGAAGCTTCAGAAAAACCAGGTAATTCACGTTTTTGTCAGATCCAAAGATCAGTTTGGCTGTGTTCCCTGGAAAGCAAAATGACTAAACAAATGCATATCCATGAGCTCGTAGCAAAGACCAAAATTTTGTAATCCAGCTGGTAATATATCCTCAATCTGACAGCCCTTGAATAACTTGCACACAGTAAAAGAATACCAAATATTTCTCTGCTGTTGAGGAGAAAGACATCTTTTCTGGTTCTCCTTGGATGTGAGATTTGGATATTTTCTCATGTGTATTTGTCATCTGTATTCTGAATGGACAATGGGTCAAGCTAACACACACTGCACTCAGACATCACCCTTGCCTGGATAAAAGAATCTTGCACTCTGCTGGCTCCTGAAGACTCTTTTTTCTTCCTATTCTTTTGGGTTTTTGATGTTTTTCTGCTAGATGTCTCTGTATCAGCTCAGGAAGCTTTCACACAGGTGTGATCAGTAGTGATACCTGTTCACCAAGTTGGGAAGTTAGTTGTATTTTTAGCCTATTGATAGTCATTCTGCCTACAGCCCACTGCTAGAGAAAGATTTGAGGTTCAAAGTGTAGGGGCTCTTTCCCTTTTACCACAGAACTACCCTAAATATGTGCCAGTATCTGGCGAGTAGAGAAACAAGTCTTGCATTTAGAGTGAGGATCCCATGACTGCAGCATTGACCTGCTGCAAGGAGATGGGCTATCTAGAGCTAAGCATGTGCACTCGAAAGTGCTTATCCCAGCTGCAGCCTGGCACTAAGACTCTTGAACAAACTGTGCAAACTACCTCCCTTCTGCTCCATACTAAGTCACGCTGCATGGATTCTCACACTTTTTTGTCTTACTAGTACCTGTAAAGGGAAACTGAGACCTTAGTTGTTCTCATGCAGCTTGGCTAACTCACCAGCTGCTGTCTCAGATGGGGTGTTCAGAAATCACCCAGAGCCAGGGAATTTGCCAAAACCTATGCTTGCATTCCTCATGGTCAGCGCCAAACAACCAAAGCCTCTACCCAACTCATCCGTGCCTTCTGGTTTACTCCTGCAGAAACCAGTTAAGGATTCAGATCCTTACACAAGACATTTTCTGAGCTGTAAACATAAAATGCAACAGCTTAAACTGAAGCTCTGCAGAGGTGGATTACCACAGCTTGTACTTTCTGCAGGCTGAGTTGAAAGATTTTCGTTTTGTTATTGCAGAAGCATTTATGCAACAAGAAATAAAGGGCTTTTGCACATGCTTTTGCACAATTGTGTACATTGCTGAGATCTTAGTTATGTGTGAGAAATACCAGATTCTCAGAAGATGCAATGAAAAATGGGTAAGTTGTAATTGTACAGAGCTCACAGTTTCCTTACTCCAATAACAGAAAAGTTTATATCATCTGGTATAAAATATACACTGATCAGAGTATCTTATGTTCAATGCTGACACCAAATAGTGATTCCTTTAACAGACTGACCATGTCCTTTCACCATGGCAGTTTAAAAGCTTCCTCATAAATATTTATCATCCTTCCAGTCTGAATCTCTGAAATAACTGCTGCAAACAAATTTGTTGGCCTTGCCTACCAAATCCACAGTATTTGGACTATTTTGTCTCTTTTTATGTCACCCCATCGCTCCATATGGTGCATCAAAGATGCCAGCCTTTGTTTTCCATTTATCTGCCTCTCTCAAATCTGTTTTCCATGCTTTCCTCCCTGGTGTTTCCTATGTGTAATCTTCATAAGCTTTGTTCCTCAGCTGGGTCACAGAACCTTTATTTTCTGCACTGTAATTCTGCAAGACCTGTTTTCAGAACAATTTCTATATCTACAATAAACTAAATGATTGCAAATAGCAAACCTGAGGGACAGTTTAGAAGTCTCTTTGCTTTTAGTTTTAGAAAAACATTCTCAAAATTGACATTGTCAAAATGTATTCAGTTGCTATATGGCACCTTTACTTGTACATTTTTTTTTTTCTCCTTCAATCTTCCCAGGCGGTCTTTACAATAGGGCTACTTCTCTGGTGTTTGTATAGTATCCATGAAAACAAATTATGATTTGTTTTAGTAAATAGCTATGATAAATAGAGAAATACTCAACCGTAATAACCCTAGAAAAATGCAAGCTCAGTCATTTATATGGAAGTCATAGAAAGAATAGTAATTCAAAGCCTTCAGTTCCAAATGTGGTTTTACAGACTTCCTGTATTACAATTTGTTCTGGAAGAGCCCTGAGCACCACACGGGATCCAAACTTTACTTGAAATCAATGTGACAAATTTATCTTTGGCCAAATTTTGTGCGTGGAGTTAGGCCAGATACAGAGTTGGCTTGTGTCTGTAGTTCTAGCCTGCCTGGAACAAAAGTAGACACCGTAACAATTTCTGTTAAAGGTCTTGGATTCGTCTTAGACATGTTCAAAAGCATCAAGAGGCAGCTATTTCTCTGAAATAACAAATAATTGAAGTCACCATTAACACTTCTTCCTTTCAAATATAGACACAGTGTAAGAATTTTGTTGGTTTTTTGCCAGTTAATTCTGTTGACTTCTATAAATGACATGACTTTAAAAATCATTACACTAACTATCACAATGAAATTATACTAAACACTCTATTATACTAAAAATTTTTTGCGACACATATATTATGAGCTTACTTACTCCTTATGTTATTTGTTGCAAATGGTCGACATTTATAGCAGAAAATTTGATTATTTTTGCATATGATCGTATTTGAAAATGTGCACATTTTCTGTCTTTGTCCATACTCCCTAAAGTGTTTTCATTTGCTGCCATAGAATCAATATTTTGTCTATGAGATGTAATGCTAGTTTTTAATACTTGGTTTTTTTAAGATAAAAAATTAATTACACTGTTAAAAGAAAAAAAGGCTCTTCATCTTACATTGCACTTTAGGAAAGAAGCTGAGAAATATGGCTGTAGCCAGCTCTTTCCAGCAGTGTTAAGTGTTGTTTGAGGGAAGTGAGGAAAGTTAAGAAAACTGTCTCTAAAAATCCCATGCCGTAACAGTTAGCTGTTGAATTTAAGGAATCATCCTTTAACTGACTATAGTGAAACCCATTTCCCTGAAGTTCTATGGACATCATTCTTCTGATCGTAGCCAAATAAATGAAAATGCTCCCTATTTTATTCTCATGTGAATATTGATCTGAAAGTAAATACATGTCTTTTGTGGCTGTGAAGTTGCACACATTAGAATTGTGCTGGGATTATTTTTTTTGTTATTTGCATTCATTCATAAGACCTTTGTTTTTCAATATGTAGTCAGAAGCAGATTTTCTGGTAAAACTGTCAAGAGTTGCAGTTGACTTTTCCAGGTAGAGTTACATGGTTTGAAATACAGAGTGAACTACATAAGTTTCTTCTGTTAGTCAGTTTCTGAAAAATACAGCATTTTAATTTGGTTTTGAACAAGTATTCAGCCAACATGCCTGTTAACACAAGAATCTCCTAGAACAGCATTTAGCAGTAGAAATTCTGCACATATACAGCATCATGTTTAGAGACAATTCAGTTCAGCAGCACCTTGAGCTTGGTACTCTGATACAGATTTCTCAGTCTGCGTATGCTGCATGGGAGTTTGCACCTTTTCCAGGCCATTTTTAAGCAGCACTGTTCTGTATTATGGTAAACTGAACTTGAAGCACGTGGTCAAACAGTGAGCTTAACCACAGAAGCCATGATGTAATCTATTGTCATATTTTTGGCTTCAAATGTCAGGACTATTATAGAGGATGAAGAAGTGTATGATCAAAAACTGATCACACATATCAGTATTTTAAACAACCATTCACAGATCAACCACTGAGACATTAAGCATGTCCATCCTACTTCTGTGGATGGTCTTCAGGGTCATTTGTGTTTGCAGTCACCATTGACAATAGACACTACCTTGTACTGTTTCAGAAGTACTGTTTCTTTGGCTTTTTGGTGCTGTGCAATTTGATGTAAACGCAAATTACTTAAAAACAAACATCACTTAGCTCTGCATAACATCGTACCACTGCTCCCATACAGAAAATCATGCTGGTCGCATACAAATCACCATCACCTTAGATAGGCATGAACCTTTTTTAACGAGAGAACTGACTTCTGGCACTGGAAACAACAGCATAATTGATAAAAGGAGCAAATTGCCATCCACGATGTGGAGCAGACACAAGATGGAATGGTATGTGTGTTTTTCCACTGAGCTGCACTGACATTTATAGACAGGAGAGAGAGGTTCAGCTGAGCTCCAGATGTTGGAGGGAAGTATGGACACACCAGCATTCCTGTTTGCCTAAACTGCCTGATTCTGCCTGGTGTTACTTGTTCCAGTAACTAGCTTATTTCTCCTCATTCTATTCATTAACCCATCTTCTTTCCCCGTAATTCCTGGTATGAGTTCCAGCTGTCAGCCCCATACTTGTTCAGCTTCTCCCAGTTTTTCATTATACTTCTAAGACTCCTGACTCCCAGTCTCGGTCTTACCATTTCCTTCATAGTCTGCTACCACAACCCACCTTTCTCCTCCGTGGTCGCTTCATCCAGGGTGTTCCCTGAACTGTACGGGCAGAACATTAGGAAGCTGCTTGCCTTGGTGCCTAGCTACAGCAGTGAAAGCTTGTCTTTGGATAATGTCTTCAACCATGGTCTAATTAGCATGCAGGCAGAAGATTCTGATGATCATTATCATAGGCATGACTGTAAGCATGACCAGGTGAAACAGATTATTTCAAGACTTAAACAGGCAAAGCTTGTTCAAATTCTTACAGAGTGGGTTAATTTGGTAAGTTTTTTCTAGACTCTAAAAAGTTGTGTCTCTCACACATCCCTGGTGCACTTAGAACTGTTCATGAAAGCACTTTTAAGAATTTATAATGGAAAGATAAAGTACTGTTGATGATCTATTTCTTGGAAACACCTGAAATGTTTCTGCTACAACATAGACTAATCAGATTGAGGCAGAGGGTATGGATAATTTAATTCTAGAAGTCATATTTTAACAAAATTACAGACAACTTGTAGTAGTCTTATAAAGTGTCAGAATATTTCAGCTGTAGGTGATGTTATTGGGTTTACCTACAGTGCTGAGAAATCTTGATGTAGTTCTATTCCCATTAAATATCAGCTAGATCACGTATTCCTGATGCAGTGTCAGTAAAAATTAAAATACTACCTCAGAAATACAACTTTTTAACTGCAATTAGTTGGTTATAGAGATGATGAGACTTCTCATCTTTGACAATTTTTAACTCATCATTATGTTAAAGCTGAATTGCAGAATCAAGTAAGCTCCTAATACAGGATTTGAGGTTTATGGTATGGCTTCTAACCATATATAACACTTTCACTGCTATATCTAAAGCCAGGTGTACCACATACCAGTCAGGTCTGTAGCATATACATAACAGTCATTAATCATTTGTTAGTCTTTATAATCCCTTTATCAACATTCCCTTTTATGCAGTATGTGAAGAAACTGAAGACTGGATCATGAGAAAGTTTACATTGCTGCTCTGTCATGGGTTATATTTGAAGAATTGGATGTGACATGCAATTTTTAAGCTCTTTTTAGCAGAATTTTGCGGTTGTTCTCTCCATCTCTTTCTGCTGCTCTCTACTTTTATATTCTCCTTTCTGTGTCCATTTCACTTCTTTTCCTTTTCATTCCTGTCTCCATATCCCCTTCCCGCTCAATTCTACATGATGCTAGACAGAGGGACAGTGAAGGAGTCTGGAAAGATTTATGTCAACAGATAGCTGAGGTTTTGTTTAGATTTTTAATTCTTGGGCTAGTCTCTACAAGTTGATCTTGCAGAATCTTAGACTTTCTCCCAAATAGGAGTTGTTATTCAGTTGGGTTTCAATATAAACCAGAGGACAATTGGTTTTTTTACTCAAGTTAAAAATAGGACTTTGTTGTGTTCCCTGATACTAAAAGTTACCCTGGAGACAGGCAGCCAGGTGGAATTGAACAGGCACTATCCCTGCCCCTTTGCATTTGCTGCATCCTCTGTGTTCCCTTTATAGACCTATGTCTGTCTGCATCACTTTCTCCAATCTGTCTTAGATCAGATCAGGTAAAGCAAAATGAACCAGAAGTGGCAGGCTGTCTACCACCTGCTAGTTTCTCAGCAGAAAGTTCTCACATGATGAAAAGCGCCAGAGCATTCTCAGAATGGGTCCCTGTTTCCCTGTAGAAGAAAAAGTCAAATTATATTCTTCAATCTATACATTCAAAGTAATGCAAGGCGGTCGTATTCAGGATTTCATCAGGATGGCGAAGTTCAAGATCAGGATTTTGCTGCCATCTTTGTAGTAATAATTGTCCTATTTTAGGACAGTCAGTTGCTGGTGGGAAGTTCAATTCCTCTCCAAAACCGATTCCTTCTGTAACGACACACTCACCTGTGGAGAGAGATCTGCCAGCCGGAGTTCACAGATTTTACTCATATGTGACAGAGGAATTCTGAGCCCAGTTGTGTGTTTGGGCCTGTGGTTTAAAATTAGTAATAAATAAGTAATAGGACACAAGTCAGTTACCACTGAGATATGGACTGGAGAGAAAAAAACACTGTAACTCCAAACCACAAAACAGAGAGATGACACCTTTCTCCTCTCCCAGAGTCCAACATACAGTTTTCAGATTCTTGCCTGCCTCTGAAACTTCTCAGTCTGATTCTTTGGTTTGTTTTTAATAGCAGTGAAAAAGAAAGAATACAAGTTCATAGATACAATTCAATTTCTACTGAAATGCACATTTATTATTTATGTCTAGATTTTGAACCAGAAAGCCCAAATGAGCATGTATTGCCACCATATGCAGTTCTGGTGACTAGATTATTCTTAAATCATGGACAGGAAAATTAAGTGGTTATTGTTGGATTCTCTGCAGTACACTGTGTCCAAAACTGCACTGAGATGATGTCAGGAAATGCTACATTTTTTCCCAATTATGAAATGAATTATGGGGAGCTAGCTCACTACAGCCAGAATTGTTAAAACAGCTATTTTGGCTGATACACTGTTGTCCAGCCAGAAAACACAGGTGCTTTGTTTTTAAGTTTTTTGTTTGTTTTTTTTTTCAAATGCTGTGTTTTAAGGTTACATTGACCACCTCTTTCTCACTCTCTTCATAATTTACATAGCAAAATTCCCATATGTTGAGAAATATCTGAATAATTAAATCTTCTGCTATTTAACAAAGAAAAAGCTACAGTGCTCAAACAACTGATAATATCTGTGATGGCCAGGGTAAATTTCTGTCTGACTGTTTAGAAGAGAGTACAGTGTTATTTAATAGTTTTTAATTATTCAGCTCTTTTTAGTGGGAGATGTGAGGTGTATTTCCTCCAGTTGACTCACAAGCTCCTTAAATGGGTGACATTAGGTTGTCTAAGTACCCTCAGCTATGTTCAGGCCACTGTAATTACAGAGAATGAGAGCTCAAGTTAGAATTATGGCAGAGATGAATTCTGAACTCAGTGCCCATTCAGATGGTTTCAGATCAGAAAATTCAACCAGTTTCCTAAAAAAATATTGTGCGTACCCATTAAGTCAACTCAAATCTTCAGAATTTCTTGTTATTTTTTGGTTTAAGTTTTTAAAAATGTCATTTTCACTTTTCATTAGCTTTAAATCATACTTAAATGAGACAGCTGGGTTAGGTTGATCCATTTTAGAAATTTGGTTATCCCACCCAGCTATGTCGTCCTGAATCACATATTAGTAGAATATTCAGGGAATTAAATTATTTTGTTTTCAACAGGAAGGCAAGTATCTCCTGGTGTCTCCCTAGGTAAGGAGCACTGGGCCAAGTCCTCTGCTGGTGTAAATCAGCACTGATCAGAATCTATTCTGTCTCTGATCTGTAGTACCATGTGCCTTCTTATCTTTATCAATCATGCCAAATATCAGAAGAACAACACGGACAGGAGGGTCGTTATCTCTACTAGCAGACGGTGACTGCTGAGGATGTAGGCTACAGTCTGAGGTGCCATTCTCCTGCCTCGCGGGGAATGAGAGACTAACACCTACAGATACAATAAAGGAAAGACAAAACCTCCAGTTTTAGCATTCTTCTACCCTTTCTTTATTCTCTATTTACGACACATGAAGATCTCTCAGAAAAAAGTTATATGACCCATAAGTGCTCCTCCAAAGAAAATCCTATCCTTCTTGCTGAATAATGCATAGGATTAAATTCCACTGCACCTGGGGAGGAGACAGTGTCCTGGTCAAATAAGAGATACTGAGCTGAGGTGAGGCTGTTTCGTGGTTGTTGTCTTTTGCAGCCTTGCTTTTAAAAAATAGTGAATTGTCTGGTTAGTTTTTACCCTTGTTTTAATTTTATTTTACATCTTCCAGTGACTCTAAATGGGCTGTATATTTTCCTAAAACTGTGCCATTAATAGAAATAACAGATAAAACTTCTGGTCATCCCCTTTCCATCTGTCTGAACCTTCCTGATTCCCATTTTACTCTGTGTAGGTGGCAACCCCCATTGTACTTGCCCCAATTCTTCCATTCCATTTCAGTGAGAAACATGTTGAGTCCAGCACCAGCCATGTAGCCAACAGAAAATATATGTGGAAAGGAGGGACCTTCTTCTCTAAATTGCACACTAACACTGAAATCATGATCTTAATAACATCTGTGAGAGCTGAGAGCCTGAAGTCTGAGGTGTAAAGCTGGGAATTTGCACAAGCAATGAACACATTTTATCTCAGCTTGTAGATACATACCAGATATTTTTTCTTACCTGTCCCAAACAGAAAAACAGCATTATCTCCTTTTAAAATAGGGACCTAGGTATCTCAGTCTTACCTCCTTTTACTTCCCCTGTTCTGAACAGTCTGTGTCTTGTTCTAACCAAATAATACTGCAGTCAGTTGTGGAATGAAGTAAAATTGGAGATTTTTCAGATCCCTCCCTGAAAAGATGATGGCTGAAATAGATAGTCATTGGCAATGTTCCTCAAGGGGGCATTCTAATACATTATTAATACTGCTCATATAGGATAAGAGAAAGCCATCAGGGTATTGGTTCAAATACTCAAAACTCTGGTTTAAATTCAGAGTAATTTATTTTTCTGCCAGCAGTGTAAAGTAGTAGGAAAAAAAAAGAATAAAGTGAAAAATGTAAATCTCCCAATAAAATACACCTAAGTCTGTACAAAGTGTACAATCAAAACCCAAATATTGAAATTGTGTTAGCAGAATTGGACTCTTTTCAGATTTTGTCAAAAAGAAAAACTGCATAAGTTACTGAAATATAGATGCACCCCTAATAAGACTGAGTTGATCACAGATAAGAAAAGAAATGAATATTTAGACATTATCTGTGGAGTCTGCAGAACAATATTGTTAAAGTGCAGAAGATTACAGTTTATTTATTTTAATTTAGTAAAATGTCTATATCTAAAAGGAGATAAAAAATACAATTTGAATGAGAACATAGCAGAAAAAATAAGGGATGAAATTAAATTCAAGAAAATCAGGAAAACATCATAGTATATGGGATCCCAGAAAATTTTTATTAGGTTTACAAGTTGGTGCTAATGGCTGTTCTTAGACAAATAAACAAATCAGTATTGAATGATGCATATTTACAAGCTAAAATAAGAAAAATCTTCTTAAAATAATTCTAAATACTGGAGATACATGAGAGATATTTGCTTAAGCAAATATCCAGTGTCATTAATAGATGCAGACTCTGACCTGTTGGCAGATAATCTCACAGCTTTGAAATGTTCCCCAGGAGTTTTATTGATCTCAACCAAGCAGAATTAATTGATAGTAGATTGTTCTGTAATACTGTGAAACAGATGTAAAAAAAATAAGGCATAATCCGTAACTGTTGTTTCTTGATCCTGAAGAGGCATTTAAATGAGTCAGCTTAAAGTTGGTCTTCTAAATTTTACAGTGGATACAGCACCTTATGGTGACTAGTTTCTCACAAGAGTGTCTTTCATAGGATTTGACTTCTATGTAACAAGCCTATTCCTGTGTATCTGCAAAGGGGATAACACTGAACCCTTTAGTACCTATAGAGGAACATGCCAATAATATCACTTCCTCATTATCTTATTTTATATAGTCATCTTTTACATATGCATAAAATTATTTACTGCAGGAAATTAGCAATACACTCATAGCTTTGATATAAAAAAAGTTAATTTTAATTTAAAGAGTGAACATAGACTAACAACACTTAAGAAAATAGAACAAAAGTTTCCCACAGCATTGGCTAATTACAAATTAATTGGGTTGTACCAGACATTTTGACAGTCACCAGTACTTAAAGGTATGGATTTCGGCTCAGCTTGAAGCAGTTTAAGGTATCTGGCTTCTCAAAAATGATAAATATTTACTAAGCTAAGTTGGTTTTAGGCGATTGCAATAAAAATAACAGGATCTATTAAGGCAAAAGGTATCATGAGGTAAATATTTCTTGCAGAGGTGAGCTCCTTCTTCCCATTTTATGGGACTGATTCCATTTTGCACTAGATCTGCGCCTGTCTAACTTATATTATCCCGAATAAGCTGAAATCAAATCTCCTTTCATACCTCTTTACAAGTTCTGCACTGCTACATGGGGAAGGTTACACTGGGGAAAAATTGATCAGAAGCATTGGATATGGCAGGTCCACTGTATGTAGGGTGATTATAAAATGACATCACGCTAATTTTACAGTAGTTTTGTGCTTGTAAATGGTTAGGAAATGAAAGTGGACAATCAGTGCCTTTCATATGTGTTCCTTTATGTTTACTTGAAGGGTTCCCAGGATATAACTTCACAGAAGCTAGCAATGCCTTCAGAAAGTCTTCTGGCAACTCAGAAGGAGTACTTAAATTATCCTTGGATTAATAGATCTTTTTTTTCTACTAAAATTTCTAATGATTTGCAAAAAAATGAGCCAGATGTCAATTGGTTCTCCTCCACTACAAATTCCCAGCCATTCTCGAATTGGCAGTCAGACTCAGGGCGGACTCTTTGCTGTGAGGAACACCAGGACCAGAGCAGAACCCGCCTTAGAACTAAGCAGCTGCAAACGGACATAGCACTTCTACTTGCAGCTTTGATGTTGTACACCAGCCAAGAAGCCTGAAACTGGCACTGGGTAGAGAAAAACAGAACCCAACTTATCTTTCAAAAAAAAATCTTCAGAGACGTTTATGAACTTGGTGCAGTTACTTTCTGATAGCCTTTTGTGGCTATTTCAAAAGAAATACCTGCTAAATAACGGACACAAGTGGACTTTTTTTCAGCAAACACAATAAGTGTAACGGAGATCTAAGATCACTACATCCTTCTGGGAAAGCAGCACTCCTGAAATCTAGAACTACATTGCATCAGAAGAACTACCAGCCAGGCTCAGTCATAATTTGCTTTGCTAGAATGCCACAATGAGTGCAGTTAAACAGAATCAGCAAAAACAGTTCCATATATAAAGACAGGAATTGCATACAAGGAACCTTCTCTTTCCAGCTGGCCTTCTCAAAGCTCTCTGCATAAAATTATGAACTTTTTTTTAATTGCAGACTTTACTAATTTTAAATACCACTGTTCTTTTGCACAGTGGTTTAGCTTCATCCCTGCTGAAGCACATCTGGCGTAATAGGACGATAGCTGCTTTTGGTTAATGCATGAATGAGGAACTCTGTCTTTTCTGAGACCTTTTAGACATACTTGGCAAACTGCATATCTGTACTATACAGTGTAATGTTACCCAGAAATAAGGAATCAAAGGATTGCATAATTGGGAGCCATAAAAAACAACGCTGGAAGCTAGACCACAGGTTCCTTACCCCTGCTTTAATCCAAGAGACACACATTTACCTAGCTGGCGAGTAAAGATTTCCATGGACTGCTTTTGGAGCCTGCTTTGTGGCAGGTAACATATAGTACCATTTCAGAGGGTCATCATCAATGAGCCTAAATGGAGAAAGTAGTATACAACAGTCAAAAGAGTCTTTTTGGATGCTGTTAGGAGACAGTGTGAATTACAACTACAGGTTCTTGCAGGAGAGCTTCACTGTGTCCACCAGAGTAACAGTTTTGCAGGTCTAAAATATCAGTGTGTGACTTTATATCTCAGGAGTTGGAATGATTACCGAGTTGCTCAGGAAAGTTGAAATAATGCCAGTGCTTTTGTTTTATTTACATGGCTTTTACCCTAGACCCGTGTGATAGAACTAAAAAAGTTTGTATACAACTAGCAATTAGGAAGATTGAAGTTGTATTGCTCTTTCTGGGCCTTATCATATGATACATTTAATTTAATGTCAGATCTTCAAAACCAGTGGCAACAAAGGTAGCTCTTCCTAATGAAAAGAAAGCAAATAATACCAGTCACATCTAGCTAGCCATCTCTTCATTTCAAAAGTAAGACCACGTTCAAAATGCAGAGATCCAGTGGTGTAAGATATCCCTGGCTTAGTTCTGTGAGGAAAATGTGTCTTGTCCTAAAAGCATAACTACATTCAGCAGAGCTTGCAAGACAAATGCTGATGGAGACCTAGTATTTAATGAGTGCAGAGAAAATGAGATGCATTTAATTGAAGGTATAGAACTATTTATTGGCTGTGTGTGGTTTTGACAGCTCTACAAAAGTGGCTACTGCTTCAAAATTCACACTGGTAAATTTGCTATTGAGCTCCATATAGAAACCACAGCATTATGTAACACTGCACGACTTGACTGGGAGCTGCACACAATGGACTAATTGCTAAATGCGTGTGAGAAGAGGTCCAAAACTAGGAGACCAACCATGGACGTTTGACTTGAAATGTTTGATGCTTTTGCTTTTTGTTTCTTTAACAAATATGAAGTTACCTTAGGACAAAACATTTTCGGGAAGAATAACCTAGAACTGGCAAGACAGAAGAGAAATTCAGAAGCAGGTTTTTTTAAGCTGAAACATCAGATAACTGACATAGTAACAAGACCCAAAGACCTCATAGCCACATCTACAAACTAACTCGCTTACAGCTGTCAAGGCACTCAGGCTACTGAGATGAAAAATGTGACAGTGTTTGCTCTACTTGCAAAAAGATGAAATTATAATGACAGAAGCCTCTATCTGGTATTTTTCTGTCCAGGGCACCTCAGCTTTTGCAATTCTTATAGAATGAATCAAAGAAGTCTATCTCCCTGTCTGTGCTGAGGAAATTATTATGAAGAGTGAAAAATTAAAAGAGAGGATAAAAGAAATAAAGTCTGAGGGAAAGGGAAGAGCTGACATCAGTCTCATGGGATTGTTTTAGCTTGCCCCTGAATCTGTCACCACAGATTATGTGGTTTAGGAACCTGATGAGAGCAAACTGTCACTTCCCTCCTACCCACATGTTGGTGTCATTTGCCTAGAAAGGAAAGGCTGGTGCCTGTCTATGCCTTGTCCTAATATATATTTTGTGCACAATTATGTCGTGCACCGAAACTGAAGAACACAGAAGTGCCCTAAGAACCTCTGCTGGATATAGCCATCGTACTGTTTTTGCTTTGAAGAAGTTTGTTGGAAACAAGAAAAGTTGGTTGGTTTATTTTGGTTTGTTTGTTTGTTTTATGTTTTGTTTGTTTTGGTTTGTTTTTTTAATGTCTCAGAGCATGCAATTTAGGCAAATGTTAATTTTATTTAATTTTATCCAAACTAGTTATCAGGCATGATTGTTCCCATTTGCTTAAGACATCCTATTGAGGTAGAAGGAATTTCCTTCTGAAAGTTGTCACTCCTCTTCAGGCAGTCAAAGAGTATGTTAAATGCTTTCTTAAGATAGACACCTCACTTCAGATAGCCAAAATCAGGTTAAATAAAACCTACCCATGACGACTGAGACACAGACCAGTGAATCCAATAGAAATACTAATGAAAACAAATAAACTCAGCAGGACTGCTTAAATTTATGCATCTGGCATAAGTTTTCATGGTTAATTTTAAAGGCAAGACTGTTCAGCACTTTGCAGAACCATTACTTGTTTTACACCTAAATCATACATAAAAATGTAAGTACATGAATATTTATGTGCTGAAGAAAGATCAGGTCATAAAGACTTATGAGAAGAAGTGCTGGAGCCCAGCTGTCAGAAACTCCTGCCGAGCAAACCATCTGTCTGCAATCACACATCTATCAGTTTTCTGTCTGTAATTACATGTCTGTCAATGGCCCCCTCATCTTGAATGCAGACTTCAAAGAAGTCAGGTTTTCTCCTGAAAAATCTGATCTTTCCTCTGCTTCCTACTTCTCCCCTTTTCCCCTCTCCATGTAACTCTGTGTACCTTGATTAGTTCTGCTTTTTTTCTTATTTGGGATGATTACACTGACATGGTATAAATGGAGAATCTGTATTTATTCTGTGGAAAGAAGGGTCTTTTGAAGATACCAAGACAGCATTTGTTGGTAAGGTGACATTTTCATGGACCAAATTGCACTTGCCTTCCGCTTACAAATGAACTGCTATAAAAGCAATTGGCTGTATACTGGATGTCAGATTTTAAGCAGTTCTCTAGGATTCTGTTACATTTTATTATTTTTTGTGGGCTCTCAGATTCACTCAGGCAGAAAGGTGAAGGTACTAAATTAGTGCAACATAAAGGTGATCTAGGATGTGTACAGTTGTTAGTAATTCATGTAATATATACCGTTCCAGTGCTGACAGGGGATTATGCCTTGTATGATTAGTATTAAGAGAAAGCATGGAAAGTAATCAAACAAAATCCAACATATGCTGATTTATTGTTACTTAAAATATACACTGTTTGGAGACAGGACCTTCCAGAGCCTTTTGCTTTTCCACCTTCTAATCTCCACCTTGCTCAGCCAGAGTAGATTGCGTGTGTCTCCAGTACATCATTAATACAGCTGCCAGGGCCACAGAAAAGAGCTGAGCTTGCAGCACCTACCATGTTTTCTCATTCTCTTGCCCAGTAGTAAGGAAGTGAGCTCAGCACTCAGTTTCAGGTCTCCTATAAGATTCCTGCTGGCTTGTCCAACATCTCCCGGCTCTTTAAAAGAAATTGAAATAAACTCTGTTTCCTAATGATTTGTATTGGATTCATGCTGAGAAATCCCAGTTCTGTGCCTGCCACTTGGATTAACTGCACCTTCCAAGAAACACAAAAAAGTCCTTGTCCTCTGATCTAGATTCACACGCTTCATTAGCTTCAACCCTCTTTTTTTAACGACCTCCATTAGCCCATGCATTAAATGGCTACAAACATTATTCTGTCTTCTTCAAGGAATATCTTCAGCTTGGATTTCTCCCTCTCATTACGGCCCCCTAACACTTCTAAGAGACTCTTTAACACTTCTGAAAGACATGCTGAGAACCCCAAGAACTGAGAAATAAGGAAAAAATTTGAAGAAAAATCTCAAAATGTTAAATAACATCTAGGTTGTGGTAGAAAAGCATCGAGCAGTGAAGTATAAGAAGCCAAATGAAATCTAGAACGGTAGAGTATTTTGTTTAGAATAAAAAGCTGGAGGAAGTATGGATCAGAGCTTTAAAGTGTGGTAGTATGCTGAAACAGAATTCTGTTTAAAGGTTACATAGGGTTCATTCACTCTTGAAACTGTACAACTCTATAGTCCTCCTTAGGAGATATGGGATACAAATTTATGTTGTGTACAATTGAAAAGATTCCTGTCCTTCTACTCTTTATTCTAGGGAGAGAAATAGGAGAGAAGATATTATTCCATTCTTTACTTGGAGCTCCTCTTCAGCAATTTGAACAGGGAGGTGCACACGCTTGTTCCAAGCGACTTCTAAGTTTACCCCACTGATACGTTAAAAAGAAGCTTTTTAGAGCTAGGCACTGAAAAGTCACACTGTATCCTCCACAGCTGAATAACAATTTTGTTGTTTCATGATGAAGCTACAAAACCTGTCCCTGATATTGGTGCAAAAAAGAGAAGGAAAGGTTGGTAAAAATACTTTGTATGAGTAACAGCACAGCTGTAGCAGGACCTTTTCGTTCCTGGAGTACACCTTCATCCTCCCAGTAGCTCGCCCTCTTATAACATCTGAGGGTTACAAAGTAATGTTACAGAAAATGATAGACAAGTAAAATCTCAGCTCTAAGAGAATATATTGTTTTAAAAAGACAATCGACCATATACTGATGATCCTATGCATTAAACCACTCAGAGACTGGAGTTGTCTGGTGTAATTATTGATTTAGATAAAGAAGGCATCACTTTGTGTGTGCATGTGGTCATGAATTACCCAATGACAAACTTGCTGTCACTCCTGACAGAACGGGGGATATTAATAACCCTGTTTATGAATTGTCCTTGTTGACTGTCTAGCACTTCATCTGTTTGTCAAACTACCAAACTGATCACCTTGACTCCAGATTACTGGTTTAGGTTTGGGCGGCATCAAACTTTTTTAATCAAAAGGATAGTAAGTGGAATGCCCTTGTTTGAGTACATTTGTCTGGGCGGATAGGATTCATCACATCTACATTTAGCCACTTAAAAGTTAAGTGTCTAGTCTCATCTTATCCTCAACACTTTCTCTACAGTGAGTGAAGGGAAAGAAGCCCCCTAAGATAGTTGTGTAAGGTAGGTTGGGTGAACCACCTTCTGGAGTTACCCATGTTTTTGCATTGACTGTAAAAGGACTCTAGATACCTGGCTACAGCTAGGCACAGCTCTGAAATGGCTGAAGTTAGGCCTGATAAATCTCATCAATCTTTGCATGAGAGTTCAAATTCATTACTGCTGCTTAGTGAGAGGAGGCTCACCACATGTTTTGCAGTTTTATCTTACGACAATTAGCCATTTTGACCCCACTCTCCTACCCAGAAGAGAAACAAACAGACAAAACCCTCAAAAGTGCCTGCGTAGCAGTATGAATAAAGAGGTATTCAGAATGTAAAGGGCTCTGCACAAATACTCCTTGCAGTATTTACTCAGCTCTGCTGATGTCTATGTATACTTAAAGTGACTATGCGAGTCAGTAAACTTTTCCATATTATGTTGTTAACAGCCCTCAAACCAAAGGGTAGGCTATCTCTGACAAGTAAAACAGCTAAATTTCCATGTCTCTTTTTGGTTTTTGACACAGACAGGATTGCTAGCAAATGTGTGGTAGTTGTGGGTTTTGTGATGCGGACACTTGGATTGACACATATAGCCTCTGTATGCTCATTAGATAGCAATAACTTTCCGTCAGCGTTGCACTGTTCTACACACAAATCTGTGTCCTGGACCAGGAAGTCTTCACAGTCCTTCACTGATCCCCAGAGCAATGCCATGGACTGGAAGCGTCCATGGTCACTCATCATAGACGAAAGTTAATCTGAGCATAGAATGAATCTTAAGAAAGAGAAACTGAAAAACTGCATGTGCTTGTTTGCAAAAGTGTGTGTTTTAATTTAATTGCATTACTATTGCTTTGGCATTAAATCAAATTACTAATCTTTGTGTAGCCAGCCATCTGTATTTTTGTCACAAATTGATGGAGAATATAAACCACATAAAAATGAGACACTGACAACTTTAATCTGCATTTTCAGATTAACTAGAAGAAATGTGCTTTGTCACTTACAAAATACACTGTAGTTCAATTTAGGTTGGTGGAGAAACTATTGTTTTCCAAAAGAGTGAAGGAAGATAACCAAGACCCAAAAATCATCATATTTTTATTAATTGGACACTTTCTTAAAACAGTTTTTTTTTCTCAACCTTGATGGTCCCAGATCTACTTTGAATTTCACCTCATTCCTTGCCCTCTCTATCCGCGGAAAAACCTCAAAGGTTTTAAATTAGTTGGTTCAAATACTCTATATTCAAACAGTTGGGTGGAGAAAAATGAGCTGTTCTGAAGTGCTCTGTGAGCTATGCTCTTCTTGGAGCAGCTGATTTAATATCTGCAGCTGCTACTAACACACAGAAAAAACGGTCTCCTTTGTAACTTCATTTTACTGTATGTCAAACCTCAACTGCAAATATTTTTTTTTAAATAATCAAGTGCAATTTGATATGCCTGAACAGCAGCACTTTATTGCCGCTTTATCAGCCAGAGTTCCTTTGAAGGGATGCTGGTGACCAAGAAAATTTGCCACATCAAAATGGTTATAATTGTTCACTTATTTAATCAAGTAGTAAAACAATGCATGTAATTGCATTGCCAGTGATATATTATTAACAAAACATTTTGTTGCTATGCAGTTCTTCCTGCCTTATTGATGGATATTGCTTATCTCAGATTAGCAATAAGCCATACAAGCAAATCTTACTTGCATGGATCAACAAATTTAAAAACATAGGTTGCCTATTTGCTTTATTAAACATACTAAATCTACTTGACAGAGATATCTTCCTTGCTTTTATGTATTTCTTGTTGACAGCCTTTTCCAGTGTAGGTCTCTCAGAGTTATCATACTATATTGCAGGTAGGTCATCACAGGCTTTTGCAAAATGTTCTAGGCAGCAATGGACATTGTGTTTTCACTTTCCCCTGTGATTTGACTGTCATACTGGAGGGTTTCTATTGTAAACATGGCAAGGGTAAAAGTGTGTTTATTTCTCTAAAATTTTGAACTATTGGGATATTTGAAAGAAAAAACCAACCACCCTCAGTGCAGTCAGAAATCTTCAAAGCACAGCTCAGGCAGCCTCACCTCCAGAACAGCTATCTAGGCTTCTTCTCTGTATTTCAAGCCACATTCCCCAGCACTTCAAAGAAGGGAGAAGGAACCCATCACAATATAAATTACTCCTGTCACTGGAAAGTGCCAACAATAACCGAGGGATTTACAGAGAAGAAAATCAGGTCCTTGTCCAGAGCAGCCAGCAGTCTGGAGTAGGTGTTTGTATATTTTATTACATTACTGACAAACAAAGAGGGACTGATGGAACACATTAAGATAGGGGGCAGCCTTGGCTGTAGTGATCATGAGAAGATAGAGTTCAGGATTATGTGTAGTAGGCACAAAACGACAAGTAGGGTTGCAACCTTGGCCTTCAGGAGGGCTAACTTTGATCTCTTCAAGAAACTGAAGAAATCCCATGGGTTAGGGCTCTAGAGGGTAGGGGACTCAAGAGAGCTGGTTGCTATTCAAGTATCACTCCAAGCTCAGGATTGGTACATCCCTAAGAGCAAGAAATCAGGCAAGGGAAGCAGGAGACCTGCATGGTTGAGCAGGGAACTTCTGAAAAAGCCATCAGAGTATGGAGGGATGAAATGAGGAAAGCCAAGGCCTCCTTGGAATTAAATCTGGCAAGGGATGTCAAGGTCAACAGGAAGGGTTTCTTCAAGTACATCGGAGGCAAAAGGAAAACTAGAGAAAATGTGGGCCCACTGTTGAATAAGACAGGGGCCATGGTGACAGATGACGTAGAGAAGGCAGAGTTACTGAATGCCTTCTTTGCTTCAGTCTTTACTGCTCAGGCCAACCCTCGGGAGTCCCAGACTTTGCAGGTAACAGAGAAAGTCTGGAGGAAGGAGGACTTTCCTTTGGTTGAGCAGGATCAAGTTAGAGATCAGTTAAGTAAACTGGACATCCACAAGTCCATGGGTCCTGATGGGATGTACCCACGAGTGCTGAGGGAGCTGGCAGAAGTCATTGCTGGGCCGTTCTCCATCATCTTTGAAAGGTCCTGGAGAACAGGCGAGGTGCCTGAAGACTGG
>VYXH01009642.1:360247-388111 GCA_013397275.1 Burhinus bistriatus | reverse complement strand
AGGAAAGGTTGAAGGACTTGGGTCTTTTTAGTCTGCAGAAGACTGAGGGGGGATCTTGTCAATGTTTATAAGTACTTAAAGGGAGGGTGCCAGGAGAACGGGACAAGTCTTTTTTTCAGTGGTGCCCAGTGATAGGACAAGAGGTAATGGGCACAAGCTTGAACACAGGACGTTCCATTGGAACATGAGGAGGAACTTCTTTACTTTGAGGGTGACAGAGCACTGGAACAGGCTGCCAGAGAGGTGGTGGAGTCTCCGACTCTGGAGACATTCAAAACCCACCTGGACGCCATTCTGTGCAACCTGCTTTAGGTGTCCCTCTTCTGGCAGGGGGGTTGGACTAGATGATCTCCAGAGGCCCCTCCCGACCCTGGTGATTCTGTGAGTCTGTATATGCTGGAGATTACAGGCAAGCAAGGTAAGCGAATATTGAATCACCAAAAGAGGGAGAAATAGAGAGCATAGTTCATTAATTCTGCAGTCTTTAGCTTTAATTTGTTACATTTAACTGTTAGTTTTTTCTGGTTGGTTGTTAACAAGTCTGTCTTGAGAACGTTCAGGCTGGCATGGGAAAGACCTCTGCTAGGGTTACCTTTTGAGGAAGGTTTAGGTGGGGAGAATTACTGGTACCTCATGACTTTATAGAAGGATGTCTAAAGATAAAAATGAGAAAGAAGGATTAAAGAATAGCTTTCAGACAAAGATCTGGAAAAAATTCTGACTTGAGGGAAGTGAAAACAAATCTAACTTAAGGGAAGTTAAAAAATTCTGAACTTATGGAAGTGCTAGTGTAGATTGTCCTGGGAAGTGTGGAATCACTGTTGTTGAAGGAAATAACAGGTTAGATAGCATCTGGTAGTGATGAGACAAGTCTATATGGTACTGCTTTGAGGAATGATTCTTTTTACAATTCTTTAATACCTTCACAATGATGAAGGGGCCTGGATGTGGGACTGGTTTTAGTCTGGATCCATTTCAGTTCTGTCTTTGTAACGGAAGAAGTCAGTGAAAGTTTTTGTTGTATTTAATGGAAAAGTATTTCTTATTCCAGAGCTGTCAAGGTTTGATTTTAAGTATTCATATATAAATAAATAAATAAGGTCATTTTGGAGATTCACAAATGCACACAATCCAAGAGGCTGCCCACTTTTAAGCAAAAATTTGTATTGTGTCCAAACGTTTGCTCATATCCACTTTTGAATCTGCCATGACCTACTTTGGAAGAGGCATGAGTTAGAAAGTAGGCAGAATATTTTTCTGACTTCTCTCTGGTATTGCTTTGTTTTCGCCCTACCTAGAGAACGACATTCATATCATGAGCATCTAGGACTCTGTTCAGTGTTGGGAAAATGGGAAGAATTGGTTCACTGTTCAGATTCATTCTGAAAGTTCATTCTGTATGTTCAATTGTGCATGTTCATGACTGTTCAAAATCCGCATGTGATTTCAACCCACAGCTTCTGAGTGGTGCTCATTGCTGAATTTTGAAGCCTGTACAAAGACAACAGAGTAGGCTGTCAATTCTTATTATGATTCACAGCATTCTAACTGATTAATTCAGTGAAACATGGCATAATCACACTAGGCTAGACATATGTCAGCAAAACAACATTTGTGAAAAGCACAGGACAGCCGCAGCTTTACCCTGTTTTGGGGGGATTGTTTTTGAAGGGGGCCGAGGAAGCTTTCCTACCTTCATTAGTTTCCTGGTCCCCTTTCCCCAAAATAGGAAGAAAATTGGATTCTTCATTCTCTCCAGAGTGATGAGTTTAATAAAAAATAATGGTTTCTTGAATATAGCAAATTGGCTTTTAGCTATCTTTACCTTCTTCTCAAGGCAGGTACAAGGCACTCCTTTTCTTCAAGCTAACTTTGAACAGGGACAAAAACAAAGAGGCCTCAGCAGCTTGCTACACTCTTTTCCCACATTGGTCTTTCCACCGTGTCCACAGCTCACACAGGGAAGATGTCAAAGGTGTCAGCTACTGGAATTTTGCAATTAAATGTAATGTTGGACTGTCTCTTTCATTTCCAAGGCAGAAAATTACCATTTTGTTCCAAATTTCAGGATTCAAAAGGTAATGGTGTGGGAGAAGAATATTGCTGCCTAATTTTTTGTAATTATTTTTTTTTTTTATGGTGCAAGGGAAAATATTTATTTTTTAACACATAGGTTTTATTATGAGGTTGTCCTGTTGGCATCTGTCTATGGTAGATGTCCATCACAACTAAACACAAGGGTTGAACATTTGTTTCCTGAAAGAAAAGATGAGTAAAGTGTAGGCTTTACTGATAAGAAAACTATCAAGTCATCAGGAGTTACTCTGAATCTTTCTTTTACCCCCCTTAGATGTATTTTTTGACTTTTTAAAGTGAAAAAGTTCGGTATGGTAAACACTACTAGTAAGCATTTAGAAAAAGAGACAAGGGAGAAGCCTGTGACTATATAAGATAAAAAGGTGCGTGAGGGTATTTGAATAACATAAAAGGCAGAGTACCAAACTAGGTATTAGTCAAATAACACCATGAAGCCTCATACATTTTTTATCTTCAATAGAATAAATGAGAAAAGTGGGTATCTTCACTGATTGAATCACACTTAGAATAAAGAATTATCTTGGATATAGAAAAAATTTACTATAAATGTTGAAAGTATCCATTGGCTATAAAATTAGAATGAGAATTTAGAGTATTAATGCCTTTCAAAATCTCACCTAAACCTTCTTACCATGATATTTTGAAAAGCATGAGCCCTTCCATTCTGCTTGGAGACTGAAATACTTATTCAGTATTATGGCAACAAAAGTCATTCAGTACTTCTTATGACCAGCCTCTCACGTGGCCTAGGCTAAACCAGATCTATCTGTTATATCTTGCTGTTGTCTCTTTATAAAATGTGCCCAGTAATGTATGCAGGAGAACAGAGGAAGTGGAGAGAAAATGGAAAAGGGAAATCCTACCATAAAGGACCCAAGAAAAGTACTTGTTGACCTCAGGCTAGGCTATCAAACCAAACTTTCAAGGCAAAAGAATCCCATGGTCTAACGATGTAGTGCATCCAGCCTGCCCAGGATGCTTGAATAATTCTGAAAGAAAAGTTCTCTGACTTCTAGAGGCAGCAAGAACTTCAGCAGCTTCCAGTCATGAGATGGATAGAAAAAACTTCCATCCAGACCCTTCATATCCCACACAAGAAATGCAATGGCACTTGCAGGTTAGAATATACAGGGCTGGGCTGCATGACTTCCAAAGGGCTGTGCACGATGGACACTGATAAAGAGCTCTCTCTTCTTAACCTGAGCCAAGTGGATGGACATTTATGTAAGATATTGGGCCCATATTCAAACTATCCAGCTTTTGATGCATAAGTGAAACAACTGAACAAGCTTAATTACACTTGTTTAATCTTGGTTCTTACCTCTGGAGGCAGTTGCATTCATCTAAGGTCTAAATTGCCCTCTAGAGATTTCTAGGTCTTTCTGGGACAGGGAGTTTAGTCTGATCTCTTAGCTTAAGTCTAAGATTAGGTCTGAAACCCTCAGACATTCACTTTTGCCTATGAACTTTTGCCCGTGGAAAATGATCCAGAAATTGCAGGTCATTTCCTGTTTTACTCTGTATTAAGAGCTATAGAAACAATATTTGTTCTCCTTTTCCTCTCGTTTTGTTTCTTTCCTTTTAAATTTAGTTTTTAAATGTGATCTTTTTTTGTTTG
Organism: Burhinus bistriatus; assembly: GCA_013397275.1. Lineage (NCBI taxonomy): Eukaryota > Metazoa > Chordata > Aves > Charadriiformes > Burhinidae > Burhinus > Burhinus bistriatus. The sequence goes on along the minus strand of VYXH01009642.1, from coordinate 384,396 downwards.
TTTCTTTAACAAAAAGGACTCTTATTCATACTGTGTGCTTTGTTAAGTAACAACATTAAAATATTTGACAGTCATTTGTCCTGCGTGTACCACAAACTAGACAAACTGTGCTGTGCAGCAGTTAACATATTCAGGGCACTTAGTGTATGAAACACTGGACTGAATCCTGAGCAATTCCTGCTTACCTTTCTGGTATGTAAACTAAAGGCATGATTTATTTCTTTTGGAGTTTTGTTTTAGCAGGTGTATTTTCCTAATTTGAGCAAAGAACATTTTTCTAATAATTTTTATGACTGCTTCTTTGAAAGTAACTTCCTGGAGATAAATCCAATTGCAAAGAGCGATTCCCAGGGTCCTTGACAGTCACTAAAAATTGAAGTTACTGATAGAAAACCGATGTGGTCAGAAGATGAAAGAGCTATTTCTTCATTTGCCTGGGATCTCCAGGTCCTTTGCTTTTCCTGAGGCCCTGGATCCTTGTATTCCGGTTTACATCTCAGGGTTATAATTTCTGAATTATAATCTCGGGATTAATTTCAGAATTAAATTGAATTGTTAATTTTTTCAAAGATAATCTTACTTAAGCAAAAAACAACATCTGAGTAACATTTTCAAAAGCACAGCAGTCACTTAGGAACCTGAAAGGAGGGATGTCAAAGGCTCAAGAGACATATGGGATACAATTCCCATTAACTTTCAGTGGTTGACAGGTACCTAACTAACGTTTGTGCCTTCAAAAATATTGCATTAGTCCCATTTTTAATAGTGCAAGGGGCAAAGACGAAAGTCCGTTGGCATATTATGTTTGCATATTCACCTACATGGTGTTTCCTGTTCACAGACACAAGTATTTTCAGTTTAAATTTCCAAAGGGACTCTAGGTGAACTTGTAGTTTAGCTACTCAGAATCTAGAAGTTTCCAATTAAACCTCTCAGTGAGCTCTGCTTTCAAAATTTTAATCTCTGATTTAGGAAATTACTTAGACTAAATTAAATTTTGGAGTTTAACAAATTTTAAAACCTACAAAAATAAATTTTAATTCTACACCTTAGCCAGTCTTCAGAAAAATTTATGTTTTAACATTTAATTTCAGGGAGAGCTTGTAGGCTCCAAGCTTGGTCAGATTTTGACATAAGCTAAGACTGTGCATTTTAGCTTTGTGAAAGAAAAAATTACAGAGTTTAAACTCTAGCCTCTTAAGTTTTAGTAGATTTTAAAGTGTAGCGTTTGAACATCGTAGATGAAAAGAAATCCACAAATTTCAAATACAGGTCTTAACTAATTCCAGACCTTACAATATCTGGAAAGCAACTCTTGTGCACTAAGGTGCTGGGCATCATGGCAGTAGATCTATCTCACCATCAATACAACCAGGAAAAACAGAAAACTAAGTTTCAGGGCATGGCAGTGAGTGTAATAAAGGAAAGAAGGGACTGATTTATGAGGGAAAATTTTTGAATAAATAGAGCAGGAAGGATGAACTTCATGTAAACCAAAATGGAATCAGGCTGCTGACACTAAAAATAGAAAAGGTCAAATGGAAATTTTTTAAGTTTGAAGGAAAGCTGGCAGGTGAGGAAGATTTCAGAATGCTGCATCCTCTAGATATGAAGTTATAAAATCCTGTATCCTTGAATAAAAGATATAACAGAAGTTGATACGACTGAAGAAGGAAACAGTGAAGAACAGGTTCAAGTAAAGTCTTGTTTAAGCAGAGGATGTAAAAACAGACAAGCAGGCTGACAAGAAACTTTATATAGATTTCAACATATATGCTACGAGTCTAAAAATAGCTGGATGAACTGGAATACTAGATGATAGATGAAGATATTAAAATAGCAAGTAGTAGACAGAAATTGGTGAAAGTGACGAGACAGTGAAATATTGAGGATGTAACATAAGGGCTATCCCACCAGTCACACAGTTCAGAGAGTGACAATGACTGTGATGTGCCAAAGGAGACAGGGGAGCCAATGGGGCAAAAAGGACGGTAATAAATGGAGAGTTCTTTTATGCCCATGAGTAAGTATCTTGAAAGGTTACAGAACAGAGACTGGATTTTTTATTACTCTCCTACACCAACTAGTTAGCAATTCATAAGAGAAAAAGCAACTCTTGATGTAGTTCTAAACAGTGCAATGGGGAGCAATGAAGAAGGGTAGGAGGGATAACAACATTTTTCAATTCAGGATCCGTGTTACAGCAAGAGTCAAACTATGATACCCTCTTCAGTAGTATTTCATTTCATTAAATTGAGACCACTTTTTAAAATAAAATTAAAACTGTAATCTGAAAGAGTCAAGTGTTTGCATGTGGCATGGAGATTGTTTACTGACATCATATTATAATCTCAAGGTGAATGAATAATATCAATCCAAAAAGACATTTAAACAGTCACACAAAAAACCCCAAGCGACCCTCCCAAAAAATCATCATATTTAAACAGTAGAGGAGAATATTAGAGATTTAAAGAGAGTAGTTGGTCCTTCAAAAAGTAGAAGTTGTGTTCAGGTAAGGCGTATATAGGATTCAGCAAGTTAACTGTAAAGCCATAATAAAACAGGCCAGATAATATTCTGAGGAATAACTAGCTAAGCAGATAATAACAACTAATAAAAACTTTTTCAAACATATCAGAAGCAGGAAGCCTGTCAGACTCTGCCAAATAGGTGATCGCAATTTAAAATAAACACTTGAGGAAGATAGAGCCATGGCAAAGTTGCTAAATGAGTTATTGTATTGGTATTCAGCACAAAGAGCCTTAGGGAGAATCCATGCAGGCTTTCTTCAGAAGTGAAGAGTTTGAGGCACTGTATCAAATTGACATGTCAGCAGAAGAACTTTCAAACAAATCTGTCCAATAAACAGGAACAAATCACAAGAACCAGATGTTCTAAAGGAACTCAGATTTGAAGTTGCTGAACTATGAGATGTGCTATTTAGCTATGTCATCACTGAAGTTCAACCAATACCAAACTAAATTAAAGGAACTAAAGCTGGCTGATATACTTCAATTTTTAAAGGGGTGTTAGTAAAGATTTGAACAACTTTTCCTTCTGTACCAGAAAAATGGCATAAAAATATTGAATTAAAAGATACTAGATGAAATTAGAACAGGCTTTAATACACCTTTTGCAGAAAAATCACGCCTTTCCAGGCTGTTGAAGATTTTTGCAGGACTCCATTTTAGAAAACCACTGAGGGTTTATACAGCTTCAATGGATTTCCTAAAAGTCTTTGACAACGCTCCTCAACAGAAATGATGATAAATTTCATTGGAGGAAGGTCATTCCATGAATAAAAAAGTAGCTAGCAATCAGGGGACAAAGGTATGAATAAATAGTTGGTCTTCACTACCTGCAGAGTCTCTAGGGAGTTGTACTACAAAGAGGAAAAAAGAAGGCTTTCATGATACCACTTAATAAAGTAAATGTGCACCAAAAATGGCACTGAAAAGAGAAATCTTGGGCCCATTTTGGTTAGTTCTGTGAAGACATTGGTTCCATACCTAAGTGCTCAAAAAAAGAAAATACATGTTGGGAAAGAAAGCAAGAATAAAGTGGGAAAACAACATTATGCTACTATATAATCATTTTGTGCCAAAAAAAATTAAGTATTGTTTACCCTTCTGGGAAGCCTTTTCTAAACATTTATGAAAGAACTAGAAGAGGCACAGGGGTACAATATTGATAATCAGAGGTAGAGAAAGACTTCTATATATGGAGAGATTGCACAGGTTAGGACTTTTTGACCTAGAAAAGAACAATTTATGGAGGACAGAGTAGAAATTCAAAGGATGGTGAAAGGAGAGGATGACTAGAAACAGGAACTTGCTCATTTACACCTATCTCAAGAATAAGGAATCACCAGGTAAAATTCTCAGACAGCAGATTTAAAACAAACAAGAGAAATATAAAGCATGCAATTTTATCCCACAGCCCATTGGCCAAGGGCACTTTAAGTACCAAAAGTCTAAATTACTTCAGAAAGCATTTACAGAAAGTCTATGATGAAAAGTCATTGTGCGGTTCAGGAATTCCCCAAAGCACAGAGTTCCAAAAGCAATACTCCCATGAACAGTATCTTCCCGTATTCACTCATTGTTCTATTATTTTTCACAGTCATTTACCTTTGGCCATGGGTTTAGTGAGACCATGGATTAACCCAATGTCCTTCTGCTTTTTCTGTGGGATGTCCACATAGCAGAGCTGAGGTATATATTCTTCTTCACTTCCTTATGTCTTTCAGGTGACACTTTCTCACTCGTGACATTCTATGCAGCCTATAAATCCGCAAGTGGGCTTATATATTATCTTGGTGGAAGAAAATAAAGGTCTCCGAAGTTATTGTCTGCTTTTTCAAAGAGGAAATTGATGCTTCCATTGTAAGTTTGTCTTATAATTTCTTTGGAGCAATGTTTGCTTTCTGTTGCTTTCTGCTTCTTTCATGTAGGGGTCTAATCCTGAGAAACAAGAATGCACCAACATAATTCCTCAAGGTTCAGAGAAGAGATGTCTCTGCTCCTCCTGCTCCCAAGTAACTGTGCGGTTAAGAGTACAGACCTCCAGGCCTTAGATCAGAACTGTCTGTCTTCCTATGCAGTGGCCATACTGCTCAGTGACTCCGGGTGTTGCTGCAGATGCAGAAATACATAGAGACAAATCTAAAATCAGACACTGTCGAGCATTAGGTTTTGTAAATCTAACATGAGCTTGTCTTCTTTTAACCAATCTAATCTGCCTCCAAGGGAATATATTATTCTGTTTTACTTTTGGCCTTCTTTCTCTGGCTGACCTCCTCCTAATTAAGCCAATCCATTGGAGGACCAGCATCTTACAATTTCTAAGACATGCACAGCCAGAAAGTCATGTGTCATTTCTACTTGATCTGACCTTAAAATGAGAAGCAAAGGATTAAAAACAAGCAAATGACTCTCCTGAGAGAGAAGGGAGAAAATCCAGCTGTTGGCAGGCACACAGCAGCAGTAGAGCAGGAGCGCACTCCCCTTCGCTATCATCCTGGGCCCCCGAGTGAACACTCAGGGTGGTCCCCCGGGGAGCTTGCATGGACACCACAGTCCACCCATCACAAGCTCGCTGTCGCTCCCACAGGACTGACTGCAGATGCACAGCAACAGCATTGTGACGTTACGTGAATAACTGTTATGTTACATGATGGTGATTTTTGTAACTGTGTCAAGAAATACCAGAGAGAAACAGTTCAAATAATTTAATTAACCTATGCAGCACTGAAATTACAGCTGAAATTACACAACACCAGGTTTCATATTGGCACTTCTGCCAACATGTGTTAGAAAGCATTTCTAGCTACCTCCATAAAAAGAAAAATCTAAATATAGACACAGTAATTTTGATTTAAATATGTGTTCTTTGATTGACTTGTTTAAGTTGAGGAAGTGATATTAAATCTACAAGCCAAAGTACCATTTTTACTAGAAGATTTTGCCAGTACTGTGATCTGGGTATATCGATATTTGTGTGTGGACCAAGCCTGATTTTTTTTCTGTCAAACAGGCCTTTGGTACTGTACTTTTAATCAGTTCTTCCAGAAAAGACAGACACAGAAAAACCCTAATTTCATGTAGATGCACCTGCTTCAATGAATGATGACTTTGTTCCATTATTTTATCTCTACATTTATCTTTATTGTTCTTGTGGAACAAAGTAAAGTCTTGAATTGACTATGTATTTACAGTATATAAAACCACTAAGAAATTTAGCTACCAATTATACCAAGCACTTTCTTCAATACTTCTCTAAATAAAACAGGCAAAGATAGAATATGGCTTTTACTTGAAATAAGACATCCAATGTTTCACACTGTTTCAAAACTATATTTTGTCTCCAGCAACAACGTGCTTTTGTGCCAACTCCTAAATAACCATAAATTTCCTTTTTTATAAACCTTAATGAATACTTGGCCAAGATGCTGTAACTATTGGCTTCTACCTTTGAGCAGAAATGGAAAAAAAGTGTACACTGAGTAAAATGGAAAAAAGATCACAGCAAGCCCAATGTTGCATTTTGCATTTAATGTGAAGGAAGCCTTGTTTTCGTTGTGTTGCAGTTTTCAGTGTTTTTAATCTTAAAGTGGCTGATCAATTTAAGGTAAGTGGCAGGCATTTGGCCTAGTTCCCAGGCTCTGCTTTCCTCTGAGAAAAGAAAGGATTCAGTCAGACACACAGACAAGGGGCATCATCAGTGGCTCTCACATTCCAAGCATTTTAGCACAGATTAAGTTGGAATGGTTTTACTGTTTACTGAAATCTCCTAGGTGTTGCATTTTATCCCCCTCTGGCTGTGGTTATCCAGGTTGAGCTTCTCAGGTCAGGACCTCCATAAGGAAAATGGCTTGTAGAGCCTTGAAGGGAAATACACAGCACAGGTCAAGACTCCTTATTAAAATGCAATTTCAGCAGCTTATTGCAAAATGTAAGTCCCCAGACAACAGGTAATTTTGCAGTGAACTTTTTTCCTAAAGCTTGCAGCAAGGCAAGAGCTGTTTTACATGCATTCCAAAGGAAAAAGCGAAGATAATCTTCTTAACAAGGACAAAACCTCAGCACTTTGTGTGTCTGGAAATAACCAGTGGATAATTAAATGTTATTTTTAACCTTTTTTTTTTTTCCTTTTAGGTGCAATAAAGTGTAGATTTCAGTGTCTAACAGCAAATTCAAATTTGGCTTTATTATGTAATTGTGAAAATGTTATAGGTCCTTTTAAGAGCTTATGTCTTCAAAAATAATTTTTTATAAATATAACTTATAAGTTTTAATATAGTCATCGATTTTGCAGACACTCAGGGGCAGATTTTTTGAGATATTAAGGTGACAAATTAGCTCAGGTTTCCTAGAATTGCATGCACAAAGGGCACGGTGTGAGAGAGTTCTCACTATTCACGTTCATAGGAGTTATCAGATGTGCAACTGTTTGCAGTATCGAGTTCAGAGGTATGAGTATGAGGATATGACAGCTGTTGGCTGTTTTCTTACTGATAGCTTTATCGTTTTAAAAAAAAAATCCTTGCCTACTGTTGTTTCTTTTTCAGTTAGTTATGCCTTTGAAAATAAATTGATCACCAGATTGAAATGCCCAGTATTTTCAGCCCAAAAGTGAACTGGTGGTTTTGGAAATTTAAGCGGAATCAGAGCATGAATAAATAGGGGGGTACATTTTTTTTTTCACAAGTGAAGACATTTCTCAGATATATACTCTAGCCAATTTACAGAGTTTCCTTTGAAAATGTCAGTCTTTCCCTAGCTTGGGTTTTAATGACCCCTGATAACACATTTGAAGATATTCTGTTCCTTGAACGATATATTGAAGAATAATGTTCCAGGTGTATCCATGAACATGCATATGCATGTAAGTGATTTGACCAAACTGAACTGACCCTGCTGGGTGCCTCTGGAGTCCCAGTCTCACAGAAATACTCTGGGAGGTATCAACACATTGCAGCCAGGTGCTGGTGCCTTTCTGGAAAGCATCATTACATAGTCAAAGCCTCCATCATTAATGCCTTTTTTCCCCAGTTCAGTCTTTAAGAAGCAAGGAGTAAATTCAACGGGAAAAGTTGCTTGTTTAAGCAAGCAAGTTAAATTACAAGGGGATACGCTTGTAGTCTTTAGCTAGGAGATAACGAAGTGGTGGTGCAGTGAGTTTGTGAAGGCTCAGATAGCCATCAAGAGCAGTAATGAGAAGCTGTGTAGAGTCCACACACACTGAGAGGCAGACAAGGAGTTAACGGCAGCCCCTAGGAGGGGCAGGAAGCCGACCAGCTGTATGCAATTGCAGCTGCTGCTATAAAAAGGCTTTGCCTTAGAGGATAGGGAATCACTAGAAGGGAAGGAAATTCTTCTTGTGAACTTAGTTCAGTTTTGACAGGAAGGAAGTGGGTTCATGATGATTGGGTCCAGGGTCTCTGAAATTTGAAGATCTTGCAAGTATCTGGTGGGTAGAGTGAATTTGTCCATTTGGTCAATGGCTCTTGCTTGCTGTTATAGCCAATATGTGTCTTAAGCTTTCTTCTATGTACCTATTTAGCAGAAAATTGTTGAATATTGTAAAAGATAACACTGTATCTCATACTGATTTTTATGTCTACTGCTGTGCAGAAGGCCAGTGCTGACCCTTTTGCAAGGGGAGCTTGTTTTCTTATGGGACTGTTCTCATGAGCTCTGTGAAAGAGAACTAGGTCTAGGTAGGTCAGGAAGGGGTGTAAGATGCTGACTGGGTAAATTTGGAGTGCCACTCTTCCAGAACAAGGGTGCCCTTGATAGAGGGTTCAGCTGTAAAAGGAAGGAAGCATCTTCCTGATAATCCTTGAGGAAATTACTTAACTCTTAAGGGGAAGAGAGCAGACGAAAAGGGATGCTTTATATAGCCCAATAAATACTTTCATGCATACAGAGATGTTTAAAAAACCAGGGGTTTGACTTAACATTGATTTATTCCATATGTTGCTGTCCTCTTCTTCCTCCCAGCATTTGTATGAAGTCTTCTGTGAGGGATAACATCAGCTGAACGCGTCCTAATAGTGCAACTAGATTATTCTTTTTTCCCCCCCAATAAAATACATTAGCATGTTATCAGAAACTGTAGGTGAGATTCTTCCATCTCTGTTTTTAAGGTGAAGGCATACATGCAGGTCAAGCAAAAACAACAGCCATAGGTAAATAAAAATAATTTCTAACCTTGGTGCCACAGTTCAGTTGCTGGAAGACTGCAGGTATAGCACATGGCACACAAACCGCTTAGCAGTTCTTGGACACCAGCTTTCCTCTGCTGGCTCTGCAGGCTGGCTGGCTCTTACTTTCCTTTGGCTAGTCTGTGGAAAACAGAGAGGGTTTTATTAACCAAGATTGAACTGCTTGGGAATGGTTTGTAGCTTGCCAAACTAATCACAGCAAAGTGTCGCAAGATTAGATTTGTCCTGTCTGACTAATCCAGACTTCTGTGAGACAGAAGGAAAAAAGTAGCAGAAAAGGAGTAGGACAAATAAGATCTAAATAGGAACTAGGGCCAGTTGTGCTGCAGGGCGCAAAAGAAATAGCAAGTCTGATTCCCATTTGTATTTGAGATCCTCTGATCCTAGTAGAGTATGATAGAGTCCAGCAGAAATGAGGCGCTGATGTTTGCCTCTCAAATTGCTTGTGCTCTAAGTGGTCATGTCAGACACAGCTTTCTCAGAGAGAGCTAAAGAAGTCTGAGCTCCTTTCTCCTCCACCACATAAAATTGATCAGCAGGTAACTGTACCTCTAGTGTCACAAGAAATGGCCATGGCTGAACCTGCTTCTACCAAGGCACAGTATAATGGTAAAACCAACTTCAGCCTTATGGTGGGCAGGGGAAGTCCCCATTTTACAGGAATCATAAACAGCACATTGTGTGTTGGCCCTTATTTAAGGAGACGGAAGTCAGCAGCTGACTGGCAGTTTTGATTCATTCCTTCTTCTAGCCCAGATCTTCAGATAGGGCCCATTCAAAAGATGTTTTTGAAGAAGGATTCTCTATTTACTCACTGTTTGTCTACACAGAGTTCTGCTATGCCTAAATGACTCTGTGATGACCCTTGTGTAGTACAAGCATGTAACTGAGATATCATAGATAAGAAGACAGTGCTAATCAGTGAAACTGCTACACATCCCACATGAATACTCCTTATCTACCCTGTATATAAAGTAAAATATGACTTAATATATTTTCTTAATTTTATTGTGTTCAATCATTACTTTGATTCTGGGCATGCAAAGAGTTGTTCTAGTTCAATTTATTCCTGTCCAAATGGCAAGAATATGAGGAAAAATAATTTTGCCCTTAATTAACATCCTCTTTTCATCCAAATTAAAATTCAACTGTGGACACCCTTGAGAACCTCTGTCTAACTACACTGAATAAATGAGGTAGGAGAGGAGGCCTAAACTCTCTTAAAATGATTTATTTATGTTGTTGGGGCTTTTTTTATTTACCCAAGCAGGCTATGCTGAGGCATCAGGCTGTCTCTTGCAGACTGCATCTGAAGTTATAGGCTTAGTGAATGATATCAACAAAACAAACATTAGGTCAGACAGATGCTTTAATGGTTTGGTTGCAGAATAGCAGCCAAAATATGTTCATTTAATCCCCAGTTAGGTCATCATTATTATTTATTTCTTACAAGAACATCATGATTAAAGAGGAGGCTCATCATTTGGATTATATAGTTCAGTCACTCATTTGAAGAAAGCTAAAAAATGGAATAGTTAATTTCTAATAACTGAGCTAATCTCCCAAGCTGTTGGCATGACAGGCAGTATTTTTTCAACTTCAGCCAAAATTTTCAACAGGGAAATCCTATGAAAGTTCTCTTTCATCTGAGAGCGTGGTAGGAGCAATGCTGTGTGGACATCTGGATTGCAATCATTAAATCAGAAGGTCACTTACCTCTTTACCAAGCTCCCATATTATTTCTGATTAGTGTGTGGCATCCCCCTCAAAGGTAAACTGGAATATAATATACTGTGTTTGAAATTTATACCTATGTACTTGCTTAATAACCTAAACCAACACTTTAACAATTGCATTCACTCTCACAAAGTCTCTGTGATTGGTCACAAATAATTATATCCATATTTCAACCTACGTTTTGGAACATAGGTACCTCTTACGGGCAGTTTTCCATTAAGTTTGTTTTAAGGCTATAAAGCCTGACATTTCTCATGCTCCAGGTCACAATGCACACTTTCATAGGAATCTATAAAATATATGAATAAGATTGCTTTTAGAAACACATGTTGATTTTCTGAGTATATAATGGTTAACTTTTTTTTAAAAAAAAAAAAAGGTATCCTATTAGAAGGAGCTTTGGGTGAATAGCAGGAAGTGCTTCAAATGCTCAGATGCTTGAAAGTAAATCAAATAGGCCAGGATATTTGTTAATTAACTTCCCCACCAAATAGCTGGGAGACTAACTGTGGAATTCAGATGTTAGCTCTGCTTTACTGTAACCATACCACGCATTGAATCAACTTTTCCGGACAAAATTTAGAAGCCAAATTTTAAGACTCATGCACTTAGCTAATTCATTCAATGGAGAATTTACAAGTAAATTTTTAATCTATTAAAAAAATGACAATGAAGTATTCATAAAGTCTTCTGTAGATTCCCACCTCTGTTTCTAGGTCCTCTATTCTTTTTTTCTTTTTTGGGGGGTTTGGTTTAGTTTTGTTTTGGTTTTTTTTGTAACTTACAGATGAGTTTTTACAGTTTTCAGGACTCTAGCTGAATACAAAATCAGGGCGGGGGGCTGGGGGGAGAAAGACAGAGAGAGAAAGAGAATAATAAAGGAAGGAAAGAAAGAAAAAAAAAAGAAGAGGAAAGTACTGTGGCATGCAATTGTTAAGGTATCTGATGAGATGACCCCACTTTTTCAACGATTTTATTTAATGAGTCCAATTCATCCTTTATCTAGCTCAATTGACATTAGCTAGGAAATTCACAAAGGTTTAAGTTACTATTGAATGCCATAAAATGACCTTGCTAAAGTTCTTTTATAGACCACTTTAATAACATTTCCTTGTTGTTTATGCAGCAAACAGAATGATATCTTTATGTTCACAGTTCTTGGAAGAAGGCAACTAGCTTCTCATTTGTTCCCACATTTATCTGCAATAAATTACAGATGCAGCTGATGGCATCTGGGTATCTGTCTGAGTCAATGGTAAATGCCTGAATCTAGAAATTAGACAGTTTCTTTCTTTCTTTCTTTTTCCTTTCATCATTTTGACCGTTCTCTAATAATAGCAAAATTTAGAAAACATTGGCAAAAACGTGTATTTTTTTATGAATCAGTTAATTTGTAAAAAATTTAAAAATAGTTTCTTCATAATTTTTCCTACCCCAACATATTTCAGATTTGTACAATGTACTCAGTAGCCTGCTGGTGAACAAAGTGAATCATAAATGAAAATTTCAGAATTGTCATGTACTGTTTTTCCTGTAAGTGACATTTTACTGATTTTTTTGAAAATGGATGATCTGTTGTGCAGTGCTGGGATTTATCTAGCTGGTTGATCTTGGTCAGACAGCCTTGAAAGGAAATGGAGCAAAAAAACCCCAAACCCAACAAGTGATGGGTAGCATAGATGAATGAAATCTTCAGTTCATGAATGCAGGCAGAAAGCTTTAGGACAGACTGCTAGCTTAACGACTCCATGACACTGTGAGAGCACGGGTTATTCTTGTGCAAAAGAAGTAGTTGATTCTCCACCTCTAGATGTATCTAAATAAAGAATAGAAGTTTTAGTGAAAATTACAATATAGTCAAGCATGTTCAGCACAGGCTGAGTGACATTTAGTAGACTGTGATGCAGGTAGTAAGAGTAAAAATGTATGGCTTGTGCTATATCAGAGGTCAAACACAATCCCTGTGCCCCCTTCAGTCCTTAAAATCTGTAATTAAGATGTGTTAAAGCCCAGTTTTGCACTAATGGAAATAGAGAACAGTCAGAATATAGGACAGTGGTCCCAATCAGAGCTTGGCTAAAAAATCAGGTTATTGTAACCGTATTTTGACAAGATGTCATAGGATCAATAGTCAAGATATCTACTTACCTCTTATTCAAAAGATATAGCATGTCTCCCTTAGTACTGTCTCAGCATTAACCAAGAAAGTAGAGAAGTCGCCACTGAAATATCTGTCCTTCAGCACCACAGCTTGCAGTCTCACATTCTAGTGTTATCCTAGCTTAACTGTAGACCTAGAACATGTCAATGAGTATATGTTAACCAACATGAGAAGTCAGGTAAAATATTTTATATGAATACCAGAGCAGAAAAATCTAGAATAGTACTATCAGAATAGCATGTAGGCTAATAATCTGAGTACATTTCGTCCTAGAAGATATTCTGGAGCAACCTAAACAATTTAGGTGGTATTACTCACTGGGGTGGGTAAGAATGGGAAATGTTAAGAAATTAAGCTGTGAAAAAGCTGAGATTTTAACAGTATAAACAAAATACTTTTCTGAGTAGAAGTCACATCTAGAGTCTCAAAAGCAGCTGCATCACTGTTATTGTATTAGTATGTATGTTAAAAAAATTATCTAAGAAGGGTTTTGGAACAACATGACTACCCAGCCTCCTCACTGTCCTACGGAAACTGCAAAGTGCAAGCAAATATAATATAACCTGATAGGATTTGGGTAGGTTGTAAATCTGTAGATAAAAACAACCTGGGAGATGTAATTTGCATTGATTTTAAAAAAGTTTTGATAAGAATTTAATAAGGAAGTAAAATAATCATGGATCATTGGGCAAACAGCTTGTCTGGATTAAAAATTTGTTAAATGATAAAATCAAAGTAATAATGAGCAGGTGCTCTTCAGAGTGCTAAAAAATAATAGTAAGATATGTCAGTTGCTGCTATGGGCAATGGTGTTATTTGATACACTTAAAACTCATGCCATGGAAGATGAAGTAAACTTTCATTTTGAAAAGGTGTTATATTCAAAGTTAAACACCAACTGGAGGAATAGGAGATGTAATTGGCTATTTTGAAAGCCTACTAGCTTTCAAAAATGTTTCATAAGACCTGAAAAAGGAAATAAAATAATCTTGGTTTTCCAAGACATTTTTTTCATTAGAACAAGCTAAAAATGGATAAGTATTATGAGGAGTTGAAATTCCAGCTGCAATTTCTCACTGAATTCTTGTACCATGGCTGAAGGTAATTGAATACCAGAGATCAAAACTTTTTTGGATAAACATATGAGAAGTCATACTTCAAAAACATCTTTTGTCTGCTAATAAACTCTGATTCTTTGCAAAGAAGGACATACAATAAAATGTATTTTTATTTCTTGTCAGCAACTGATGTTAGCAATCATCATTTGGGTGTATAGGGGTATTAAATGCAATATTGTTTTACCTTGTTGTTACAAGTTGTAACAGAATTTGTCTGTTGTCCAAGACACAGAGCAAAAAACTGGCAAAGATATGCTGGTAAAGTGTCCTTTGTGTATCAACTTACCTTTATGGTCCTCTAGTACAGAGTGAAAAGATGGATAATATAAAGGATAAATGGTCTCAGGCACACACAGAGCTTAGAGAGATGACTGTGATTTTAATCCTAAAGAAAACAAAGTTGAAGGCACCTGAGTGAAATATTGAGAATTCTTAGGGATTCCACAGAAACTCACAGCCCATCCACTGTCGCCAGATGTGCAAAGGTAGACCAAAAAATGAAAAATGCAAAGACAGTGCATTTCTGACCAAGAAAAGGAAGTATTTCCTTCAGCAGTGTGGAATTCAGACTGGAATTCAACACTGCAGGAAGTAGTTGCGAGACTGCTGCAGTTGGATTTTACGAAAGGATTGTTCATTGGTTGTTTGTTCGTTAACATTTGTAGCTACACAAGCCAACCCTGTGATAAAAGTGTGCAAAGTTCCTACCTCAGAGCATAAGAAATCAAGACTAAACCTCCCTTTATACATAGTTTTCAAAAATGACAAGCAATGCCTAGTTGGGAATATTCTTAAACTAAATTTGGTGGTAGGTTGCAAATATGATACTTTTCCACCTTTAAACCTACTCTTGAGGCCAGACTACCTGTGTGAATTGTTGCAGTAGCAGTTCTCAGGGATCCCCAAGCTGGACTCACTGTGAATCTGACCTGAGCCATGGACAGCCAGCTGGAAGTTCAGTTCTCACAGCAACACCAAAGAGAAGGGAATGCCTCTGTGAATAGACATGACAGAGTATGGAGGTGGGAGAGGAAGATCTAATAATCATCAAATCATGCCATCTTTGCTTAATTTGTTAGCTGCTTTAATGTTCAGCAGCTCCTAAAATCATCATAATATATTTTTCTCCCTTTTCTCTCTTTCAATTGTCCAATATGAGCTGTTCTTCCAGGTGCTAACTGTTGTCCTCATTCCCATGGCAAAACATATCTCCTCTTTCCAACTTCTAAACCTTCCACCTGTGCCTATGATGTACAAATCCAGTATCCTTTTTCATCAGTTATCTCCCTATTTCCTGTGCTTTGTTTTCTGTTCATATCCTCTTCATTCCCCATGAAGCTCTCTTCAGGCTGTTTTCTTCATAGTCTTAAACATCACCATCAAAGGACTTTTCTCACTTTCTCTGTTCAGCATGCCTGGTCCCTGGGCATGAAAAAAGTGTATACATGGTGTGGGAAATTGCACCTAAGAGCTAGTTATCTAGAGCACTTCTTGCCCTCCATCATCTTGTAATGACTCGGAAAAAGATACACCGCTTGTTTTTTGCCTGGACAGGAAGATGTTCAGGTATCTCTTTGTATTTTCATCAATTTTACATCTATAGGCTTATGCTTCGTATCATGAAATCAATTGTATTTGTTCTGATACTGTGCCTATTGGCAGTAATTCTTCCAGTTATATTCTTCCAGTTCCTCCTCATTTCCAGCCTTTAAATCATGTTAAAATGTGTGAAAGACATAAAATGTTTGGAATTTTTTTTGTTTAAACAATACTGAGTGTTGAGCATGGGCCAAAGCATCCATATGTTAACCTCGTGCTTTTAGAGATGCCCATACTAAGAAAGCCGACACCCCCATGCAGAAAAAACAATTTGTGGCTCAGAAAATCAGCTGAGAAGAACTGAGTGAAAGTGGTTCACACTGGCCAGCCCCAGCCACTTCCAAATCTCTGAGGGGTTCAAGGCTAGACAAGTCAAAGTATTGATACCTGTTTAGAGCCTTCTTCTGTAATAACCAAACTACTTTGCAGTTGTTCTGCATAATAATTAACTACTTTGTGCCTTGTACATTTTAAGCTTTTCATAGCAGGATCTATGTTAACTTATGGCACTCCATAAATGATTATGTTCCCAATAACATCCAGAGATGTAAATGAACGGAGATTTTCTAGGGACCAAGCTGGGAGAGCAGAGTAGCTCATGCCCAAATAAAAGTTGTCCCTATGGTCTGTGTTCATTAAATGCCTTAGAGCTTGCATGAAACTGTGAGTTTAAGGAAGAGATTTAGTGGCAAAGTTAGATGTAAACAAAGCCAGTATTGTTAACAGTTTGTGTTCCATGAGATTCCACAAGTCTGTAATATCACAATTGCACCAAAAAATGTGAAATACTACATTGCACACACATTCTGCCTGCCTCTAAGTGAAGATACAACAACTAATGACAGAACCAAGCCAAAAAACCCTTTTCTTACTCCTGTTCAGTGGATATCCTTTATTTGTCAAATGAATTTACTGTAACGCTATATTCACAGAAACTTCTATGCAATGCTCTGGAACACATTGTGAAGTTTGGGTGAGTAGCTCAGATACAACCTTACAGAGTAAACCCTGCTGTTGAACACAGTTGTACTGGATCATTCTGGAGGTGTCCCCAGCAACAGCAGTGTGTGGACCACAACTTTGAGAGAGAGAAGAAAGTAATCACAATATTCTTAATTTAAACATCAAAGTGCAGTAAAACAGTGTTGACTTGTTTTAGCAAGGTGATTGTTAACTGACAGGAGCTCTGTCCCTTACACAAACCACAGCAGGCTTCATCTGTAGGAGCAGCCCCTTTGACTAGGTACACATTTCTCAGATATGTTGAGAGTTAGTAGCAAAGCCTCAAGATGATATTGGCTGTCCAAAGGAATGAGAATCCTTTTGCAGGTTCTGCAGTCCTTGGTTAACAAGCCATCAGCATGAAAGTTCAGTGAGAATTCATTCACCACAGTGAGAAAAGATCTAGAATGAATAGTCTCTTGGATCCCGTGAAAGTGATGGCAGAAGGATAAGGAGAAGGATCTGTTTAGTATGTCCCATCTGAGTATTTGTTCCGGGTACTGACAGCAAGGCTAAGAGGTTGGCCAAGTGCACATTCAGCATTAGCAGATCTTGGGGAACTCTGGTACAGAACCAAAACCAAGCTGTGCCATCTGAAAGACAGAAGACATCAGGATTTTGACATCTTATAATTTGGCTAGTTTTGAACAGATCTACAGAGTTCCTGCAAAAAGCATTTTCTTGCTGCCAAATTTCAATGCCTGGTTGAAAACCATGGAGATATGGAAACTTTTCAAACAAAATTAATGCTATTTTAATGTGGTTGAAAGCATTAGACAACCTAGAGATAAGGGGAACTTGTACTGCCCCTGTGTTGTAGTTCAACTGTTTATAAAACAACATAGCATAGATCCTTAGAGAGTAAAGTTAGACTTCCTCTTCATAGGCATTGTATATCTTTTTTTCAGAGTTGCTGTAATCCAGAAATAAACATATAACAGGGTTGTAATAATAGATTGTTATGATAGACATATTCATGTATAGCTGCATGCAGCAGTGGAAAATACAGGTTGAAGGGGCAGGTGAAAGGATAGATACAGTTTAAAGCTCGGGGATGAAACTCACTGAGTCAAGAACGCTTTGCTCTCAGATAGTTAATAGCAAGCAAATCAGGCAATGCAGAGGGAATTTGCAGTGAAAAGGATCCCTTTCAGTCTATATTTCATGGTTCTCTTTAAGGAGGGGTCCTCTCTTTTCTTTCATTTTTCAATAAATGCCTTTTATAGCAGTCATTGTGCTCCCTGTCCCCACCACTGGAACGACAGGATGGGTTTCAGTTTATGTCAGTGGGAGCCCAGCAGCCTGGAAGCCAAGTGGTGGGATAACTTTGTAACTGCTTGGCAATTCTGATCAGGATAAAAGTTATCCAGCAGGTTAGACAGATGGATTCAATGACTATGGGACCAAAACAAACCAACAAACATTGGCCAAATTAATCCCTCAGTATAAACTATATATTGTGCTTTAGTAGGATAAAACCAAGAATGAATCTCGTACCTGATAGTTCTGTCTTGAAAGAATTCTGAACTGATTTTCAGAGGTACCCATAGCTCCTGCCAACTCCTGTGGGAGAGGTAATCACTCAGCACTCCCAAGAACTTGACCAGTGATTAACTGTAAATTTTCCCACAGTATAAGATGCCTTTTAAAATGCTTTCTAAGGCACTTCTTTGAATCCTGTAAGATTTATCAAATCTGGAAATAACATTTTTTGGGGGAAAAAAATACAAGCTTGGTCATTTAGCTGCAGTGTTAAGTAGAAAAAGTGAACAGAAAACCAAAATGGTACATTATTGCTGAAGTCTCTAGCTCTCTTTGTGTACACATATCAAGTTTTAGGGGGTTTTTTGGGGGGAGGGTGAGGTGCCACACCCAAAACTTCATTTTTGCCTCAAGCAACTGCCTGTTTTCCGTTTTTTTTATGGACAGAGAAAAAAATGTATTGGCACGCCCTGAGCCAAATATGCACCTGTGCCCTGCTGCAACTCTGTGCCGTTCCTTCGTTGATATGACTGAGTCTTTAGTTGTGATTATGTTTGTCAATGAAAATACATTTATTTCTGAATTAAAAGAACAGATGTACATCTTCTAGGCTTCAAGATAGTTTGTTGTGATCTATTTAAGCCACTGTGGAAAAAGCCATATTTAAACTACAGAAATATTTCAGTCCCAATACAACTGTTATTGACAAATGAGTCACAGAAGCTGTAGAGGGATATTGGTTTATTCATTTATGGGATCTAACGCATTACAACTAAAATGTTCATCACGTCTAACATGCAGCATATTGTACATTTACTAATAACTAGCAGAGTATTTGTGTGCTTTTTAAATTGCTTTTGCCACCACAGCTTAAAAATGCTAAAATTTTCTTGGAATACCGATTCAGTTCTTCCCTTGGGCAAGAATGGATTTTCTCCTATTTCCTCAATATTTCCTTTTTATTCTTTGTGCACTGAAGTCATCATTCAGTTAACAGAAACTAATATGATTCCAGGAACAGTGCTTATTAGAAAACTACTAGTCCAGAGCCAGAAGAGGGAGCCTGGAGAGCAAAACGTTGTTGTTTGTTTGCCACCAACTTCAAGGCTGGGCTGTATTTTTGTTGTGTTGATTTAGGTGTTTTAATAATTGTTCCACAACAGATCTGCATAGGGGCATAGAAATGGGGGTAATAAGAATTCTCCGCCTCAATTTTCACTGTTGTGAAAAATACCATCAAAGAGTAGAATGCATTGACCTTTGATCATCAGATTTGGAGAAGACACATAGATGCCATAGTGCAAAGCTCAGCCTTTTATTGTGGATCTCAACCACTCCACTCATCATACTCCCACCTTCTTTTGTAGATGTTGGCAGGGAATAAAAAGCATTTCTACTCATAATCTTCATTTTCCCCAGTCTCACCTCCAAACCCTTATTACGGTCTGGGGTTTTTTCTCTCCTTCATTGTCCTTCTCCTGATTTTGGCCACTTAAAGAAATGGGGAAGGGTCTTCCCTGGTGCCGTGTTTGCTCAGCTGTCTCTGTCCTGTTTTATATGGGTCACAGGAATCAGTCTTGTAACAAGCACAGTTCTCCTGCAGTCTCCAACCACAGAGAGGAATTCCCTTAGCTCCTCTGGATTCCATCAGAGCCACACATGATGCCCTGAAGTTGTGTTTGTGGCTTCAGACCCACAGACTCAGTATTATTTTGTGTGGTGGGAGACAATGTTCCCTCTTCAGAAACAAGGATCTTTAGACTAGACGTGAAGTTCACTAAAATCAGTTTTCCCTGTGTCTCGGGACCATTAGGTCATCAATATCAACCAAGCGTGAAGAAGCAGAGAAAGAAGCAGCCGATGAAATCCATCCTGAATTCACAGAAGTGAGATGTACTTTCGTAAGTCCTGGCAGGAACCAAGAACAAAGTGTTTCTTTTTATTGATTTTGTTTCATGAACAAATGCTACAGGTTACCTGGAGTGGTTGTGGAGTTTTCATCCTCGGAGATATTCAGAAGTCATCTGGATATGGTCCTGGGCAACTAGCTCTAGATGACCTTGCTTGAGCAGGAGGGTTGGAAGAGATGGCCTCCAAAGGTACTTCTAACCTCAACCATTCTGTTATTCTGTGGGTACAATAAGAACCAACTTCAGTTTGTAGACATAATTTACATGTAATTGAAACTGAAAGGTAATTATTGTTTTTCTCAACTTACATTGGTTTATGAGTTTTACTATCCTGAAATGTATGTTCAGCCTTCTCTTGCTTTTTGTTTAGTTTTAGATTCTCTGCTTTTTGGTTTCCTTAGATATCATCTCATGCCACAAGAACGATTCTCTGACGGTATTTCTGACCCAACTGAAATCTCTTATTTTTTCCACATTGCAGGGGCATTTCTAGATCAAAGGGACTGAGGAGGAGTCTGGTCCAACTATATAGCAAGATTCACCTGGAAAATAGCTTCTTTCCCAAGTTCATGACAGAATGTGATACCAACTTCAACACTAATTCAGACGCTTAAAGAAACTGACCTCATGGTTTGATGCAAAATTTTTGTGTTTCCTAAGCTGTGTGTTTTAAATTACTACAATACTTTGCAATATCCACAAATTTTGCAAGACTGTCTCTCATCACCAACCGTTACCCTGTAAGTTTCACTGAAAAAAGCCTGATAGAAAGAATTACTTTTATGAACGTCTGGTTTCTACACCGCTGACAAAAGGCTTGAACTGTGGGGCCCTGCTGTTCAAAGGCTCTACTTATTTAGATAAAGCCCATTCCAATCAAAAATATCAACAAAAAAGCAAACGATGCTGAACCTAATTGACACAGGTTACTGTAACTCACACCTTTTTATGGAAATACAGGTACAAATCAAAAGAGGTTCCCTTCTTATATTGAATGGAGCCAACTTTTGAGTTGTACTCGTTCCAGCTCTTACTGTAGTCAGTGGATCTGCCTAAATGTAGTCAGCACAGATTTTTGCCCATAAAGTGCTAGTATTCAGTTACCTTTTCAGCAAGCTTTGAGGCAAAGTATTTTTTCCTGTTTTCTAACATTAATCTCCCACCCCAGGATAAAAAGAACAAACTGAAAAAGAATGGAGAGTCCTGGCATCCATTTCAAAGGTAGTTAGCAGAACTAGGAGCTAAAAGCAAGCCTTTGATAAGAAGCAAACCATTCTGTTTCAAAAGAATGTTTAATATAATAGTATATTTCCTGTAAGTCATAATCCCTACTTCCTTGAGTCTAAAGTATTCCTTTACCTTTTCTAATTCTCATTCTCCCTTCTAGAGTTCATGAAAGAAGATACCTTGTATCATTATTTCCCTTTAATTAGAATCAGAAACAGCCCAGAATTAAGAGATGCTTGAAAGGGCAAGGGAACAGAATAACTATGGAAGGCTTTGGGCACAGGACCCCAGAGGCTACCTAATCTTAGGCATTTTAAAAAAATCTATTTGGTTTTTAGAGTTACAGTCATGCATCATTTTTTCAAGCTGTGTATTGTCAGCTCTGAAAGATATTCAGACTGAAGCCATTAGTAACATTTTGTTTGCACTGGGATAATGGTAAGTCTCCTGAATTTTTTTCATCTTTAAAAATTTCCAGTGGTCCAACTTACCCTTAAAGCTCCTAAGCACAGTCTTATTACTGACACCTCAGATATCAGGGGCTTAGGGTCCAGCATCTGATGATAAAGTTCCAAAGCTGAACTGCTTAGGCTGATTTCCTGTTTTAAATCCTACAGTTTACCCACGCCCAAAAAAAAGGATGAGTTGCTTTTCACTACCACACCCCCACACACCCCCGACTTGGAGGGCACAGAGCATTCATGGTGTTTTTTGGTTAGGCGCAGTTCCCTTAAGGAAAGGCACACTCCCCTATACCAAAGAGGGCATTCATCTCACCTACATTTGATGATCTAAGTTAGGTGTTAAGATTAAAAAGAGATAGATACACATAGCATGAGTCATCTTGCCTTAAAATAGATGGTTAAGAGCAGTAGAATGAATAATTCTCTGGAAACGCCTCGCCTCTAGTAACTATGGAGGGAAACAGCTGGTTTGTTTAGAGTAGCTGCCTAAATTTTAGATAGCTAGAATTTGGGAAGGTGGACCTCTCCATAGTATCTAACTATTGCATGTCTTTCAGAATAGCTACATAAGCAAACAAGTCCTATCAGACAATAATGTGCAACTATAGGAATAACATTTTGAAGGTGCCTCTGCCTGATGAAAATGGCCTTTGCTAGCATGGCAGGGAATGACCAGCTCCTGAGTGTGGAGCTGGCACGTTTGTGGAACCATAGCAAATTCCTTGTTAACTTGTGTATCTGCTGTGCTAGAATACATCTTAGAGATCTATTCTTACTCCTTTACATATCAAAATGCTTATTTATTTCATAATAATATTTATTTATATTGCTTTTTCAGTCCAGGGACCTTAAAACACAAATGGGGAAACTGAGGTTTAAGGAAGATAAGTTTGCATTTTTCCTCCATTTCAGTTATTTTTGTGCAGTTCCAAAGCCTATTTCAATTAATTAGGACTGCTGTATATTTCTGAGGCAACAAGAAAGGTCAGCCTTTGACTTCAGTGGACTTCAACAGACCTGTTTACCTTGTGGGAGCCTGGCTATACAGATGCATTTTTTTTTCTCATATGTTTACCCACGGATTCAGCTTTTGCAGCTGCATGCTTTTAAATACTATGATACAGATCTCCAGTGATATTGTTTCCAGTTGGAAGACAGATAATAATTTGCTCAACTTCTGTATTCCAAATGCCTGAACTGATATGGATATACTGCAGGAGTCTTTTTTAGGTTTCTTCTGCTGCTAAGTAAAATGCTGAATTCACAGTAACCTTGTTCACTTACTTCAAAATTCTAATTTTACAGATTCATTGCAATGGGTAAACTTAACAACAACTCCCATAAACTCTCTCTTGCTCAAGAACAATGTAGGTTTTCCTTTCTGCTAAAAGATTGAACAATTAAATAAAAATCAGTTTCCAAATATCCAGAGTGCAGTGCATGGGAAGACAAAGGCACTTCACATCAGTAATTTTTGTTGATCTTTTAGTACCATGATGGGCATTCAGAATAACCACTTCGTAGTTTCATTTTAAGTTTGTACATTGGTTATTACCCTGCAGCAAAAGACAGTTGTGTGCTTAATCTGATGTGTGTGGCACTGACAGCTTGCTTGGCTGAGTCAAGTTTCTTGTTGTGTAGCTGATAAGCGATAACCACTGTTACTGGTTTCATTCCTATGGTTTTTCTGTGCTGAATCATTAAGAGTTGATATAACATTACTGAACAATAAGTCTGTTGCAGCACTCTTAAATTTGTTCTTTTGGATGATGAACACCAAAAATGTCATTGATGGATAATAAGTGAAATTAGTTCATAATCTTTACCCTCAGATCTCTTTCTTTTGGTGCATGAATAAGTCCCCAACCCATTATGGAGATATAAAATGTGACTTTGGAAGCAGGAGCCTCAAGTTAGACATCTATATAATAGACCTGTTTTTTAAAATCTTTAGAGTCCTTGAAAGCCTCTGAGTTCCCAGCAGCTCCCCTGGAAGCTCGTGCAAGCTGCTGGATGGACTTTTGAAAACCAGGCATCCCATTTGCATGCTATTTTCCCTCAAACTTTAAATAGTTTTTTTAGAGGAGCTGTCACATCCGATACAAAAAGCTGTCGCTCTTGATGCATCCCAGTGTCTATAGATTTCCAGCCAGCTCTGAGCCTTCTTCCCTTGTTACAGTGGTTCCTACTTATAAAAAAGATAAACATTTTAAACATCATTACTATAAATGCAAATTGCCCTATTAATTAACTGTTGGTTCAGTCCTAAAAGTTACTAAGCCTCCTTTGCAGGTGCAAGAGCCTTGAACTTTCTTTGCCTTCAATGTTCAGCTCCTTCTTGCAGCCTGAGACACCCCTGAGCACATTTTGTGGCAAGCTGAACCCAAACTCTTCAAGAATGATTCCTTTTACTCTAGTGCATCAACACCAGGCACTGTATAAAGTGAAAGAGTCTTTGACATACACAAGTACCCTTTCCCTTTCTCTCCATCACTCAGAAAGTGACTTTATTGTCATTATACTGTAGTTACTGATACTTAGGGATAATTTGTGTTGGGGGGATGAGAACATGCTCCATGTCCTGGAAAGCATGTGTATATGCTAGAGAAATGCTGAAACAGTAGCAAGAGATCACTAAGACAATAAGGAAGGAGAGCATGGCTATATCAATAAATACTTCTATTCAACAAGCCTAGTATACAGCAAAATGGCAAAGGGGGG
>VYXH01009642.1:335552-348091 GCA_013397275.1 Burhinus bistriatus | reverse complement strand
AGGCGGGGCGGTCCGCGGTCGGTGCGGGTGCGGGGGGCGCGGGGTTGCTCGCTGGAGGGGGCGGTGCGGCGGCAGCTCTGGCGGTGGCAGCTGAAGTCAGTGGGGCAGAGCGGTGCATCTGGCTGCAGCCGGGGAAAAGTGATGAGCAGAGGGCACAAGGTTCCTTCAGATTGCTCTTTTTTTCATCTGCAACCAAGGTGTAAGATCAGCATAAATGTGCAGAATGCCTCTGGCTTTATGCGGGGATTCAACTCGGGGGAACCCCGACTGAGCTATCTGGGGCTCTTTAATCCTAGCACGGTAAAAGTGCAGTGTAGGAGAGGGTTACAGCCCCGAGGACACAATATCATTATATTAAAAAGGGGCAGGGGGAAAGGAGAGGATTGATGTGGAGCTTTGTGAGGGGAGAGGATTTGCCCGCAGTCCTGCAGAAAGCGTGGATGAAACTGCATGCAGAAGGAAGCGCTTCTGCTCTCCAGCCTTGTGCACTAGACAGCAAAGTGTGCTGTTCTGAAGACTCTTTCATCACTGCTCTGCAAGGAACTGCCATTCACACATCCAGTGGTAGCAGTATCTGTAGCCCAAACCCTTGCATGTTCATAAGTTTGCTAAAGCCTGCATTTCTGAATCTACCTCTAGCACACAATGCTTGGTAACATATTCTTGTCATCATTTAAATATGTGCATATTTCTCCTCCCCACAGGCGCTTTGAGGCAGGAACTTCTCTCATGCAAAGTTTTCATGCAGGGCTTAGCACAGGGGAGAGCAGATCAAGGCTGAAACCGCCAAGGGCTATCGTTTACAAATAAGAAACAGTAATATAGCACGGCATATACTTCCAAGACTCCGTCATGTGCTCTGAAGAAACCTTTTGAGTCCTGCAATCCTGCCATGAGCTCCTGGACATAACTTCTTCTCACACATACATAGTGAGCTCTTCCATCCCCATCATCCATGTCTCACAGGGTTGTCGTATTCAGCTCAGTAAAATCCCGCAGTACACTGTGGCTCTGTAGCTCTGTGTTGTAGCCTTCTATGCAGACCATGATAACTACGTGGTGTTGTGTCAGGCGTGCAGGGACATTGATACATGTGTCACCCTGGTGGTTCACATCTTCCTTTGCACCACGTTTTTGCTTTGCGTGTAGCTATCATTAGCTTAATTATATTGGCTTAATTTTCTCTGTTTTTAAACAATGCAAGGTAATGAAGTAAACTAAACTCACTTTTCTTGCTTTGTTTGTCCTCCAGATCTAATTGACTTTACACAGACAATGCTCCCAAAGACTGTATGATAATTCCTGGTGGCCGAAAGAGGAGGCACATTGGGGCCTGTGCAGACGAGAAACAGGAACAGGACGGCAAGAGCTTCCCACTGCCCCTCTGGCGGAGGTACCAAGTGCGTGGTGTATCTGCAACGCGTGCAAAGTACTAGTGTTCAGAAAGCAAGCAAGAGGGAGAGCTGCCCCAAGGCACTTGGAGCACGGGAGGAAGAGGAGCAGCGCCAGCATGGATAAGGACAGCACAAACGTGGCTGACCAGCAGTATGAATGTGTGGCTGAGATTGGGGAAGGAGCCTACGGGAAGGTGTTCAAAGCCCGAGACTTGAAGAACGGAGGTCGCTTTGTTGCGCTGAAGCGGGTACGGGTGCAGACCAGCGAGGAGGGGATGCCACTATCCACCATCCGAGAGGTGGCAGTTTTAAGGCACCTGGAGACGTTCGAGCACCCCAACGTGGTCAGGTGAGGACGTAGGGCAGGAATCCCAATCAGTGGGGTCCTGGATATAGTACATGAATTGGGCAAGCAAGAGTTTGGGTACATATATGGACTGGACACCCGTTTGGGTTTGTGGATGAAGTGAGCACTAAACTGTGTACATGAAGTATGGTTTGAGGTTTCAGCAGGCCATGGTGCTCCCTGCCAGACCTCACCTCATCCCTGTGCATTGCCTCCCACACACGCAAACACCCATCTCCAGAGGCATAGGTGTGTGACTTAAGTGTTTGAGTGGATGGGCAAGGAGCCATATATACACTGTTTCCTCAGGCATAAGAGAGAATGAAAAAAACCCAACGTCTCCCTGGTTTTGTCTCAGGTATTAGTTCTCCCAACTGCAGCTGATTTTTAGCAGCTCTATTCATTATCAAAATGGCAAAGATTATGAGAGCAGTAGTAGAACGTGCGTTCAAACTTTCTAGATGCTTTTGTAGCGAGTTGTAGATTATCATGTTAAAGGGAAGTAGCAGCTGAAGACTTCAAGCTTTGCAGGCAGCCATACAGTTGAATACTCTTTGACTGGTACTGATTTCACCACATGCTGATGATTGTGCTACCAAGAGTGCAACAGAGCAAATGTCAGGCCTTGCTTGCAAAATGGTGGCAATGGCCCCAGGATGTCCTTTCTGTTGTGTCGGTAGCATAAACCCCGGATAAGTATCCTGTGTTCTTGAACAGATTCCCTCACCGGTAAGGCTGGCCCTAGCATATCCGCTTACATTTTTCTATCGCTGGAAACCTCCAGCAGCCTGTGAGCATCTTTTATTAGTATTACGAACTTTAAGAAGTAAGCTTCACTTTGCAGATACACCGGTCGGCAGTGATTTGAAACTGGTCAGCAACTTGCTGATGGTGCTGCATTAACAAGAATATTTCCTGTTACTTGCGTTACTGTACATGCATATTGCATTGCAAAAGGGAAATATTTTATACTTCACTAACACTGAGCCTCTTTCAGTCCTAGAGAAACAGATACTCTGAAGTTAGAGGTGACTTTCCAAAAGGCTTGTAGCTGTGATCCTCCTGTTTTAGGGTCTGAGGTGAGGGGTTCATAGTAGATGCAAGTGGAAAGGTGAGACCAAGAATAATATTTAAAATACAAAAGTGAATAGGTAAGGAGAAATTAATTTTTGTTCATCTCAAGGCAGCATAATACAACAGTCTAATTTCTGTCTAAACTGAATAGGCAAAGCATGTGTATTCTAAAATACTGATAATGGAGTGTGTGTCGTTGGTGTCTCTGCAGTGAGCAATGGGATGCAGGCTGCAGCTCACTCTTCTCCATTGCTAATCAAGCAAATCCACAATTTGGTTAATAACCATTGTTTTGACTGGCACCTCGTAATGCCAGAGGCCTAGTCAATAAAATTCAAAAGTGAAGTCATCTTGGTGTGGTCAGCGTGTTGTATTTGATCACCAAATCAAGTGGCTTGGTTTACAGAGGAGCACAGTGGCAGTAGAGCTAACTGAGAGTTCTCAAAATCTCTGAAATCCAGCCCAATAATTTATGAGAGTAAATGAGGATTTAGTTGCCCAGGTTTAGACATTTACGTATTTGAAAATTGTAAATCTCGTTTGGGAATAATTCGACATAACAATACTTACGAATATTTCTGCCATTGAGACCTTTCCATATGAAGTAAAAGATTTGTTTAAGAGCTTTCTAATCCTGAATTCAGCAAAATCATGGAAGTAAAATTCTAGTTTTCCCAAGAGCTATTTGATGAACTCACTATGCAGCTGCAGGCTTGTGTTGCTTGGGTTTAAGTGCAGGGCAATCTCAACATAGCGTTGCATAAATACATTGAAGCTTGCAAGTTTGAATGAAAATTCATTCTCTGCCAGCAGTAACTATTTCAACTGGCAATATGAGAACGTAGTTTCAATACAAAAATCTCTGCAAGTGTGTTCCAGGTCCTTATAGTGGTGTTGTGGAGCCTGTACCTTTTGCCATAAGCAGCATTTCAGACGCAAAGGGTTGGTCTGTAATGTATCAGGATGCTTGGCACCTTGGCTGTACACCTTTTTCCACGAACAGGCAGGGGAGCACAAGAAGCAGTTTCAAACATTCTCTCTTCTAAACTGTGAGGAATGCTATTTAAAAACTCACCTCTGTTGTGCATGGTTTTAATCTGTAGAGCAGATGAAGCTAAAAGTAGCGCTTTGGAGTGACTGAAATCTTCTTATAATCAAAGATTATTTGAAAATATTTAAATGCCCCAGTTCCGTTACAAAATACGGTAGAAGAGTTTGTAATTTATTGAAATTATAGGTCTATTTTTGTATTATGTAAATATACTCAGAAAAGGAAATACTGTAAAAGAAGATCTGCAATTTTAAGCAGCTGACCTAGCTGTACTTAATTATTGAACATATTATGCTCATTGTTTCAGCGTGCATTCTCGAAACTGGTATCATGGCCAGGCTACTAAATAAAAAGAATGTCAAATGCATTGTCTACGTACTGGATTAAAATGTACATAATTTTCAGAGCACTGGGATAACAACACAAATATTTGAAATCAGATTTTTTTGATTTTGAGGGGACATCTAGCTTTTTTCTGAACATTACAGTCAACTAGCCTGAGAGAAATAAGTGAGAACCGCAAGTATAATGTTGAATCTGTTACCTCTGAGTAATGCCATGTGTGATCCATGAGTCGCTCAATACAAACCGACAGTCATTCTGTGAGTCAAAATTTCGACGGACTTCAAACAGATGAGCTGCATACACCCAGTGCTCAGCTGTGGTACTCTGGCATCAGCTGACAGCAATGGCAGAAATCACAGGCCACATGGACTCATGCTGAACTTCATGCTGAACTCAAATGGTAGGTCTGGGCACCTCCAGAGAGTTGGAGCTCAGCAGTCCAGGGCTTCTCTGTCTCCATGAAGTGGTGCTGAACGTGAAGGACAGTTTGGTACGGAAAAGACTTGGTACTTGCTAGGCAGAGGTTGAGCTTCATGGCTTTGTTGGTCACAGAGCCATGATGTGGGACCAGCATTGCTACTGCAGCCCAGGATTGTCATAGCGGCCATAGATTCCCTTCCTCTAAAACCCTGAGAAATGCTTAGAGCCAAAGACTGATTTCCAGTGCTTGGCATTGGGGATGGAAAAGAATTTTCTCCATAAAGTAGAAATGTCTAAATAGCATAGAATAATTTTAAACAAAATATTGGTCGTATTTTTTCCATGCTACTGCTTGGTCATTATGAGAGCTTTGTTCCGTGTTTCTTCTATCCAAGTCTACCGTTTCCATATTCGTACAATGAAGGGATGCATTTGTCACAGCACAGTTGATTTTACAATGATAGATAATGAAGTTAGATAAGACTTCACTGCAGAATAAAGCAAGAAGATCTGCAAGATTAGAAGTGAAAGGAAGTCTAATCTTCATCAGAAAAGTGATGGTAGTGTAAGTCTCTGGACTATTGACTGTAATGGGAATAAGGCCTGGTGGACTGATCTAAAATTTTGTAGGACTGTCAAAAATAGTATTGAGAAGGGCATGGGGAAGATACAGTTAAAAGGATGATTGCTATGTGATTAAATTCCTCTCCTGTTCACATTTCCCTTGTATAGAGTTCCCCTTTGTCAGGACACCCAGCTCTATTCTATTTATCTTCACAAAACAAACTAAAAACCAGAGTCTTCAGGAGTAAATGTTACTGTGAATTGCTGTAACATGAGGTATGTTGTAGGCTTTGAAATGTCTCGTGTAACTGGTAGGATGATTAAGGTGCTCCTCTAGCTCACCTTTCAGATGATAAGATGTAATGCTTTATTAAAGCTTTACTGTATACAGTAGTTAAATCTGGCAAAAATCAGTCTAGCACTTATGTAGCTTAGTGCTGTTCTGTTTGGGAAAAATGAAATATATGTAGACAAAGGACAGACTTTGCCAGGAATAAATGACATATTAGATTCAGGAAATTCCTGTGTGTAAAACTGGGAGTATTCCCTGCAGTAATATATCTGTAAAAATTCTTCTTGTGATTATAAGGCTAAATTCAGCAATATATTGTGTTCATTTTATCTCTCTCCTGCTGGTAATCAGATGAATAATTTTCCCCTAATGTTAATCATCCATCAAACTGTGAATTTGCACTCTGGGAAGCTGATATACAAGACAGAATACTGTAATTATTGCAATGCTTATTTTCTAAGATATATATATTTAACAGTTTTAATAATGTTAAACCTTAAGCAAATAGAGCAAACCTGCAAAGCTGTATATTTTTGCTTCCTGGGTCATATTTTTTGTTTAATATAACTTTTTTAGTATTTTCATGGGTTAGTAAGTCTTCAGTTTTAAAATAACCAAAATTATATTGAATATAATCTATTAGAATGTAATCTAATCTGGGTTATTTTTTCAAAGATAAGTGTCAGAAATCTTGCCATTCAAGGTCATCATTACCATATAATAAGGAATTAAAAATCTTAGTTCTCTCCTTCCTGTTAGCTTGCAGAATAGGTGTCCCAGCTAATTGACTTAGATTCAGCAGCACGATCCACCTAGCTGGAAGCATAGCTCTATTCCTCTGTCTTTTTGGTATATCGGTAAGTGTGGGGGAAACACAGTAATTATGAGTATTTGCACAATTATGCCATGATCAAGGTTTTATGTTATTTTATATCCATTGAAATATGAATGACACTGTAAGCTGCCCTCTGTGGTACAGCAATACTGTCATGTTGCTTTTTCCCTGCTTTTGCAGTCCGGTGGTCCATGCTCTTACCTCTTGGCTTGCACTTGAGTGCTTTTGAAGCCCATCGGCAGATTCCCTTGGCAAGGCAACCTGAGTGAGGGGAGAGAGGCTGGGGCACACCTGACTCCCCCAGCCCCATGTGCCCGAACGTGACCAGCACTTGACTCTGCTCAAAGGTCCCAGAGGTGTATAACAGCTTGGCACTTAAAATTGCGTTATACTAAGATAGAAGGTGTCTTTATGTAAGTGTCTGAAATTCCCTGTCGAACCTGGTAGAGCATTCAGAACATAGCTGTAACAGCTCATCAATACATAGCTAACCTTTTGCAAGGCAATATGAACTTGTAGTTGTTTTGCATTGTTCTGTTTGTTAAGCTGGAATGATATGAGAACATACAGAAGGAAAAGCATTTCAAAATGCAGTAGCTAATTTTGGTTCTTGTTCCAGTTTGTGGTGATGCTGATATTGGCTGCTGGCTTTATTACTGTACTGTTAATAAGTTTAAAGGACGATCTTCTCAAAATCATTGAGATGTTCCGTCCCGTCAAGTGAAACATTTCTATTTTAGGGGGTGTTTTTCTCCAGTGAATTCTGCTTCCTTCCTTACTTCCTTTTTCTGCCAAGCTAATGTTAAACTTCTAGTGTGTGACATCATTCTTACAGATCAACAGTGTGCTGTATTGTGCGATACAATTTATTTTTGTGGAGCACCACATGGCATCTGGCAGGGCCCTGGAGAGAAAGAAATGGTTACCTCTGCATTGCTAGGTACAGGGATTGTCTTGCACACAGAAAGAGTAAAATGAGATGCAGGGACGGAGTGAAGCAGAAGAAACTGAACTTGAAACTTGCCAAGGTTAAAGGGATTAATCTGGCAGATGAGTCTCAGATGAGGTAGGAGAGGTGGATGAGTAATGGGAAGGAAAAACTGAACGAGCTTCAGAGTCAGCTTTAGTCTAACGCAAACAGGATGGTCTTCAAGGCAGATGTGAAGACAGGAAGCGCCTTGGCAGGAGAGAGGCATTTCCAGGCTGGAGAGTGGTGGTGGTCCGAGGGGAAGGGAGATGGTTCCTGCATTGACTGCAAGGAGGAACACTGCAAAGGTCTTGGGGAGGGAGGGACTGCCTACTTGGAAATATGGCTTCTCTGATGGCAAGAAGGCAAAAGGGAATGATGTGGCTGACACTGAATAGGCTTTGGCAGTAGGTGGGATTTGGAGAAGTTTGTTAAGTTGGCAGAGGACATTGTGAAGTGACTGCACATGAGTGCTGGCCTGTCATCATCTGCTTGCAACCCTGCAGTACACAGAATAAGCGCATACAGGGAAAATAACTGATATTCTTCCTGTCCATATGAATTGTTTATTAGTAATGGATGTGATGATTTAGTTTGAGTCCATGGTCTGCCAGAAACAGGACAAGATAAGAGCACGTCAGGAAGGAAGGGTTGAATATGGAATAGCCTTCTGAGCCTTAGGAAATTCAATTTCTGGAGTGAGTACAAGCTTTCTTCAAAAAGTATTTTATCTTATTCTGAATCTAAGCTTTTTACAAAAAGCATGTTTCCAGTCTTTGTGTGAGTAAATGTAAATTTTAAATTATGTCCAGCGCTCCCTTCCTTCTTTAAATCTGTGGATGGTTGTGTCTATGCTTTTCTTGGAGAGATCTAGTCTTGCTGGGTCCTGCCCACAATGGAAAACCAACTCATTTCTCCACAACCATTGCTGGAGACAGCCTGTGACTGCTAGGCAAAGTGTCAGCACGCCCTGGGTTAATGGAGTGAGGCCCAGGATTCAAAACTGAGCCTTGAAAAGGACAGGAGAGTGGATAGTCCACCCCAGCAAACAGGGGCCAGGGTAGATTAACGGGGACCAGTTTGCTTCGTGGTACCTACCGCTGGCTGAAGTGCGGAACAGAGCAGGGAGAAGGAAAGTGCCCACTTTCCAGGTGTTTGAAAGAGAGTAGGCTGGAGGCTGTGACTTAGCAAAGCACTGAGTGAGTCACTCAGGTACACCCGGTGGGATTTCAGTAATTTTTTGAAACCGAGCACAGATGTAAGTGTATTATCAAGTAGAAATAGCTATGATATTAAGTATGCACTGAATTTTAAAATGCTTTTCTGAATAGAGTTCAGGGACAGTATACACAAGAATATGATTCACAGATACTGATTCTTATTTATGTATCACATTAACTGAAGCCTTATTTCTGGAGAATTTTTCTATTAAAAGTTAAAATAAATCATGCAGAATAAATAATATAACTATCCTGATATAGCAGTAATGTGAATTTGGCATCAAGAGCGGTTATTTGTCTTTGTAGTAACTCTTAGCTGACTTAATTTAGTTCTGAAGTTTTAAAATTATTTTATGAAGTTTCATAACGCTAAATGAAGTAGAAGTTGCTGTTCATTCAAAAACTTTGCAGCTGTATATACAGCATTTGGTTTTTTCTCTTTGTATGAAATTTAGTTGTTTTCCAGTTTTGCTGAACAAGTTGATTCTTAATGATCTAATAAATTATCAAAAGATAACTGTGCCTATATACACGTATAACTTAGCTGCGTTTTTGCATTCAGAAGAGAGGAAATTTCTCTTCTTATATCAGTTCTTCATATATTTTTCTTATATTCTGAAAAATATTTTAAATTACGCGTGCATAATTATTTAACAGCTATACCCTTAAACTAGAAAGCGTTTGTATTTAATAAACAAACCACTTTAGAATTTTCCAAGGAGTGGTTTTTTCCATCATGTACTTTGACATTTTCCATTTGGGAAACCTCCATTTGGGAAGCTTTTGATGAGATGATCGTCAGAGTGGAAATGTGACTGTTGATTTCCAAACTGTTCCAAAATACCTCATTGAATCCAAATTATTGAATTGATTTTCCTATTAATTTATTTACCCTTAGCCTTTGAAAATTTGTTCCATCCTTAGAGAATGTTCACAAGGAAATATTCTTCTAAATAATCTTTTTAAAATCAGACCTTAAAATTCTAACATAGTTGTCTTTTCTTTAAGCAGAACAAAGGATGTTTCATATGAGTGATAAGAAACTCTTCCATATGATGCTTTAGATGTCTTTTTAGGGTTTTAGAAGAAGATAGATCTCTAGCCTTAGAAGCATCCCACGTAATTTTAGGACCAGGTGATGATTTTGAATACCTACATACAGGGTGTACTGGAATGTACCAATTTGCTGATATTGGTAGAGTTGCCCTGAGGTAGATTTTCCATTACATACCTAGCAAACAATTTACAACCTTAGCAAGAAGTTCCATACTGTTTTAAAAGTGTTCATATGAACACTGACTGGTTATCAGTCTGGATTATCATTAACAGGTGACTGATCTTTTCTTAGTAAAAGAAAATAAAAAAAAATAACTCGCAGATGAATTCATCTTTGCAGGAATTTCCCATACTTAATGACTGAAAACTCAATTCTAGTGCAGATGAATCATATCGAGTTTAAATGAAACTTCTTGAGTTTGGACTTTTGCAACATTAGTCAGTGCAGAATGTTACATGTTCTTGATAGAAATAGAGAAAGGAAGTGAGAAATAGAATGGAAAAGCCTATGTGATTTTTTTTCTCTCTTTTATGTTAAGCTTTGGCTAATCGTTTAATATCTATTTGAAGTGTGATCACTATGATAAATAACTGAAGGTGTCTGTT
The DNA here is from genome assembly GCA_013397275.1 of Burhinus bistriatus. Lineage (NCBI taxonomy): Eukaryota > Metazoa > Chordata > Aves > Charadriiformes > Burhinidae > Burhinus > Burhinus bistriatus. Next base: position 337,921 of record VYXH01009642.1, on the reverse strand, counting down.
GCTATTTAACAATGCCAGAGAATTCCCTTCTCCCTGAAATCAATTAATTATAAACTGAAAATTTCAGTACTTTGTTCACTGTTTCTTAAGTTAGCGTATTTCTAGGAGCTTTCTGTGAATGTAATTCCTAGCTGCACTGGTGCTTTTGTTTCTCTTCATCTGTGGAGCCAGGGCTCTACTGTAAGGATAGAATTCTATCACTATTTTTTTTTTTTTTCCACATTTGATGTGGTATTTTGCATACAGCTGCAGAGTAGACAGTTACCTTTGAAAAGAACATTTGCCTGGTTTAATTTGATTAGAGCAAACCACCTCAATCATTTCTGAACTAAGACCGTTTTCATTTTAACTTGGCAGTAGGAGTTGGGAATGTACTGACTGTGCTTAGATGTTTGGGGGAGTTCTGGTTTGGATACACAGCTACCGCCGAAGTGAAACAACCTTAGAGGACTTTGCCCACTCTGCTCCTTCCCCATAAAAAGGGAGGGCTATGAAGCCATTGAATGTCACATTTAACTTTCACTCATTACGACAAGGAATTGGACTCCTTTTGAGTGTTTCTACAAAAAAATGGAAACCTTTAATGCATAGGAATGCATAATCATACATTCTAAAAAAACCCCGTGATATTAAAAACAGATATAGGATATGAAAGTCTTTTATTTACAACAAGCTTAAACATCCCTAGCAACAGCATTTTGACTAAAGTTATCATAAAATCCAACATATAAATAGAAATATGGTGGGTTTCTCATAGATATATTGTACCAATGTTAAAACTGTATCCCTTTTAGTAAGTCTTAGTAAGATTCACACATTCTGTCGTTCTCCTAGCTTTGACTTTCTACCCCTTTCCTTATCATATAAATCTATTGTGATGGTTTTTTATGTTGCATATTAAAGATGAAATTAGATTCTTCAGATTTACAGTATTATGTGTTATATATGATTTTTGCTTTTCAGTTGCCCTCACTGCTGATCGAATCATTTTCCTAGAAAAACTCTTGTGGCTGTCTAGAATATCAATGTGTCTCATAATAAATGACCAGCCCTTCAATAAAATATAGTCAGATGGTATTCTCCAGAAGAGACGGGTCTGATCTTTAAGTGCTCTGACTTTGCAGTAGTGGATCATCATCTATACAATATTTTAACCAGAAGATTACAGTTGAAGGAAGATCTTCTGGTTACTCTTGTATTATGTTCTGAAAACCAATATGCACATTAACTGTTCATCTATGTGAACACTCACTACTAATGGGGGTATTGCATCCACATCTTCCAGCTAATCCAAGAATGTAGTTGCAAATTTAAGGGTTGATTTTCTGCTGGTGAAGTTAAATTGATAGAGCTACACCGATTCAAACAGCTCTGGTTGTTCAAATCAGAAATTCCTAAAGTGAAGATGAACAAAAATGCATTAGGACAAGCAGACGTGCCCCATCAAACGTGCATGTTTGAGACTTTACCATTCAGATTTTAGATGCTGCAATCATTGAGTTCACCCAACTGGGTATAAAAATAGTTCTTTCATTAGAAGGTTTTTCACTGATACAGACTCAGAGTTTTTGTTGACCTGTTTCACTCCTCCAAATTACATTCCCTTTTAGCACCACTAATAATTCCTCTCTACCTTAGTACATACCCTCTGAAATATTCACCTAAACAATTTGTACAATGCTGTGCTTACCCCCAAACACCAGGTTGCATCACAGACATGGTCATCTCAGTGCTATGTACATCTCCTTTCATCAAGAGAAAATGCTACTATAGCTACAATTAGTTTATGTCTAACTTGTTATTCATTAGCACAGCACTAGAACCTTTATTACTGATTTCCAGGTTTCTTAGGGATGGTGAAAGTTAAGTATTATTTTTCTCTTCTAGGAAGCAGGTTACAAGGTGAATCTCATTTTGCTAATTTTATCTAACAGCATACTTTGTTTGTATTGTGATCTTTACAACATAGAGATTGAGCAGCATCTGCACTTTTAATTGGTGTGCTGTTTATCCTTAGATAACCCTCTAGATTGTTAATGGAGATAGGCCTACCCACTGATCTTTGTGGTTTCCTCGCAGACATCTCTAATCAATTTGTTGCCTTAATGTTCATCTCTGCTTTTTATAAAGCACTGAGCAACAAGTTTTGATCAAAGCAATAGTACCCATATCCAGACAGGTTTGAATCAATTACTATAGTCTGAAAATCAGAATTAAATGTCTCGTTAAACTTAAAAGACTTGGCATTCTTGGAAGGGCCTAGACAAGTTAGTACTTCTGCAGAACTGAGCACCTGTATCTCTTCATTGCATGGAATCCCGTTCATCACATTGCCTTTACGTTTGTAACATCATTAAAAAAAAAAAAAA
>VYXH01009642.1:204701-335517 GCA_013397275.1 Burhinus bistriatus | reverse complement strand
GAAAAAAAAAAAAAAAAGAAAAAAGAGTTACCTGGCATTACTTAATTCTGTGCTAATAATTATTCATGTTATCTCTCTTCTTAAGAAATCAAGAAGGTTTTATTGCTTTTTAATTTTATTTGGTCAGATTAAAACATCTTTTAGAGATGTCAGTTATTTCAAAAAGAAATCTTTATGCAGTAGGGAAAAAATACAAACAGAAATGAGACTGGAAGTGAAGACTATGGCAGTACGATAGCAAGAATAGTTAGGATTTGCACAGAAGAGTCAGGTAACCCATTTGACTAAAAATGAAAGGTATTTGTGGCTATAGATAAAACCCGGATAGGTGAATAACACTGATGAGGGAGTCTTTTTAGGAGACATTTTAAGTATATCGGAATGTCCCAAATCAGTAGGGTATTGTGATGTCTGTAAGAAAATACATTTCAAAGACTGCTTGGTTTCCACTAACCCAAAGTTGAGAGTGGACAAGACCATTCTGCAGAAACAAAGCTTAAGTCATAAAAAGCAAATTTAAATCTTCTGCCGTCCTCTAGATCAGTGAAACGACATTGAGGCTATAATTCTGGAAGAAGCTGGAAAGTCAATGAAGTTTACTAAAACAGTAATAAAGGACAATTCAACCCCTGTTCATAATAAAGTGGACAAATCAGACAAGGTTTAAAGACAAAACTTACACACACCATCAATAAAGCAGCGGTTCCTGGGGTACAAGGAAGAGAGACCACTCTCTGCATAGCCTGAAGTAACTTGCAATAGCTGGTTTAAAAAATTCTGATAGTGAAGACACACAGTCATAGTGGCTGCAATAATTAAATCCGTTATTTTTGGGAAAGGGATGTTTCCCAAAGTTGATGTAGTAACAATAGGCTTTAGAAAAGAGAGATTAAGAAACAGAAGGTAATCAAAAATTCAACATTCAAGAGGAAAGATATGAAAATGCTTAGATTTAATTTTGGTAGGTACTTAAATAGAGATTTGTAGCAGCACATTTTGTCACTTGGGTCATACATCTTTCCCTGGTGTGATGCTCTGTCCCGGCTGCTGCTTTGAATCTATAGCCTCTTCCTGGGCGCTAGACATAGCAGGACATTTTAAATGTATTGATTCCTCAAACTCTCTGGAGGGGTGAGGGATGTCAAAGGGACACACCAAACTTTCTCTACCCCTTTTATGGCTCTGCTCCAGTATATGATGGTGGATGCACAGAAGGTACACATAGCCATGCATAAAAAAATAAAACAGGAATGTAAGATAATTGTAAGCAGACATCTAACTTTAACCATCTGAATATAAAAAGTATACTCCATCCTAGTCAGAGTCTCCCCATAGTGAGTGCAGAGAGAGGGTGCGCTTTCTGAGAATAATTCATCCCACTCACCCTCCGTACCCACCCTGGAGCAGAATGGATTTCCCTCTGGAAACGCCTGCCTCTCTCTTGTTGGCTGCAGAGAGCGCCCGGGTGGCTAATGCAGAGTGGGCACCCAACTGGAGCCTGCCACAGCCAAATGAGATTTATGCCACTCAGTACGGTTCAAGTTTGAAGGCAGAAAGTGGAAACCCCAGTAGGGAGTTTCTACAGCAAATAAGAGAAGTTACAAAAGCAAATAGGAAATTATTTTGGGGGTGGGGAACAAAAAGCTAGTATTGAAATCAGAGGGCACTTGAACTATGACAGATTAGAGGAGGTAATCGAATAAGAAATTAGTATTATAGGGGAACTTTTTTTTTTTACCGAAGTCTATAGTATGTGGATTGTTGGTAAGGGTTTGTACAAAACACTTTTTTTATCAGTTGGCAAAAATGATGTACTTTTCCTAATAGCGGAGTGTGGGTTTCTGTGAAATGTACTGACTTCAGACCATCTGCTTCTGGTTTGCGCTTGGTGTTAAAGTACGAAGGGGAACAGGATGTAGCTGGAATGGGTGGGAATTGCCTGGTTACCCTGTACCCAGTTTTAAGCTCCAGCAGAAGCCATTTTGGTCAAAACTTGTTAATCTGTTACAAGAGGAAGAGTAGCTGAAGTATGTGTTGGAGATGGCCAGTCATGCAGCCTACAAGTGGTTTGAGGCACCTTTCAAAGCTTTCTCAGATGTAGTTTCTTTTTTGTATTTTTCTCATTTCCCTTCACTCTGCCATACAGTCTTATACAGGATTTGCCACTAAGTGGGCTAATGATCTTATTACTGATAAAGTTCTGATGCTACACATAGTTTCATTGCCTCAAATTCCTTGCAAGCAAATTATGTGATTGTACAGTTGCAATTAGTCGGGATATTCTGGTGTCTAACATATTCCACTCTGAATTATCCAACACCTAGTGCTTGGAAAACAGTGATACTACATCTTTATCGCTTAGAATATTTTTTTTAATGTAAAGTTTTATTTTTCCATAATCTCAAAAGGTGTCAGCCCACATTGCTTGATAATAGCCTGCAAAATTGAAATCAATCAATAGTGCTAGGAGATTCTGCTCCATCATTTTTTATGTTGACTGTCTGTTGGAGCTAGTTCTTTTTTAGCTTGATTTACAAAACTTGAAAACAGCTTTTTTTTATTATGAAACTGCTAAGACAATGTAATTGTAGGAAAGCAAATAAGCTGCTCTATTAACCTCTTTGGATATGCATATTACATGTGTGTGTGTATGTGTATGTGTGTGTGTGCATATGTGGAAAAGAAAAACCATGAAAATTTCAAGATTTGACTATATTTACACCAGGAAGTTCAGAATTATTATTTTGTAACATGAATGAGGTTTGTTAGACATGTAGGACTGCAATTAGTTTAAAGTATGCGCCTTAAAAATGTTTGAACGGTTTTCTTTTTTAAAGTTAAAAGCAAAAATTGAAAGGGAATGAGGGCAAGCCAGGAAAAAAACTATCCCAAAAGCTAATTGTTTTTAAAAAGTTACATGACATTGAAAATTGGAACTTGGAAGTGAAATACCATCTCACTCCTAAGTATAATAAAATACTAAATTTTATTAAATGTATTCTGGAAAGAGTAAATGAAAATTATAAAGCCTGATGTGAGTGGCAAAGAGCCCAGGCAGTATCCAAAAGAGTAAACATCTAATGGCTTAACCTAACTGGGGCACAGTCCACTGCAGCAGGCAATTGGACAGGGGACGTCAATATTTAAAAGCAGCAGAACTAATTTTTGAAACAGATGGCTTTTTTTTCCTCCTGTGTGCGGTACAAATATATATTTTTAAAGGCTTTAGGGACTATTTAGATGATGGGATTATGTGTCTCCTTTTAATATTGACCCTTTTTTAAATTTTTCAAATCTTGTAAAATTTAAGGTCACTTTGATATTTCTTCTTTCAAGCATGAAAATCCCATCTTTAAATTGCATTATTCACTCAGTTCCAGAACTCATTCATCCCAGAGCACATCCTTTATAAAAAAATATTGCAATATTGTTTCGTTGGCTTTTAAATGGAGGCTCTTCTTAAAAAGTCTTGTTGAGTTCTTGAAACAGTTTAACTAAAATTTTCTGAATGGACATGAATTGGCATTTCTAATATATTGATCACTGTCATTTTCACAAGGCTGAAAAAGTGTTCTCGTGCTTTGGAAAATTTCAATCCATGTCGCTTCTCTGCCTTCTGGAGTGAAATCAAGCGGACTGTACTGCACTTAGATCAATAGTCATATACCACAGGGGCCTGCATACAGAGGCATTCATGGAAATGAAGACTACTGTGTCTTCCTGGATTTAGCAAAAAAAAAATGCTCAGCTGTATGTTTCTTCCAAGTGGACTTGAGACAGTTATTTCTCAGTCAAATATTTGCATAATCCAGACACCGATTCTTATTTCAGAACATATAGAAGCCAGTTGTGATGTTTGAAAACCAAGACGTGCCTGTATGAATAGTAGGTAAGGGAAATCACCAGAAAGTTTGACTTTTTCTTCACAGAAAGTCACTTCAATTCTGAGATAACTCAGAAAGCAGCTGAATGGACCTTTATAAAACACATGAACTAAGTCACTTCTAAGTGGAGACAGCTGGGGTCTATTTAATATCCTGTGTAAAATGGTAGAGGTCAGCTTCCTGGAATAACTTTGGAGTTTTATTTCACGAATATCCTACTGCTGCAGGGACCTGGGGTGACGGTGAGGCTCTCGAGCTAAAATGTGCTGTAAGGAAAAGCTCCGGGACCGTAGCTCTCCTTCTGGCTCTGCATTTGGTGCAGGATGGTAGGAAGCATCTTCTGGCTTGCAGTGTCTGCGCATCCTCATAAATGTCTGTCGTGTGGGTGCTTATTAATGCAGGCAACTAGTCTTGGGGTTTTCTTCCAATCTTGTATTCTTATGATTTAGACATGGGGATACTAATTGAAAGTCATCGAAAAGTGGCACTTTGAGCAACATGTCCCGTAATTCTCAAATGTACGAATGACCCTAAATACCTAGGTTATTTTGTAATTTAGGACCTTGGATCCTAAATCACTTAACTTATCTTGACAGTTTTATGATGTCTTTTTTTCCCCTTGCAATTAATGCAGCCATATCTTTACTATCTAAGATCCTACGTTTCTTTAGTGTGTTCCCTGTATCTGTTCAATTTAATTACTCTTGATTCCTTGAGTTTGGAATCTTATTTTATTTTCTAACCCCTGCTATTCCAGTGTATATTGGCCATGTGAGTGATAACATACTTGTCTTGGCAGGCTAGTGCCACTGGGAAGTGTTTACCCCCGCACACCCAGAAGTTACACAGTATAGCAATTGGTATAATTAGTAGTCCAGTGGCAGCTTAATTGAAAGCCTGTGGTGCAATAAGCATGAAAATTCATATAAAAATCATACATAAATAAAGATGTCCAGTATGATTAGATACATTTCACAGTGTGAAAATTTGGCTTTTCCTTGACTACGTATTTAAATAGAAGATAAATGGAAGCTCTAAAGAAGAGCTAAGAGGGGTAATTGTTTCTGTTAGATAGAAAAGAGATGGAAAATGGAAAAAAAAAAAAATTAGTAGTGTGTTACTGGAATAGACAAGCTGACCACAGCCAGAAAAGGCTTTTGTAGGCTGTGCTGATTCTGCGGGCCCTGTACAGTGTGTAGTGTTGCCTGTTTAGTCAACTGTACAAAGGCTCAAGACCATCAGCTGTGGTATAAGTTTCTGTGCTGTTTCTCCAAACAGGGGTAAACAGAGTGATTGTAGGGTTTGGGGATGGATTAGAGAAAATAATGATGTCCGGCTCCTTCAGCCCTCAATGTCTCTTGACTTATTCTTGAAATAAAAATAATTATATGAATAAAACAATTCACATACGGTTTTGGAAAGGTTAGAACAATTTCCACCTAGCCCCGTATATTTCTAAAGTGAGAAAGAGCAGACAGCTTAGGGAATGCTGTAAGAGCAGGACAGACCCCGAAGCCATAATTTCTAGCAAATTAAGGCTCGGCAGTTTTGACACTGACTTGCTCTATGGTCTGAAGTAATTTGTGTCCACTGCTTTGGAAGTCCATGCAGCGTCTGCAAGCAGCTGTGAGCCAGCCCTGCCTCATTCCCAGGGAGATGCCTTACTCGCTCTGCCGGTGCTTTGAGCCAGCTGGAAGCCGTGTAGCCCTGTTAGTTGGTGCTGTGGAGCCTCAGCCATTACGCTCCCCTGCCCTCAGATCTTCCTCAGCTCAGCCTGAGCTGACGCTGCCTGCCTGGACATCGCAGAGCACGCTCTCCTTTGCTTGCAGAGCTTGGGTAGATGTACCCTCTTTTTGTTTGCCTAGACATAAAAATGTTTTAGCGCTCCAGGAACCAGACCTTGTTTTGCAAGATTTATTATGGTTTGCTCGTTTCTTTCAGAAACGTGGAAGACGTTGTTGCAAAACAACCAAAATAGAGTTTTTTGATGTATTTACATCTCATATACACCGTCATTTACAAAGCGCTGGATTTGTTTCAAAGCTATCCATGCATTAAAATGTAAACCCTAATCTCACGCTGCTAAGACACCCCAAAAGAAATAGTTGCCTTTGCCCCAAAGTAATAAAACAGTCGAATAAAATTTATTGCCAGCTCAAAAAGCTACTAACACCTCATTTTCATTGCCAAACCCTGCAAATAATCTTTAATTTGTTTTCTTTTACATATGTGTGCAAGAGCTTAAAGGAAATATTTAAAGAGCTGTACAGCCTGTAGACTACTTCACTCCCTGTGCATGAATCTTTAAATGGCTGGCTCACAGTGCCATGGAGGCTGGCTGGAAAAGGAGGAAATGTGTATTAGGCATCTACCTGAAGAATGGGAGGATGAAAGCACCTGAGAATCTTACAGAAATAGACATTTTTAGTTTTCTATGCATGCGTTATGAATTAAATTTTTAAAAAAAAAGAAGACAGCTTAGTAGAAGAAATGAAATGACAGCCAAGGAACTCGTATGGCCACGTGTGAATGACTGTGAATGGGGAAAAGAGCAGCCGTGAAGTCCACATTTTTAAAAATTTGTAAGATGGGACATCTTAAATTCTGATGAAACATGTAGGGAATTTGCATGCTAATGGAAACGAGGATCCCTTTTTATGTATTGAGTGTTTAAAAGCAATTGTCCCGTGGCTAAATTTATTAAGCCAGAAAAATCTTGTAAATTTCTATTGAAGATTTATTAGTCTCATTTGTTTCTGTTCTGCACAACATGAATATTAAACTCTTGCTGCAAGTTTGTCACAGGTGAGACTCCCTTTCAAATTAAAGGAAATTCTGGACTTGAGCCAAAGCCAGTTAAATACAGGTACTAACTTCATGAGGCTTAGGTAAAGGCTCTTGTGTGCAGAGCTTTTTAGGACTGATCCTGGTCTGTGGGGTTTGAGTGAATAGGGCAGAGCCATTTTCAGTGTCTTTTTTTTCTTTTCTTTTTTTGACCTCTCTTTCATTTTCTTTTAAGCTCCTCATGAGAAGAAATATTTGTAAGTATCTTCAAAAATCAATTGAACATAGTCTGGAATCCCACCAAGTAAAATCTTTCAATTGCAGTCTGTCTGGGAAAGACTTCTCGTACCTAAACTCAGTTAAATTCAAGTGCCTGGTCTAAATTAGTCATCTAGGCATCTTCCATAGTAAGCGAGGAGAGCAAGTACCCCCCTAGACTGATTCAACCAACCTACTCTCCCTTGAATATATGGAGACCTATGTGACTGATTTTTCAGACTAACCACCAAACCCTTGAGCAGCTCCATTACATGAGTTATATCTTTTCCACGGTAGCTGAGAGGAGAACTCAGCACTCCACGAGCTCTGCGAGGCTGCTGTGTAGAACTGTCTGACGATGGCTAGCCAAAGACAGCTACCTTCAATGGAGCTGTTAGTTTTCTTTGCAAACCTTAAATCTGCCCTCTGTATGTGCTGAATTTAAGTGTTACCTAACTTTGTATTCCCTTTGTTTTGATGCTTTCATTTTAGAATAAATATCCCCTCACTGTTTTCTTTCCCTTACAAAGTTATCTATTACTCTCTGCCACTCAGTTTTTCTTTTAGAATGCAACTTACAAAGAGGAGTGCAAAGTTTAGGTGCATAAATCTGGCTGCCTCCCAAAACCTGGCCAAATCCTGTTTGTTTTTCTTACCCATGTGAGCAATTGCCTTTGTCTTTTGGCTTTTGGAAATCAGCTGAGCGCTCTTTACTTTTGGGCAGATGGGATGTGATTCGTTTGAGCATGTTGAGTGGTGGCGATAGCAGACGGTACAGTGGGAGGCTGGTTGAGCTCACTGTGCTCCCGTACAGGTTTTGCTGAAGTGAATGGAGGAATTCCCGTTGTCTGCAGTTAATGGTGCCTCTGGCATCGCGGCACACGGGCTTCTTGGGAGTACATCTGGCATCAAAGCCTAATCAAAGTCACTCCCTATGTCAAGTGTAGCCAAAAAGCACTGTGAAGCGCATCTCTATATGAGGTCTTTTAACCTCATGCAGGACAAGCATGTGTGGAAATCAACACACAAAATATAAGATTCCTTTTGGATTTTCTTTTGACCTATTAGTGAATGTGGCAACTGCGTTCACTGCCTACCCACCGTGCTTGCGTTGGAAGTGGGTGGATATGTCTGGTCCGTTTTCAGGAAATTTTGAGCAGTTTTAGTGAATCCATAAACAGATTCTTTCAACAGATTTAGACGGTTTTAAAAAGTTGTTTTGGTGCAGTTTAAATATCTTGTGTTAAATTCCTGTTTCCATCTGTGAGATAACAAGAACTGTTCATATCCATTGCTGTTTTCTGGTCCCCCAGGTAAAGACTGGGAAGGCAATGGTTCACAGTTTTGTTCACTTCAGAATTTAAAGGGAAACAAATATTGTGATGAACTCTTTGGAAAAAATCGTGAACATCATTTTCAGAGATGTATGGCCATATTCAAGAATTAACTTGAGTGCTAAAGGTAATTAAAAAATTAGGAAGGAGAGACTGTGGTACAGATAAGCACATTGAGATGCAGAAGGGGAGCTCACGTGCAGGGCTCCAAGCTGTAGAGTTCTCACTGCGTGGGTAAGAGAAGCCAGACCAGGAACGACACACACCAACTATCGTAGTAGATATGTGTTTGAACAGCATACAGGGGTTTACATTGCTCTGTCCAGGTAATGACCAGCTGAGAATAAGGAAGAGAAAAATTACCTTTTTTGGCCTTTTGTCTTTTGTTCCATGTGCATAGACAATGAATTATCTTTTTTTTTTTTCTTCTCTGCTTTCATTTCTGAAAGATATCAGGCATGTAAGGAAGATGAAGCTTCAGGTGATGTATACTTCCTTAGAAGTCACTTAGGTTATTTGCATACTAAAAGTTAAGTGCAGCGTAAGTTCTTTGGTAGTTCAGAGCTAGTGGATCGTGCAAGATCAAGATCTATGACAGTTTTTTTCCGCACACTACCACCCGAACTCCAAAGTTGTATTTTTGTACTGACAGATCTAAAAACATTTCATAAAATACTGCTCAAAGCTTGTGTTATGTCAACTGACCGTGCTGTCATAGCAATAAACAAACAGCCTCTGTAAGAATTTTGCACCTGATTTCCCAGTAGTGCTTGTTTCGTTCTTTTACTAAGGTTTTTCTTTGCTCTAATGTCAACTGGAGACCCAAAAACGTTATATTTAAGAAATGATACATAATAATAAACCCAAATATAAACAAATGGGCATGACAGCAAACCATGCAATGTTCACTGCTATGTATACTGATTGCTTTCTGTTTAATACATGGATATACAGCACGTTCCATTAAAAAGCCTACAGATTTCCTTAATAATTCCTTGAATACATTAGAACAGCACAATTCAAAAGACTAAAAGGAATGAATTTGGTTTTCAAATTAACAGCTGTCTTTACTAAGATATACAGTATTTATTTACTTTGTGCATATCAGTACTGTCAGCTTTAGCCAATTTAGCCTTACATTTGTCTTTAGGCTTTTTTTTTCTTCTGTTTTCCTGCTCTTCTGCTTTTGCAGTGGAGTTCACAGTATTGTTGAACTGCGGAAGTTTTCCTTTTCTAAAAGTCAGCTCTTGATCCTTCTTGGAGAAACACAGACCATTTGATCCCATCTCTACCTATGAAACGTTGTAGAAATATATTTTCTTACAAGGGTTTAATGTGTCAGTGTCTCGTGAAACACTACAACAATACTTTTTCTGAGGGTCTTCATCAAAACAGTTGTTAATGCCAGTAGAAGCACCACAGCAAGACATTTTGCACGTAGTGCTCTCTCTCCCCTCCTCATCACCATCATCATGTCAGCTTTGGGCTCCTTTCGGCTGCTGCCAGTACTGGCCCTTCTTCCTAGGAAGTGGCAGGAACATGATCAGGGCTCAGGTGTATTTGCAGCATTTAGCAAGCCCCCTTACCTTACTTGTTCAATGGCTCTGATGACTAGATTTGCCCTTCAGAAGTACTGTCAGTCAGGCTGTGGTTGCTTGTGTTGCTGAGGGCTTAGCGTACACTGGAAGGTTAATTCACATTCAAACAGAATCTGAGGTTTGTGTAGAGCCACCATCCCCCAGTAGAATTATGGCTGTAGCATAACCTGGAGGTCATTCAGGATCAGCAGTCCCTGAACTGATGGTAAGCATCAAAACATTAGACCTCTTCCATCATCTTCTACAGTACCTGCTTCTTGTTTTTTAGGTTTCCACATGCATCTCTAAAAAGCAAGAGCTTGGAATCAAATTTGCATTGGAATACTTACCTCTTAAAAAATCCTGAATTAAACACCTCGGGAACTGCAGTGATATTGCAAAGATTTAAAAAAACTGTATGAGATGGTACAGAGTATCAAAATGGACATTTAATTTTTTGCTGTGAATACTTTTTATATGGACTGGAGGGTTATTACTTCCTTTGTTATTTTTGATGTGGTGGCATCACCATAAAGTCTGAAGCGTAGATAGGTTAGATTATTAAGCTACTAAAGAATGAATGACAATTTATACTGTTGTAAAATCTTCTGAAGATGAGTTGTTGGATTTATTTAAATCCAGGAAAGAGGTGATCATCTTATATTTAGATCCTATAGGTTTGGCACAAGCAGGAATTCAAAATGTAAACTGAAATGTGGAGTCTCTAACAATCAGTTTGACTGTCAGCTACGCATGAATAAAGACTGGATTTTGTTGTATCCCATCTTGCACAGGTACAGCTGGGAGTCCAGAATAACTGCTGTGCTCCTTTCATTTGAATTAAACAAAATCAATATTCAGACATAAGTTTTATTTACACGATGAGCAATTTAGGGAATGTAAAAAGGAATGCAGCTTTCCTTGAGGAAGATACTCTACAGAAAATCTAAAACGTTTAATGAAAGGTGCCAATGAATCGGAGCATCTGTAATTTGTACTCTGAACTGGGAGCATATGGAAGCTTACTGGAAGCTCTCAGCACTGTATAACGGCAGTGTACATGACTCTGAAAGGCAGTGTACATTTGCTTGCTGGAGGATCACATGAGAGCACTATGAATAGGTCAGACAGCTATTGCTGATCCTAAACAATCTGTCAGCGACTGTCTTCGTAACAGGCCATGTTATTTTGCTGATTTGGGGGTGACTTGGCCTGTCCCTCGCCGAGAGAATCCAACAGTCTGTTTGGTACGGCAGTGCACAGGAGTAAGCGTAGGCGCCAGCAGGCTGGTGTTTTCCCTCGGTAATGACAATTGCTCAGTGTGTGGCCAGTTTGGATTTGAAATCAATTGCAATGAGATGAAGCTGCTAATGGACTGGTGAGGAGTTAAGTATTTCAAAAACCAGTGAACTGTAGGATGAGTCCTGAAAGTGAAGTTTTGCAAGGCAGGTTGTTGTTTGAATTACTGAGCCTTACCAGATCCATTTCTGGTCCTTGCCTATTAAAAATAATCTCCCTTCACAAAGAAGGTGAACAAGAAATGGCAGCGTGAGGGCTAAAAAAGACAGCATGCTGCTATAAACAGAGAGGTGCAGAGAACGTCTTGTCAGGCATATTTTTCCTTGAAGTAAAACTCTTTAACAACTGCATCTTTTAGTGACTTGGGTGGCATGCTGCATAAATGTACTTGGCCTTTTCATCTTTGGGGCACAAATCTTGGCTTCTGTTGAAAATGAAAATTAGCTTTGGTGGTTTCATCGGAGCAGACATTTGTCTGCATCACAAAACCATTCAGTCTGGCACCAGGGCTCGGCGTTGCTCGAGTGGGGCCCAGCGCAGGAGAGCAGGGGTGTTGCAGGTCAGGGCTGCAGTCGGTACTGAGCGTTGAAAGCTTGCCCAGTCAGCCCACACTATCGGACTTTAGCCAGTGCTATTTACTTCGCTTTCAAGAGCATCTATTTCTCTCTGTCAGTTTCTCTGTCTCTCTTCCTCACACACACTTAAAGAACAAAAACATCTTTTATACAGCTAAGCATTTTAAATAATTTTTCCAAGTCAGAAAGGGAGAGAGACTGGAAAAAATTACAGCACAAAGCTCAGCTTGCAGATGAACGATTGCCTTGTCATCCTAATATCCCCCTTCCTTCCCTTAAACCTCGCTGATGAGTGGGCTATAAGCAAGAATATTGGCCAGGATCTGCTGGAGTAGCTCTCCAGGACAGGACTTTCTGCTGCCTTGCTTTCATCGTGCAATTGCTTCTTCACGGTAGCTCTTTCTGCTCTATGCACAGCAGATAATGAATGAGTGACTGCAGAGTTGAAAACATCTATCTGCATAACATCTGCCTGTCCTGGATAAATTCATTTATTTTATCTGATGTTATGTTCTGCCCTTTTCTGCAATTTGCCTGAAAGAGGTTTCTTCTGAAGACAAGAAGAGATCCTGGTACTCTTTCCTGGAAGGGTAGCGAAGCAGGAAAAATGTTCACAAACTCCAAGAATCCAGTAGAAATGTAGAGAATAAGGATTTGAGACGTAAAGTTGCCATGAGCAGCGTAGGAATACGTGAACTTACGGCATCTGTCTGCTGCTGGGTGGAGCTCACAGTGGGTTCATTTACTGTGCTGCAGGCAGTGCTGTGCTGTCATGCTGTACGTTTTCAGTACCGAAGTGGATCAGTTGAGCGTGATCCAAGTGTCTCTGCGTTATGTTGCAGTCTGCCGTGGAGGCATATCCTAAGTATTGATGCGCATTGGTGCAGCTGCAGCTGGCGTGCCAAGCACATCGGGAAGCTCCTGAAGACCCCATAGGCTTTTGAAAACGGAACTTAGGTCTTGCAAGTTAGGTTTTACAAATATTATCCCAGGAAAAAATGCACTTAAAATACAAGATACTTTGAATTTAGTGACCTGTTCATCTGCATGTGCTCTTTTTTCATCTAAAAGTACTCCGCTAAAGCTCCTTTGAGCAAGAGAAATCTCCGTCTGAAATACCAGCTTTCAGCGGCATGGAGGACTAGGTGATTGCTGATTAAGATGAGACAAAGCACCATGTCCTGAACAAAGGGAAAGAGCTCTGTCGTACGTTTCAGAGTGTGAAGCTCTATTTCCTGTTTTGCTATGTGGGACATGGTTCTTGTAACGTACATGTTCCACTCCACTTGCCCAGCTATTGTCTTCTTCATCTGCAATACGACCCCTTTGTTACAGTACATTGGGTATATATGATTCCAAGTAGACACCGGTTGCTGTTAGCAGAGTCTTTTTCCTCTTCAGACGCAAGAAAGGAGAAGGTAGCTAATATTAAAAGTATGGGGAAAACTGTTTTTTCCAAGGAGTGCGTAGTTTAAGAAGTTGGGGTAAACGAAGGGCTTGCTGTTTAGTGGCTTCCAGAGGATAGAATAGTCTAAGGCTGCTGCTGAAATTTGGACTCAAAGGATGCCTGACTGTCATTCTTCAATGCTTTTTGGTATGAGAGGCCGAAAATTTCTGTGCCCTTGAAAATTATGGACTCACAGGATTAACCTGAGCCAAAGACAGTGAAAGCAGAAGCTATTCAGGCTCCCCCCCACATATTTGTCAACAAACCTCAATCATGACCTGTAGTAGTCTTGGCATCCCAATCTTGTGGTGTTTGCGTAAGCACTGTCAATCGCACATAAATTCTGGGCTGGTTTTCTGTCGTGTGGATAAATACCTGTCAGAGTTAGGTTGAGACCACCAAACTCTTTCCATCTGAGTCTTTGTCTAGACTTACGAAACGTTACAACTGTAGCATATTACTATGCCACTACTTACCACACCACCGTCGTCTTAAACATTTCTCCTACTCATAAATCAATGGCTCCAGTTCTTTTTCTCTGTCACGCATAAGCTAGGAAATAACTCTTCCTAGGAAGACACTGTTCCCAAGAAAATTAAAGTAAATCCATGTTATTGAAAAACTTTAGAGGGCAAGGACTGTGGTTTTGTTCAGTGCTGTGAGTGACCAGCAAAGTAAAGGGATATGTGCTCATGCTGGATTAGTCCTACTGCAATAAAAATAACAATAAGCCATTTGATGCATTGGCAGCAAATATCTAATTGTTTGGTCTTCCCTTTGACTGTGATCAGGCTAATTTTCCAGATGTACTTATTCATCTATGTGACAATAGCCAAGAGGACTGGTGTCCTAGTTTTTCAGGTCTTAAGAGTCAGATCTGGTTTTTCGGTATTTCTTGCAGGTGGCTTGTGCTGATGGGTTTGATCTCCATCACTGTTATCTCAGTTTGCTCAGGAAAAAAATGTTTATTCTACTTGAAAGCCAGTAACTTTATAGCCATTCTCAGAGCATCTCAAAAGCAAGTTCAGTACCATTTAAGGACTTTCTAGTTAATACCAGTCAGTAGACACAATAGTTTTCAAGGGAGTTGGCATGACTCTGTCTTTTCATATAAAAGCATTAAGCATTAAGACTGTATATTGTAAAATGTAGGTGAACTGAGGTTGCGGATTACAAATTGTAAGAAGCTATGGAGACTTCAAGGTGCATCATCTAGTTTTCTGTGTTCAAAAAAACCAAAGTACTTTTGTAGGAAGGCAGGTATTCTGCTAAGTTATAGTAAGATCCACTAGGCACTGGACACATAAAATAAAACAGAGACATATATTTTTATCTGATAAGCTTTTTTTACTTTAGTACAATTAACTTGAAAAAATGTCTGCGTCAAAACAAAGATACTCCATAAGTGTTCAACAATGTTCCAGTTCACATCAACACATCAGGCGGTGTGTGACTCCCAGCCAAACATCTTGTTAAATACTTGCAGGATTTCCCATAGCGGATCTTACTTTAATCAAATAATTCAAACGTTTCTTTTGTAAGTACAATAGAAGGGCAGGGCTTGTGTTTACAAAGTGTTCAGTATGGAAATCCTGTATTAATTGAGGTGCATTTACTTCACTTGGGACGGTGTCCACATAGTGACTCTTTAAATAAAAGGCCTTTTGCTGTTGCGTGTTCCAGAGAGGCAATGACATGCAAAACTAACTCGTCACATACAGAAAATCATGAGGAAATGGTTTGAGAGATGTGCACTGTAGACAGCAGAGATGTTCCTAGCTAAAGAAGACAATTTTATGGATGATTTTCTCACAATGGATATAAAAGTATATAATTTATAAAAAGTAATTTTATCCCTATGGAAACTACTAAATAAAGAGTCTGTGTCTTTCCCAATCTATTTCCAGAATGATTAGCACAGGCAATGCCAGATGTTTTCCTTTTGTAATGTTGCAGGTGCATATAAGCTGTGCTTTAAATTATTATCTTTCTAAGGCAGCGGCTGTATTTTCTGTGAGTAAACACAATGTGCTTCACACAGCCTGGTGCAGGATCTGGAGTTTTTATTATTCACAGTAAAGCATTTAGGGTTTCACATAAAGGGTGTATAAAAAGGAAAGATAATATTATTACTCAGTGATAATATTATTACTCAGTGATAGCTGACTAGAATTGCGCTCCTCTGAGTTCCTTATTTTGCTGTGCCAGGATCAAAATAAGCCACATACAGAATTAAAGAGAGAATGAGCATTTCCCTCCACAGTGAGTTGAAAATTACATGTTGCTTCTATATTCTAGACAGTGAAATATTTTTTCCTGTTTTTCTTGAATTATAATTCTGCTATAGTTGAAAAGATAATTTTGCCAGTGTATTAAATACCTGGCAAAAAAGGTGTTTTAGAACATTTTTAGGTAAATGTAGGTCAACACAAAGGAATCATACAGTTGGAAATATTTTCCAGTGTTTATGTTCAAATGTTCAGACCTGTCTGGCTCCTCTCTATTTGCATGTGTTGGGGTTACAGGCAGTCCAGCTACATTCCACATTGATTTATATAAATATATTGCAGATTATTAACCTCCAGCCAAATACCAGCAAATTTTACTTTTCAGGAAGGTTTGTGAGTTTTCACAAAACTGATTTACTGTGTACAGGACATCTATCTTCCATGGACGCCCCATTAAGGGAATCATAAAGAGAACTGTATTTGTCTTTATGAGAAATGTGCCGAGACATTTGTTGTTACAGTCACTATGTTACCATAATCATTTAATTAATATTTATTGGTATGATGATTACAGATTAAGTACAGATTAGTCTTATAGTAGAGGTAGGGTGACAGTCTCTCCATAATCTGTAATTACAGTTCCCAAATTATTACTCACTGAAAAGCTTCTTTAAGCTAACAGGAATGTGCATGCATCCATTTTCAAAACATGGTGGCTAATAAACAATTTTTAAGTGTCTGACCAAAGATTATTTAGGAAAGGCTGTTAAAGTGGGACCACGGCCTTAACATGTTAAATCTTTATCATCTCAAGTGAAACATACTCCTCCCTTACACCTGGATTACAGTCTTCACAGATAGTTGTGCCATTTCTTACCTTCCCTTCTCTTGTGAAATATTTTGAGATTTAAGGTAAGAAGTAAAAACTCAGTACAAAGTGTTTTCCTAGTCTGTTTGTCAGATGTCCTCTTTGAAAAGCAGCAACCCCCAAGGCTTTTTGCGTGATCTGTTGTCTACAGATCCTGCATATAAAGCCTTTAGTCCTAGGACAAAGAACAAAACTATTACTTGATAAAGTTGTCAGAAATCCTGCACTTTGCTCAAAGTAAGGAAGAAGTTATTCAAAGTAAGAGGATGAAAGACACATGTAATAAAACAACGTAACTGCTATGACGTTGACCAAAATAAGTAGTAGTATCAACACTGCTTTGGTTTGTTATCGATGACAGGTTCTTCAGTTTAACTGTATAGACTTTTTTCTCAATAACTGTATTTATACATTTTTAAAATCTATTGCCACCTGATAAAAGTAGCAATTGATTTTCTGCCTCACTTCAGAGAGAAAGGCAGTCTGATCTGTACAATTTAAAACTAAATGAATAAACACATTAGTAAAGTACGTAAGCGGGGAACAAGCGTCCTTCCATCTGTAAGATGGTTTCCCATTGTGATTTTGTAGAAGTGGGACTTGAGGAAGGACAGTAAAAGTCACTGGTATGAGTAGAGTATGAAGCATAAAAGGATGGGCAGAAATTTGAGAAAAAGATAGAACAGTGATTAAAGCAGGTATGGTAGATGAAGTGGAGAAGATGACAGAAATCCTAATTAAAAAGAGAAAACAATAGAAACTACAGTAATCAGATAGGAATGTGACATTATGAAGAGCTTTGCAAATTACTTTGAATTTGATGTTGTGCAACAAGGTGAAATGATAAAGAAATTTCAGTAAAAGAATGACAGAAAGCGATGAGAGAAAAAAGCTTTCTTTGTAATGGTGTCTTGTGCACAAAGCTTTTTTACCAGACTGAGTTCTGAATCTGAAGGCATTCCTTGCGTCCAAGAACTTGCAAGAGTAATCAGCAAAAAAATTCTGTTTCTGCCAAAGGAGATTTAATTATAAAGCTGTGTAATGGTGAACATGGGAGTTATGTGGGAAGAAACTGAAAGTGCATGCAAATACCCTGTATATTTTCTCTGAAAAATGTTTGTCACAATTTTTTTTAAATGACTATAAGTGCTGCAACATAGAATGTGGATAAATATCAAGTCATTTTCTATATTAACTCTAGCTGCTCTGTCCAAAAATATTTTCTTTTCTTGTAATTATTTTACTTTGAACAGCTGATGAATTCTTAATACTTAATCCTATTTCAGAATCCACACATGAAAGAGAGATATGATATTATTGATGTATTGGTAGTTATCTGATGAATCAAGAGCTCAAAGATTGCTCTGCCTTTGGAAAGCTCTTTTTTCCATTCTGCATACTGAAAGAAATTTAAATAGACATGTATGAGGTGCAAGGTATGTATGTCTGTACTGGTTCCTGTATACTTACCTCCTCTTTTCCTCCTCTCAGATTGTTTGATGTGTGCACTGTGTCACGAACAGACAGAGAGACCAAGTTAACATTAGTGTTTGAACATGTGGATCAAGACTTGACTACTTACTTGGATAAAGTTCCAGAGCCTGGAGTGCCTACTGAAACTATAAAGGTATTTATGAAGAAAGATTTCGGATATTATTTCAGAAAATATTAGATAGGAAGGGCAAAGAGATAAATCACAAAGATAAACTGTGTTTTGATTCTGTAGGATTTTGTTATATGAAAATTGAGTAATGCCCAGCTTGGGATATGAATTGCAGCACAAAGATCTGTATTCACTAAGAGATGTCATCTCTTTGTGGAACTGTTGCACTTGGTTGTGGTTTTTTTCTCTTTTAGATTTATAAATCCCCTGAATCTCTACTGTTTTACCAAATGTAGCATTCCAAATCATTAAGAATGACCTTTGCTTGCAGTTGTAGGCAGATGATTCCATTATTGTTTAGTCAAGGACTACTTAAACCGTCCCTGGAAGGTGTCTGGTAGAGTGTTGGAATTGTTAGAATGGATAAAATAAATCCTGTGCTCCTATCCCCTTCCATTTGCCTTCTGTTTCCCCAGGAGACTCATTTTATTTCATGTCCCTCTTGCCAGAAAGGTTTCTATATGTTCCAAGAGCAGGAAATGTTCACCATGGACCTGTGGTGAGCTCTACAGAGGATGGGCTCAAGGAAGCGGGTAGCCATGACCAGGTGTTGTAGAAGCTGGGAAGTCTCTAAGTAACTGGAATGATGATCGTGAAGTTTTCTCATCATGTTATCTCACATTCTGCATGTCTAATGGAGGACCTCTTCCCAGGCTAGGACGTGCTTGCATTATTGGTACTAAAATATCTATACCAACTCCTCTACTCTCCTGGGAATTTCACAGAGAAGTGCTACAGTGAGGAACATAGCTTGAAATATTTCACAAAATGTTTATGCCTGGGAAGAGAAGCAGAGGGATTGATGTTCCTGCATTTCGAGTGTGTCTGTTTAACGTTTCTTTTGATTTTTCTTTTTTCACGAGGAGAAGTAATTTATGCTTTCAGAGATGGATTATCTCGCATTTGTATAAGTACTTTCTGGAAGTATGTTGTGTCATCTTAGTCCAGCAGAAGTCCTGAGGGAGGAAAAGAAAACATTAAACCTATCTGAAATTTAGTTGTTTTAATTTTTTTTTTTTTTTTTTTTTTTTTTTTGTTAACTGCTTCAAACTTGGGAGTTGTTTGATCTTTCAGTATAAAATTAGACATAAAACTGGTAAGGATCTTTTCACTTCTATCAAAGTCACAAATGTATAACATCAGTCAGTTCCAGCAACCATGTTTTTTATGCAACCTTAGTGGATAAAATAGAATTTAAAAAATTGGATACAGCTTTGATTCAGTCCCAGCAGAAGACTGGAATGTGCCTCTTGCATTTGAAGGACTCTTTTATGTTAATGCTTTTAGGTTCTACTTCCTTCTAGGGCTTTGAACCTACCTAAGGGAACTGTATTTCAATGTGACTAACATTGTGAAAATAACTTACAAAGTAGCTGACGTATAATCTAACTAAATATATTGAAATGGATGGGAGCTGAATGACCAAGCCTCTGAAATCTTGGTTTGAAATATCTTTCAAGCTATGTTTCATTTAAAGCAAATAGAAGAGGAGAACTTCGGACTAAAACATTTGTGATTTTCTAAAAGCCTATTCTAAATTTGCACTAGTAGACTAATACATGTGAACATACGTATTACAGTCTACTAGTGCAAATTTAGAGTGGAGGTTATATACTGGTGAAGGAAATTGTTGGGTTTACTTTTGATAAGCACTATTCTGCATACATGGTTTACTAGTTCAACCCAGTTGATATAGGTGATGATTTGGCACAATAAAAGAAAAATTTAGCCACACAGGAACAAGGAGGAGCAATTCTGGTCTTCGATGTACAGTGCAAGTTCCACTGCAGCCAGTGAAATTGGTGAGTGTAAAATTCAGCTTGTAGTACATACAGCTCTTTTTAAATGGGTGAGGAAAAATGTAAAATTGCTGTTTACTTGGTCGTTGCTGTTGATTTCAACATTTGCACAGTAGTTGATGTGTTATTTCTTGAATTCTGTTTGGCACAGGAAAAAGGAGAGATTCGGTTAACTTAAGTTGCACCCTCTTGCTTCACTATTTATGTGAAAACACATGGTTTATGGAGGTACTTTTGCTGATAGTCAGGGCTGATCACATGAGGAAGGATCTCAAGGCTTATTGCTAATGCACGTCAATACCCTTCTGTTGGTACAGTCTTTATGGATATTCCTGGTAGAAACTGAAGCGAAGCATAGTTCTCCCAGCCGCAGGGAAATATGGCCATTTTGCAGCAGCTGAGCATTTAACCCAGAGCACATACATCGTTAAATGACTAATCTGACTTTTTATAGTTTGGCTTTTGAGGTTAATATGAATTTGTACTTCATTTATTTTCCAGAATTGTGGACAATTTGTGTAGAGTATTTCCCCTCACCACTAGCACAGTACAAAACAACTGCCAGTATTGTAAGACCATCTGTTAAAGTTCTGCATGTGTCAGCAACACAGAGGTGCCAAATGAGCCGAGTAAGCTCTGGATAGCTTGAAGTTGAAGGATCCAATATACCTCTTTGGCACCATGGTGTAAACTCAACAGTTGTTAGTGGAACTTGAATGACATAAAATTACTATGAGAGAAGTATCAGCCCCAAAAGATCTTTTCTGTGTGAATTAACTACCATTATTACATACCATTTGGGGGAGGGAGACTCAGCTTTTGCTGTTTTGGAGCATGCTGGGGTTTTTAGTTACCAACTGTCAAGGAATATAAGTGACACCAGTACCATTTTAAGAATATCCTTTCTGTTTAGCAGATAGTAGTCAGACTGAAGCAGTTCAGAGAAACTAACTGTGTTGATCATTTAAACACAACTAAAGCTTTTATCTTAATGCTGCTCAGCAATGCCCTTCTAATTTCTAAAGCCCTGCAGCAGGAGTCACCCCAGAGAGTATTTTAGGAACATATCCACAGATGCCCATAAAATGATAGAAGAGAGGCAGTTTCCCATTGAGGCATTGCCTGATAGTGGAAATACTTATCCAGAATGTAGAGCAGACACGCTCACTTCCCCTCCCTGTTGCCAGGAGCATGAATGCTTGTAGCCCATTTCTGTGGCTATAGCTCTGGCTACTCAGTTTTTAGGTTATTCTGGACAGAGTTATTTTAAATCTTTTCTGCTGAAGCACTTCCATTATTTTTTAATGGAGTATACTTTGGCCTAGAGGGATGGAGAACATGACTCCAAATACTTGTGGACATGGCATTCACCTTTGAAAGACAACTATGTTCAAGCCCTTAAGCTAATTAGTATGTCTTTGTAACTACTGGATTATAGTCCTGCTCACCTTTGCTGGCTTCCTCTGTCAGAGCTGGTTAATATATGTTCTATACGGGATGAATCCAAACCAGCAATGACAACATCTTCCTTCTTTCCTGTCTACCCATTGTCTCCTCCCTTCTTTTCTTCCTGGGATACTCTTTAACTTTACGGCAGTTTATGTGGAAATGGAAGGTATGAGTTCAGTTTCCTTAGGACACTGCTGTTAGTCACGCACAGGTCCTGGGTAATGTTAATGGCATTAGCAGTTGAGCCTGTGAGAGACTTGGCTCATTAGGAACTTCTGTCAGTTGACATAAGGGTAGTGGAAATGGGAGTGACACGTCTCTGTCACAGAAAGATTTTTTTTAAAAAAATAGCTAACAGGCCACTAAAGCATTTCGATGTGTTAGTCTTTGGGACTGAAGCATGTTTAAGCTGGATGGTCACATTTTGATGGGATGCTTGTGAGGCTGGCATGGTTTTTTTGATCCTAAAGGATTTGGATATGGGTATGGTTGTTAAAACACGAATTAAATTTTTAATATGGAAATCATGTGCATGCAACCAGGTTGATGTTTATTGATATAAGCTGTTGCAATATATATAACAATATTTAGCTTTAAATTAATATATACATGTGATGGTTTAGTATATAGAACTGTAAATTAAGTGGTTTAGGAATGGCTCTTTGGAGTTCTCTCCAGTCCTTGTTCTGCTGGGCCAAGGAGTGTGTAAGAATGAGAGGGGATAACAAACTGTTACCAAGGCTCTTTAATTTTAGTAATGAACAAAGTTAACTTTGCGAGGTAATGTAAGTAAACTTGCGGCTTCTTGCAATAGTTTTCTTACAACTGATCAGAACTTAGCCTACCCAAGCTCCATGCACCGACCGGGCTGTGCTTTTTTCAATCTGACAGTCAGCAGAGGAGGGAACAGCACAAAGGTCTCTGGTATAGCAGGTGCATACGTTATCTATCACGGGACGTTAGAAGAGCTGGGAATGTCCTTCTGCCCAGGTCTATGATCTGTGACTCTTCATGGTATTCCCCCCAAGCCTGGAACAGGGCAAAGAAATCGCAGAGAGAACAGGGTTTAAGGTATGTCCTTTGGTGTTTCCTGATTTCTCACTCAAGTGAATGGCTTCTGTGGATATTATTCGGTATCTCCTTTGCATAGGAAGCCTAGATCTCTGTCTGATTCAGGGATCCAAATTTTGCTATTTAGATGCCTAAAATTTAGAAAGCACAGCAGTGAACCTAATCTCCTTTTGTGGATTTATCTGATAGTAGCCCATAAATTGAATTTTAAAATACTACCCCCAGTCCTAGAATAAATGCTGCTGTTGCATCCTTGTGCATTTCCTGTAACTTACATTACCTGCTATCAAACCAGGCAGACCGGTTACATCTTTGCAAGACTTAGAAAATTAATATGAAGATGTTGCTTCTCAGAGAGAAAACCAATGTTCAGTGTTGTGAGGTGAGTCATCAACCATCTGCCACGGTTGTACCTACTCAGTCGATCACGTATGAGATGTGGAGCAGATGTCACACAGTCATGCAATTCTGAAAACAACACAAGATATTCCAGGAAAACAGATTCACCAGTACTGAGAGTCTTCAGAGTGTGGCCATATTTAACAACATCAAAGTTAAAAGTCACTAAAAAAAGAGCCTACTCAAATTAATCAGAAAGATACTAAGAGAAGAGCTGTTACCAACATTTTCCCATCAGTACTTTTGTGGTAAAGAAAGAAGCAAAACTTAGTGAGGAATTTAGAGTCTACAAATAATGGATACCAAGAGATATTAAGTCCATCAGCTTCAGTGAAATGATGCCCATTTACAGCTGCTAAGGATCTCATTCTTTGTGGAGTATCTCGCAATAAATTTTGTTCTGAATTCATATTATGAATTAAAGAAGAATTGCCACTATAAATAAGTGAAAAACAAAAGGGCTGAACTGATACATTATGGTGGGATAAATATTTTATCTTTTTCTCTGTTACCCTACTACCAGGAGTTGGACTGCTGCATGGAAGGGTAGCCTGAGAGAGAGCGGGTGCCCTGCACAAGTGGCAGCTCTGAAGGAACTAAACCTTAGAAAGAGGATATTCTCCCAGGGGTGATGGTTCCCTCTGTTGCAGGTGTTGTCATTTCTTTCCCATACTGTGCTGCGCGTAGAGACACAGCCACTTCTCCTTGGGTGCAGTCGTGCAGGTAGTAATGTACGGTCTGACCAAGGGGCTAGGAGGAGTCGTGATTTGAATGAAGGGACTGCTGAGCACAGGATGCTACAGAATATAATGTTGTATCCGTACAGTTATTTCTTTAGCTTGGACATTTTTGCAGTCAGTCTACAGCCACTGATTTTAATTACGGTGGCCTTAAATATCTCCAAATCCCTACCATTTCCAATTTCAAATGCAAACATTTTCGAACTGATGGTAATGTATAGTTGGGTTTTTTGCAGTGCTGTAGCCCAGGACTGCCCAGACCTCCATTGCTTGCAAACTGAGAGCTCATAAAAATGTGAGGCACTCCAATAATTTTAAATCATTCTGTCCTGACTAGAGTGATTTAAAATCATTGGAGCGCTTCACATTTTTTCAGTTGTTCCAGTTTGGAAAGCAGTCAAGCAACATTGTAGCATACTGCATGAAAGCAACCTGCCTGAAATAATAATTTTAGTCTTTCAAAACAATGACACTGAATTAGAAATGTCACTGTGAAAAGATGTCTGTCAAGGACTCTCTAAATAGACATCTCAACCTACTTTTCTTTTATGGCCCAAACTCTCAAGGCAGCAGTACAGTCCAGTAGGGCCCTAAGGGACACATCCTTTTTGAAGTCAGAAGGAAGCTATTGTTTTCAATAGATGGAGGGCCAGAAATCATCTTTATTCAGAAAGTCAAAGGGTATTAAGAAACTGAAGAAATTCTGAATTGTGGGCAGGGATGGAGACTGAGCCTTTGGTATAAGAGAATTTATGATCAGGTCATTGCAAAATTGCAGTATTACAAACACTGGAAGTGAAATGTTGCTATCAGCTCATTTCATTTCTGTTAATTCTGCAGAGCTGGAACTTGATGTGATGCAAAAAAAAGCTTATGGATCCTACTGCTCTGGATTCCCTTGAGGTGCTCTCGGATTATTAGTGACACCGGGTTTTTGCTATTGGGACATCAGTGTAGTAGCAATTGCTACGTGAAATGCTTTGATGACACTGAAAGAAAGAAAGGGAGCACATGGTAGGAATAATGCTCAAGCAAGTGTAAAAGCGGGGCCAGACTGCCAGGCGGCATGTCAGAGCGAGTGCCACACTGTTCCACAGCGAGCTGGTGGCAGTTCCTCAGAGTGGGGAGTATTTTCGAGAGGCTTTCCTTTGTCTGGTAGTGGTGGTGTACAGCTGCAACTTGCTGTGCAAGTAAATCCTGCCTCAGTGATCAGCAGAAGCGTCACTCATGTTTTCAGAGTCTTTCTCTTCATCAAAGATGAGATGCCACAGTTAAAGCAATTAAGAGAAAGCTGTTGCAGCTCATGGTGCACGTAAAGCAGTGGCAGAACGATAGACTGAAATGTTTGGATTTACCCATGTTCTAAATTTTGCTTACAAGCCATATGTTACTTTTGACAAATAATTTGAAGGCTGGACTGCAGCAGATGTGAGATAAAGAGGAGACATTCAGAGAGCCATTCTTGACTGTTATGGGGGCAGATAGGAATCACTTTCTTAATAGTAGTTTCTGCACTGTAGGGAAATCAGGCCCCTATGCCTCTGCATACACACAAGGCTATACTTTACCCCACAAGCACACAGAGGTGGGGAAGACGAGACAGAATGACACAAATTATGACAAGGTAGATATTTGGGAAACCTGTCCAACATATTTTTTCTTGTTGAACTCCAGATTCTAAGAGTTGAACTCTGGGACAAGAAGCACTGTGGCAGGATACCTTTCCCATCTCAGCCAACGCAAGTTACTGCAGCTCAGATTCTTTGTACTAGAATAGTCACGAAGTGTCCGTATTTATTCACAGCAAATATACAGCTGTAGTGTAAAGTAATTCAAAAGTTGGCCACAGACAACTAAGAGCTAAGAGAAGATAATATAGTAATCAAATAAGTTATATTTTTATAAAACTGTTTTCTCTATTCCACCCCAAGAGAAATTTAATATTCGCACTAGCTGTATGCACTGCTTTTATGCCAGTGAATAGGCAGGTTATTGTATCCCACAGTAAAAATTAATTTGAAGCGTGTTACTTTAGTGGCACACTGATTTAATCAAGATATGTTGTGTTTGCGTCTTTTCCTCTGTAACAGATATATTTAGCTTATGCCAGAGAACAAAGTTCCATACAAATAGATAGGGACAGACTTTTTTTGTATTGCATGTTTTCATATGTAGAACTTAAAATTAGCTTTAAGAATTTTTAAATTATTTTTATATATAGGCACATAAACACACATACATATATACATGTAATTATTGTAAAGGTCCTCTAACATATTTGCAGAAAAAATGTTGCTATTTGAGCAAGTGGGAGAAAGGGAAAGGGAAACTCGATGATGATCACTCTACTGTCTATGAAGTTCATGATCTCAAAATAGATGTGGGCCAGAAGAGACCAGAACCAGCAACTCAGATGCTTGGAGAAGAGTCAAAAGTACAAGAATTTAGAAGGGGTAGCACCAGTTCTCTTGAGCCTAGGGAGTGGTTTGGTGTATATTGTCTTTATATGTATACACGTGACGGCATACTACACACACCTGTATATATATATATACACACACATATATCTGCTGATTCCCAGAGTCCATCCCATAGGCTTGTGTTTCAGCTCATCATCAGATACAGCTGAGCTGGAATGAGGGCTGTTACAGTCATAGGGAAGGAATAAAATGAGACCCAGCTGAGGCTGTGCTTCTCCCTCCTACTCAGTGTGTCGGATCAAAGACACATGGAGAGCCCCTGTCCCACCCACCCCTGCAGATACCAGAACAGACACGGTTCCTCCCTGCTTC
Organism: Burhinus bistriatus; assembly: GCA_013397275.1. NCBI lineage: Eukaryota > Metazoa > Chordata > Aves > Charadriiformes > Burhinidae > Burhinus > Burhinus bistriatus. The sequence continues at coordinate 309,350 of VYXH01009642.1, read as the reverse complement.
CCGTCCTCTGGCCATCAGGGACGAAACTGCAGAGAAGCATCAGCCAGTGGCATCAGCCAGCTACACTCAGCTGCTGAAGCAACCAAAGCCAAAACCTCTGACACTCAGAGAGCTAGTGATATCAACTCAATGTTCTCTGCCTGTGCTAATCCCATTTTTTCCAGCCCTTTCTTCCTTCCATCTTTCCCTTCCACCTGCATTTTTTCACCTCACTTTCACTGTGTATTTGCACTGTATAGCACTCTTCTCTTCTGTTCTTTCTCTCCCTCCAGAACTTTTCTCTCCATCACTTTTCTTTCCATTTCGCTTATCCCCTCCCGACTCTACTCCCATAAAAAAGTAGTGTCATGGAACTGTCACACTGTTTCTCCACCTGGGGTCTGTCTTGCCCATTTTATTTGTGAGCTTTTAATGGAAGAGGCTGTATGAAAACCCTTAACTGTATAGTGCCCACCATAATAGGTCCTCCTTTTTGCTGGGCCTTTACACAATATCTTGTTAAACATGACTCATAATAATCAGATTCTACAACAGCATTATTTGTCTAAAATAGTGCTTCTCCTCTGCTCTGCTGTTTCCCCACCACAGCCACTTCACACATTTACACAACTGCTTCCTTTATATATCAGTGCTCTGTAATCAGCGTATGGTTCATGTTACAGGTTTCTGAGGTTTCAAAGTGAAATAAGATGAGCTTTCTTCCATTTTGAGAATATCCTTCTTTTTAAGAAGTCCAAACAAAGACACACATTATTAGTAAGTTCGCAAGCAGCTGCCAGAAGGCAGAAGATTTAGAATGGAAACACAAGTGAAATAACAGAAATACTGCTTGTTGTTTGCTCTTGGTGCAACAGCAAGGCAAAATATTTAGAAATTAAAATTATTAATTTATTTGTAGTTTTAATAAAGCAGACATGGTTTTGTAATATTTGCCAACATCAGTACTCCAGAGCACAACTATGGGTCAAATCCTTTCATGGTGTAACTGTTGGCTTCTTAGGGTTCCTCCAGGGGTAAGTGTGGTGCAATGCTATTAGCATCAGTTAGCAAGCAGCCTTTCATTTGTTTTCATGCAAAGCCTGAACAGTTTGCAATAAAGACATAGCAAATTACAAAGGCTCAAGCTCCTAGGTCAAAACTGTCCTTAATTTTGGAGTTGGAAACCTCATCCAAAGACTCATAAACATCAGTATTTTAGGTTCTTCTTACTTCTCTGTTATTGATACAGCTATACTGTACTTACGTCAATATACCTAAAACATTTAAACTCGTGCTGGAACATATACCTGAACCTTCTGGTTCAACTTCAGACCTTAAAGGAGAAACCCCAAAGGGAGCAGAGGCTCTGCTCCAGCAAAGCACTTAAGTTTCTGCTTAATTTTGTGTAAACAGATTGCTCCAGCTTTAGAAGTGGGGTTGAAAGACTGCAAATTAGAGGAGCTAACAGAGGAGAATCAGTTGTTATCCTGTACTACTGACCTGATGAATTCCAAGGTTAGAGCAAAGGAGAATTGAAACCGTTGTTTCCGTAGTCTCAGATTAGTCATAAACATGCGTTTTGCTTGTGTTTAAATGCTTTGGCTGAGCGAGGAAGTAGTCTTTCCTCAAAACTTATGCGTAAGCAATGTCTGTGCCTTTGGAACCAGACTCCTGACTATTCACAAAAGTGTGTCATAGTAAACTGACTCAGTAATGGAAAAGGGTTCCAGAGGATCACAGGTTTGATGGACTGGTTTGTTTATTTCTTTTTTCATTAATATCATAACTGTTCTGGCCACAGCATTTATCCTGCTTGTCTTTGAAAGTCGTGACCCTTGAGAATACCCATTTAAAAGAAGCAGCTGTTTTTTACCATTGTGACCAACTCATTAGAAGGCAGCCCATAATATCTTTATTAATGTTGAACAGTGTCTTATACCATAAAGACCCTATTGAAATTAGTGGCTTAATTGCAAAGAAGTTTACTGCTCAACAGTTTTCACTGTTGCTAAATATGTGCCTTTACAAATAGTGCCATAAAAATTCTAAGTCTTTCTAAAATGTCCCACTTCTTTGGTCTATGCAATAGGAAGCATTGCACTGTAACTTTAACGTGCCAAAAATAATCAAGAAGCTATGTTAGCCATCTCTTAAGACCATTTCATTTCCAAGCCAATAAATTCAGCTGCTGAATTTTTGTCCTTTGTTTTAGGATGTGACAGTTCTGTTGCATAACTACAGTTAAGGAATCTCAAAAGGCTCCAAAATGTTACAATATTCTGTGGATGCAAACACAGAGTCATTTTTCGTTTAGTTTTGCAGCAGGGAAGGGGCACTGGAATGGCATTATGTTGCCTTTTTTTAACATCTAGTTTATGAATCATTCTACAATATTCTTTCATTTGGAATTAACTTCAGATATTCCTGTTCTGACAAGCAGAGTAAATATTTTAGCAAGGACTTTTTAGGGAGAAATTTTGATAGTAACGTATTCCTCCCTTAGTGTTACAAACGAAATACTTGCTATCCAAACCCAGAGTTGGCATTTTAATGGAAATGGTTCCAAAAGAATACGTAGGATATTACGAATGTAAAATGCATTTAATGAAAGAGTATACAGATGTCTTTCATGTATTTTAAATAAAAATGTCTAATTTGAGACTTGAGAAAGTCAACAGCGATCTCTGAGCCATATGCTTGTTATTACAATAGTATGTTGTGTACAACTGTCATTCAGTGAGATACAACACAGACCAAAAAGGAAAAGACATATAAAAACATGAAGTTAAAGGAGGAGACACCAGCTTACAAAGCATTTTTTATTAGGTTTTTGTCGTGATTAGAATAGATCCCTTTCTTGCTTTTTGTTTGCTTGCATAATTCCTGCTGATGTCTATAGGGCTTATTGAAGACATAGGAAAAGGAGAATAGAGGCCAAGCTGCGTGGGCTATAGTGAACCAAAACTGCAAAGAGATGCATACTTGACAGAGAGTTTAAAATAAAAATAAACCACAGTTTCTTTGCTTGGTTTCTGGAGCAGAAAGTCGCAAAACAAGCAGAAAACTTTTGGTTCTTGATGAAATGGTTAGTCTAGCTTCCTTAGCTCAACTGCTCTGAGCGTTTCAGAATTTAACCTCCGTTTCCATGAAAAGAATTTAGACCTAATTTTACTTAGGTTTATATCTTTCAAACTGGGGCCTTGGAAAATATTTCAGAAGTAGCTTTAGCCTTATGTTTGCATTTTGTTCTTTTGCAAATGTGGTGGAGGTAACCTTGATTTGCTAGTTAGTGGAGTCACGCTTCATTGTGACAGAAAACTAAGAACAGTCCTTCAGTGAAAGTAACAAAGACCTACCCCATGGTGATTGATGAGAACGTTGTACAAGTGAAATGAGCTGGAAAGTCATCATCTTGTCTTTTCCTTTGCCACAGGAAAAGCATAACAGAGAGATTTCTTTTCTTCTGGTCCTGATAAGGAATCTAACGAAGCATAAGGAGAGGTTACACAGCATGGAAATGTGTTACACCCAGCTGCTCACTAGCTTGCAAAGCTGCAGTAAATAATGCAGTTGCTATTTAATAAACAAAAGAAAACAGAAATCCTTTGATAGTGATCCCTAGCCTCTCTCATTTGCCCTTCTGAAGATACAGTTTGTTTCTACTCAATTGACTGTCATTTTGGAATAACATAGAGTTTGATATTGTATTGTATGATGTGTAATGGGTTTTTTGTTGACAGGGAAAACAAAAGACTTCTCTTTCTAGGGCCTGATTCAGCAAAGCACAGGTTGTCTGGATCGTAGCTACTTTTATTCTTGTAGGTTTTCCATGAATGGTTACAGTGAAGATACACAAGAAGACATGTAGTTTTCTTTTCCACATATGCTTACACAATCAATAGCATACTTTTTTGCTTGTCACAAGTTACCCTTTTGAGAAGCAATGATGCATTTGTCACAAGCTACATTTGTCACGTGCATCATTTGTGACATTTGACTTTCAAAAGATACTTCTTTGTGGAAGCAGTTTGTTCCATTGATTGGCTCTTTTTACAAGTTAACTTCTAACATAACTTTGACTTTTTATTAAAAATCTCTTAGAGTTTGTTTTGTTTAGCATTCGGGGAGGTGGGAGAGGGAGAGAATATGGTGCCTGTGAAACACTGGGGGCGATCTTCTCCCCTCCCAAGAAGACTATTGACTCTCATGCTGCGCCCCATGTTGCATCCCCAAGCCTCACCCTCACTCCCAAAGCAGAGCTGATTCTTGGCTATTGTGCTAACATTAAGAAATAAGTAGGCTCATCGCTCATAGTGTCACTACAAGTTGAAAATGCCTCCTTTTTTCAAGAACCAGTCAAGTGTTCAAAAGAAAACAAGGTGAGGTTTACACTAATTTACGCTAATGTAAATCAGTGTCATTTTGCTGAGAAATAGAGGCACTATGGCCCGTGGCACTTCAGAGAAACTCAGAGATGTGTGGGACCATATCCCACCACTGCAGCCACAGCAAACATCTCAGGTCCATCACTACCTGTTACAGTTTGTTATATCCGAAATCTAGACATGAGCTGCTGTGATATGCTAATAGCTGGCATCTTCTGCCAGTCTGCCTTGCTCGGTAGTCACCTGGCCTGTGGGAGGCAACAACCCAAAGGGACGGAGTAGGACCACAGGGCCTGAGGGTGAGTGTGGTGGGAGAAGAAATGGCTGAGTGGGATGGGGTGCAGTGAAGGCGTGAAGAGAAGGGTCAGAACTGGGGATGGGGCAGGAAAGGGCAACAAGGTGAATGAAGGGAGGAAAGAAAGAAGTAAAAGAAAAGGCTGGAAATCAGAAAAGAAATGCGAAAGTGATAGACCATGTAAGTGGAAGGGAATAAGCAGCCATTCCCCCAGTCTGGTGCTATTGGCAAACTTCTCATGCTTTCGTTGAAAACAAAAGACTTTGTGCACTTGCTTGACTCCTCTTGGAAAATCTCTTCTCTATGCCATGTCTGTAGGATAAAGTGCTTGCCTGTTCCCCTTGTAAAGCTGTTGGTTCAAGAGCTATTGATTTTTGAATTCAACATAATAGAATTGCAACTGAATTGCTACTGTAAATATGGAGAACAACTCAATCTGCTCAGTGCTTCCAAGAAACAATTCTCTTTTTTCCTACTTTTGATTTACATGTACTAAGGCATCAGTAAGATTCTCATCCTGAAGGCAGTTCATACAATGCTGTAAAAGCATTGCAAAGCTGTATGTACAATTTTTGGATTGGGGCTCCTGGCCAAGCTGGTTCCACTAGGCCACTGTCCCCTCTCGGCTCTTCCCTGAAGCCCATTTCTACCCATAACTTATATCCAAAAAATCTTCCCTCTTGTGTATATCCCTGGTTTTCTTGAAGGTTGTTATGCCTTTATAACTGAAAGCAAATTCTGGATCTTTGGAGTACTTAACAAACATTAACCAGTTAATCTTTGTAACACTCGTGAAGTAGTTAACCATTATCCCTGAATTTATAATATGGAACAAGAAAGGAAGCAAAGTTAAATGAACTCCTGTGACTAGAGCTCAGGTAGTAATTGACCCCAGTGTTGAGCCATTGTACAGCACTGATGAGCATCACGATACTTCTGCCGTGCAAGTACATTGCAACCAAAAAAAAGTATTGAAAAGTGGCTTTTCAAAGGCACACAACTGAGCTTTATTTATTATGTATTCCCTGGAGAGGTCAGGAAGGAATTGTCTTCGTACTTTCCTCTGTGTTCACATCTTTAATAAAAATTGTTAACTATTTATTAAAAGAGTGTCTCACTCTAGAGAATAGCTATATTTCGATGTCTGTTGTCATGCTGACACTTTGTCCCAGAGAAGGTTGGCTACATCTCTCTGAAGGTCCTGCTAGTTCCAATGAGTGTGGGAGGAGGATGGAAATATTAAAAAGGAGTGGGACAATCTCAGGTCTTTGCAAATTGATGGATAGAGTCCCGGTGACTTCACTGGCTTTGGTTGTGCCTAATATGAGGCCATCTTCTTCCTCAGCATGCAAGTGCCGTTCATGACTATGCTGAATTCCTCAACATTTTTATGATGGAAGCAATGAAAATCAGTTAGGCCCAAAGTCCAAACTCTAGAGTAACTCCAATTTCTGATTCACAAAGGTGACTCTGCTATTCTGCCAGCCTCTTTTACAGTGCCTTGAGCTCTTATGTATCTGTATATGTCACAAAATATATTTCCTTATATATCAGGAAATGGAGCAGGCCTGTGTTACAATAAGTTTAGACAAGTTTTCTATTAAACAATTGCTGGGCTGAGTTTATAACTTCAAAGGAGCATAAGAATTAGGTGCCCAAGTCCTATTGGTTTTAAATGATGTTTGGGTTTCTAATCTATAGGACCCTAATGACTGCTTTTTTCTCAGTATTAAAAAAGCATAACTTATTTTCTTGTTGCCGTGCAGGTGTTTCACAAAGAACCCGTGTATTTTTAGTGGATACTGTTTAAACAAACAACTGAGAGCAAAATTAAAGGAACAGTCTTCTTGAGCCTTTTGTGTCTAGCCAAGGATTTGACAGTTTTCAAAAAAGTCTTGGCTGAAATGTTCAAAGCTGCCTTGGGTGTAGGAGATCTGGTCATCCAGTTCCCCTGGGATACTTCTAAAGTCTCATCCTTTGTTGTCATGTATCAGCGTATAAACAAATCTCAGCCTTCTTGATGGCACACTGCAGACAAATCCAATGAGAATTTCTGCAGAAATGTCAGTAATGTTGCCAAGGTGTTGATAGACCATTAGGAAGAGTACTCTGTCATAAATCTCTACGTATTTACATAATTTGAATGCTCCTCTGGACCAGAATCCATGTGGTCTAAGCTGTTTGCACATGATTTTGAGTATGTTAAGATATTAGTCTTTGTTTTGAGGTTAGCCCTTCTTGTGCTCAGGTGACAATGTAGGGCAGTCATCTCTCAGGGCCTTCCACATTATCTCTAATGTTAGCTTAAGTTAGCAGTCCCCAGAAGATAAATTTACAGATTTACTCTTCTAGGAGACTTTGCCTCCTAAGTCCGAAGCTGTTTGTAAAGCATTTTTCTTGATGTATGTGCACAGCATTGTTTCAGCTTTCTAATCACTGACCAGCTGGCTTGTTAGTGAATAGAGCTGTGGGCCCCTTGCCACGTTTCATGTGAGGTCTTGGCTGGGTGGCCAAGCAGGCAGCCTGCAGCCAGTGTCAAAGCAATTCAAGAGGTATTGGCACAGCAGTGTCCCCATTAATTTCTGCTTGTCACATGCTGTCATGCAAGTTACACCAGAGAGGAAATGACCGTTAAAAAAAAAAAAAAGTATGCTTGTGGCACTTGGTCCCCTCCAGACGTTATCCCCGAGGTTAAACAAGTGGATACAATTAGCTGCTATCCACAGACAGCTGCAGGGAAGGAGAAGCCGAGATCTGGGCCCCACAGCAACGTGTCTTTCCTGTTAGCAAGGAGTGTCGGCTGTCAACATATGCCATATTTTTAACCCTTCATGGAGTCTGAGTAAATTAAAAAGAGCTATTATGACCGACAGTGCCATGAAGGTGCTGGTAAATAGCTGTAGTGCTGATTGAGCAGCTTTCTCCTCTAGGGAAGGGGTTTTGTTTGTTGGTACCATTCCTCGTAAGGACCAGTGTGAGCAGCACTGGAGAAAAATCGGCTTGTCAGTGGTTGATAATTTACTGTAGTTCGTAGATTCTGGCAGGGAGTGAGACAGTGCTTTCTGTGAACTCCTCTCAGAAGCATACTGAAGTAGTTAAAGCGAGTCCCATCCAGCTTTGTGGATTTTCTGGGTGTACTAATTTATCTTATTACATCAGGAGAGCTTCTACAAGGGTTGCGACAAGCGATGATATGCTTAGGATGTCCCAAAATACAGCTTGGGAGTGCAGAAGCAAAGTCTATGAAGACGAAATAGCAATGATGTCCCACAATGAGAGAAGGAAATATATACTATTAGAAGCAATCAAAATCTTTTTTAAAACTGAAAGCACTAAGCTCTACTGGGAGGTGATAGAGATAGAGGAGTATACACAGTGCTCCAGAATAGATTGACTTAGTCAAGTGAAAGTCTGGGGTTTACCCCAGGAGGAAGAGGCTCACAGCATCAGTTGGAGGAAGGATGACTTGCCTTGTTGAGAAACATGACCATTAAAGAAGCTGGAATTATATGAAAAGTGTACTCCAGAATTCAAACTGCAGCTCTGCCCCAGCTATTCAGCTTGACCTGATGTGACGCTTAGATACCAAATTTTGACTGGTGTCAGTCCTCAAACTTGTGCCAGAAGGGGCTTCAGAGCCAATGCATACAAATCACAGATGCTATTTCAAGTCATTTCTATGGGGCTTACCAACTGGGTGAGCCAGTAGAGTTTGGGGGATTTCTTGGTTCATTTTAGTCCTCATCTCTTTTTCAGATGGTATGAGGAATAATAGAACAGAGTGGGTAACAACTGTCAAACCAGGATGCACTGTGAGAGACTACTGTTTCCAGTACAGTTTTATGAAAAGCTTGTAATAGAATAAAGGAAGTTTCCCAGAAAGTATTTGGGGATGTACAAAACTGTGATGATATCACCCAGAGATACAGGAAAAAAATCTGTTTGTGTGCTTATCTAGGCTCAGATCAATAAATTCTGTTACGAGCTGTGCCTTCTATTGATTTTTCTACTGGGCACAAGGAGTGGAAAGGCTTGAGCGGTGAAAAAGATTGTTAATCACAAAGTTACATTTACCTGCTGTAAAAATTTCACAGCCAGGACAGGTCTTGGTAACAGTGCCACATTTGCCAATTTCTGTCCAATTGTTAAAGTAAAATTCCCCTCTCTTTTCCTTTAATTTGCATTGTATTTTGTCTTAAAAATACCAATAGCCAGATAGAAAATGTAATGTGTTTCATTTGCATGTCTGGTAATTCCACTTTGGTAGGAATTTTTGGTACATTGAATTACTAAAAATAAGTAAGTAGGACAATAATTATATAGGTTTCCTTTCAGTCATGCAAATTCTTCTCATCAAATATGAAAAATAGCAGCTGATAAAACTTGAAAGATCTTTATTGTAAACTGACTCGACAGATGTTGAGCTATGAAATGAGAAATTGATATGGAAAGTCTTATAGACACTTAAATTCATATTCATCTGCCCAAAATGAGATGTATCCACAAGTGTATGTACATATCTATCCTACAGGTATTAAGTACACATTTCATATATTGAATTTGGTCTTCGGTTCACAACTACTGAGATCAGTTTGAAAATCTGTCAGTATTAAGATACTGGTAAAACAGACATGTACTAAGATTGAAACTTTAAAGACCTCTGAACTATTAATCCAGGTCTTCACTTTAAGGAGGGCAGACAGATTACTCAGAACAGTTCCTTGAACTCAATAGAAATCCGATGCACCTATCTTAATCTAGTCTTAATTATGTTGCCTTTGCTGCTGGTGAGCACTGGTGTTTGGGGAGTGTTTGGGGCACTCCAAAATAGGCTTGGTCAGGATCTCCTGTGGCAGTACAAATTCAGTGGTTCCCCTCTAACTCCAAGGGGACTGTTGGTGAGTTTAAGCGAAGGGACTAAAACACATTAAACCTGCTGTGGTGGCTATGAATTGAATTCATTCTACAAACAGGAGCATGACAATAAACGGAAAATAGCGCCTCGGTATATTGAAAGCTATTATATGCATAGATAAAATTCAGTCATAAACCTGTGACAATGCAATTGTGTTGTTAAGCCTCAAACTTTTTCAAAGACCACCATGGACCTTTATAATTCAGTTTAAATTTTGCATTTTTCCTGAATCTTGTGCACAGTTGTGGTACTTTTGCTTGAGACTGACATATAATGCTCATGATATACAGGCAGGTCTGTGCATAATAGTGACAATTGCAAGTTTTACTAGGTTGACTATTAACTAATTGACTGATTATTGTATTCCACAGTAATTTATATAGGACTATCTAATCTTGGTTACCTTACTACTTCTAATAGCAACCAAAACAGTCTTCAAAACTGTTTTAGAGACTCCAATCCTTCAGGTATTGTATCTTTTAAATTGTTATAGAAATAGTTCTAACCATTTAAAAATAAAAATTAAAATTAAAAAAACATAACATAACAGCCCAACTCCGTTTCAGTGTTTATACATTTGCAGTGGACTAGTATGGATAACATTGCCTTCAATGGGATTATTCAAAACACTGAACTGCATGTATACATACATGCATACCTTTGTGAGTGTCCATGTCTGCAGGGTTCTTCATCCTAAAAATTGAGCTGTGCTTCATATAGAAGTGGTTTAAGATAGATCAGAAACTGTTTATCAGAATATATTTTCAAGTATCTGTTAATCTACTCTAAGTGTATTAAAGTATCTGTAATATGATTAAAATAATTTTACAATTCAAAAATGATTAAATATTTTACTTCATATTTAAAAATATTTGTGTTAATTAATTTTCAACAAATTGTTTACCTTTAGGGTAGCAGCATACAAAACACCAACAATTATTAGACCAATTCCTTGCACAAGCTTGGTAGGTATTAGTTCCCTTCTTCTAATAACACACTAAATGAATTTGCACAGCACTTTATTCTATGAGGAGAAAATGAACATTTTATCTTGTACCATAAGGTTGATTAATACAACTAAGTGAACAGGTCATTTGCATTTATTGTTCTCTTATCAAAACAGTGAACATATTTAAATTGAACATGCTGTGAAGTTCACGTTCTCTTGGTACTCTCTAGTTAATTGACAGGAATATCACAGCAGTCTTCTCTTCTGAGGGACAACCCTTACCCTGTGAGTACTTTCATGGAAAGCAATAGGTCTACTCTGAGGTAAACTGTTACCCAATATAAGGAAAAGCAAGAGCTCTATATCCTGGCTGTATATTGGGTTGGATCATAGGCGACTCCTGAGAGGCTATGTATGGCTAGGTGAAGGTAAAGAGCACAGGCTCCTCCTCCCCTTTCTGAATGCCTGCAGGGAGACCAATCACAATAGCTTTCTCCTGAGGGACAAAGGAAAAGGGCACAAGGGCAGGGATCTATCTGCCTCTTACTGTGTCTCAGCCACTGCACCCAGCCGGCTGCATGGAGAGGAGCATCCTGCAGCTCCATAGGCTCTGGCAAATTTCTTCTCTGTCCCCACCATCAGAGTCATGGCATTCCAGATAGGCTGGTGTGATGGGTTCCCAGTGCAGTATGAGGACAAGATTTAAAAAAGAAAATCACTGCATTTAACAGGGAGTCACTACATTATTACTAATGCCCTTGGGATTCAGTGTAACAACATTAATCATGTCTTTTGCTATTCATGTATCTGTACTGTGTAATTCCTCAGGAATGCCATTGTTTTTTTGGCATTAATTAATGTTGACCATTTGTTACAAAGTATAACCATAGAAGTGCTGTAATTATTCTGCTTCAAAAATAGGCCCCAGAGAATGTGAAAACTCTTCAAACTTTCATTCCAGCATGTTTAAAAAACACCCTTAAAAATGAAAGCAATTTGATGGTTCGGGGTTCTGTATAATCCTGTAGGATACGAAGGAAGCCTCATCCTGCTCCTCTTCTGCTCCGAGAGGTTTCTGCTGTTCAGTGAGAGGTGGTGTGAGCTTTTTCGTCAAACTAGCTTGACTGATTCATTACACATTGCTGTCTAAAACTCGTCCCCTTTGTTTACACTTGTGGTTGTCTCTTATGCAAGCACTCCTACAGAAAATGTTCAGGACGAGTATCCCAACACCTGCCATCCAAAATAGGGACATTCCATTCTGCTCAGCAAAAAGAGAAAAATGACATGAATAGATAGAGACTGGGTGAAGGATGCACGTTGTTGTGCAGGTGCATGAGATACTCCACAGAGGAGTAGGAGAAATGTTAGGAGATTCCAAAGGATTGTTGTGTTTTACCAAATGTTAGAGCAGAAATTGAGCAGGAAGAGGAAGATAATCAGGTTAAAAATAAGCCATAAAAAGCCTGTGCTTTAGTATAGATTTAGGGTCTGTTGTAGTTGATGAGGTTCTATACTGTGTTACTTTTATTTGGTGATATGACCGAGTCTATTTGTGGACTTCCACAGTGTTACTTTCTCTGGTATTAGGAACTGCTGTCACCATGGCCAAGGGCAATCTGGTTAAAGGTTTTTCTTTCTTCACCGTACTAGTCAACAGAGGAAAAATGTGAGCTTCACGTAATGAGCAGCTGTTCATATGCGTATGTCACCCCTGGGTGCATATGTTCTCTGAAGACATTATTCTTTGTGTTTTCCTTCAGGTTGCATCGCGCTGTGTCCCCCTTTAAAAACACAAATCGAGCATCTATTCCTTTATGATGGTGATGGGTTAGCCTAGCCCAACAGCCAAACTCCCACCCAGCCGGTCACTCACTTCCCCTGCCTCAGCAGCATGGTTACAGAAGATAAAGAGCAAGGAACAAGAAAGCTCATGGGCTGAGATAAGACAGGGAGATTGCTTACCAATTATCGTCACGGGCAAAATAGACTCACCTTGGGGAAAATTAACTTACTAATTAAGATAGGCACTTAATTGCTAATTCAGGTAGTGGGGGGAAAAAAGGCAAACATTCAAAGAAAACACCTTCCCCTGCCTTTTTCCAGGCTCCACATCACCCCTGACTCTCCCCACCCCGAGCGGCACAGAGGCATGATGGGTGTGAGGAGTTGTGGTCAGTCCATAGCATCTCCTCACTGCTGCTCCTTCGTCCTCACACTTCCTGCCTGCTTCAGCGTAGGTCCTCTCCACAGGCTGCAGTTCCCTCTGGAATATCCACCTACTCCAGTGCAGGTCCTCCATGGGCTCAGTGTGCAAATCTGCTCCACCACGGAGTACCTCCTCTTTCTCCTCTTCCTCCTCCTCCTGCTCTCACCTTGGTGTTCCCTGGGCTGTTTCTCACTCCTTTTGTTCCCTCCTCCTCTTTCACTCCAGCCTTTTCTGCCCTTTCTTAAACAGGTTTGCACGGAGGCACCACCATCCTGGCTGACCGGCCCAGCTGTGCCCTGCCGTGGGTCTGATGGAGCTGGCTGGAACCGGCTGGAACCGGCTGGAACCAGCTGTGTCTGGCACGGGGCAGCCCCAGATCTCCCCTGACAGAGGCCCCTGCAGCCCCAGCTTCCAGCACCTGGGCACCAACACCCAAAACAACTCCATACTTTTCTGTTTTCTTTGAGTAGATACTTGAATTATTTGGTCAACAGCCATGCCATCCTCTTTTGGATTTGGCAGGCAGAGTACTCCAGAGAATCCGGCTGGTCTTAAACAACAAGTAAGTTACTGCAGGCAATGGACAGGTATTTTAGCTGGAAGTCAAGATGGTGGGTGACTCTTAAAGGATCAGAGTGGTGTTTTGAAAACGAATGGCTTGGAAGCAATTTATGGATCAGAAGCTGGAGGAGGATTACAAGAGGTCAGTGAAGCGTAGAGTTGAGAGGGGAGAGGACAAGGGGGAGACAAAAGTCTGTAGGAAATCAAGGTTTTCTTCTCCTGCTGCCCCTGAGTTGGGAAGTGTGATCCGTGAAGCCCTCTCTTGGCACAGGCAGCAGCAGCAGCTGCTCAGCCTAACCCAAACCTGTCCCCATCCTTGCTGACACCAGAGACAGAATATGCAGGACATATTTCTGTGTATTGTTGAGACTCATGACATAATATGATATTGCTTGAAAAGTCCATCACAATTTGGTCCTGACATTCAGTGCTGATAAATTCAGTAAATATCGGACTGAGCAATGCCATCACCAATACCATATATGGTGGAACATGCAAAAGATGCAGCATTTCCATAACAAATTTTGCTCCTAACTGTTTCCATTCTGAGGCTTTTACAAAATTAAAGCTACATATTTGCCTCTAAGGAAAGTGGTTTTGTTCATTGCATCCAAAAATAGCTCAGTTTTCAACTGAGTTACGGATAAATATTTTAGATCTGTGCATAGACCGCACTGAAAATGTAGCCTGAAAAGGGAAAACATTGTAAAGCCATGTTATCTAAAAGTAATTCCAGTGGAATAATGTATATATCTCCAACTCAGGGAACAACTATCCTAGGTTTTGTGATATTAGAAGCATGGTAGAAATCTCTAATCTGAAGCAACAGGCGCTATTCTGTCTCTATGTTTGTAAACATAAAGTATCCAAAGAACATCTGATAGATCAGTAGAGGTTTGTTCATGGCTCATTAGAGCTTGTTCCTCAAATCTGCTAAGGCATGAAACTTCTTGTTTGTCAAATAGAACTGATCATTTTGCAATTAACTTTTGAAATATGATTTTAACTGTAATTGCAAAGTATGGTATGCCTAGCTAGCACAGAAAATTTCTCAGGGAAAAGCAGACATGGAACAAACTAATCCTTGAGGCACATGAAGATTCTTTTGCAGTTCTTTCTAGATCTTGGTAATTGAGATAATACTGGGTAATCATCACTAATAAAAATTAATGCATTTCCATCAGATGAATGGAATTATCCTGATGTAGTTAGCTAGTGATCTGGGTCCTGCACGTTTATGGCCTTTATCCAATTTGCTAGCACAGGTTAGTATCTTCTGATATTAGTTACGGTATCAAAGAAAACACACAGCCCAGACTGAGTCTGATGTTTCTTGCAAGTGGCTGACTAAGAGTATGAGGTAATTTTCCAAATGTGAGGCCTAATGGCTTTTGACTAGGCTTATGTACAACACAACATTCATCATTCATTATGGATAAAAAAAGTAATTCAAAAGCTCTCTCTTTTGTTTGCTTTGATATCAAAAATCCATTTGTGCCAACAAATATCATATTCTGAGCTGCACAATTTGGTATTCTGTATTTAAAGTGCATAATAATAAGCCTATGTCTTGTGATTTTGGTTTCTGCTCTTTTTCTAACTGACTGAGAATTTAGAAACAGGACAATAATTAATCACAACTAGCAAATAAGCTTTTTACATCAAAGTGCCCTTCTTTACACACGTGAATCTTTGGGCTGTTCTTCCAAGATAATTTTGAACTGAAATCTCTTCATATATGTAATAGTAGGTAATAAGAGCATAATCAACAGTCCAAAATTAATACTAGAGAATAGCCTGAATGAACTAACTCTGAATTTCCTGGAAGTGGAAGTATAGCACTTTTTCCCCCAGTTTTCCTTCTTCTTTCTAATACCTTTTAAATTTATACTTTCCTGGTACACTTTTCTGCGGCACATCTCATTTTTTTGTGTGTGAAGAGAACTTCAGTAAATGATATTCATCTTCTGAGTCCTGTGGGGGGAAGGAAAGATATACCAGTTTCCATTTTCAATTATTTTCTTTTTTTACCTGTGCCTGGAAGAAGACTCTGAATTTAGAAACTGAAGACATTGCTTGCAACTTGCAACTAGCAGAGTAGAATTGCATTTGCTGAGCTTGAGAAAGAAAGTTGAAACAAAACCAGCATCAGTTGTAAGAAAAAAATATTCTCGATATGTTTGGTAACTGCAGGAATGAGTTTACATATATGACAAATGAGTAGGATACAGAAATGTCACCAAAAAGGGACTCTCCAGGGTCTACTGACTAATCCTTAAGTTCTTTAAATTATTTTCTTATTTTATCTGATATTGTGTCTACTGGGAATAAAAAAAATTAGGCCCAAATTCAGTGAAACCATTAAGTACATACTTAAGATAACTACATGCTTAAATGTTCTTGGCATGTTCTATGCATCTGCAAGACTGATCCAAAGACTGTTGGGATTTGATTTAAGTTATAATAGCACAGAGTGAGCAGATATGACATGTATTAATTCTACTGACGACTGAAACCTGCAGAGCTGTAGTCCTAGCTCTTCCACATATTTCTGAACTGCAAAGGGAAATTATATAAATGCAAGAGGATTCAATATACTTTGTACATTTGTTTTAAAGGTGAACACACTATTATAGTAGTTATCAGAATTATCAGATCTCAATTTTTCCTGGGGAGGCAAAGGGAATAAAAGGCATCAGCTAACAGCGAATGAGGTTCTCCATTTACCACCATCTTTCAGAGGTGATAATAATTAAAGGCTGTCACAGCATCCATAGTGCCATGGTAATATCTCTATCATCAGAGTCTTCAAATAAAAACTGATTATTTTATGAGCAGTCCACTGTTACTACGGAGGGAGTTATAGGATATATATAGAAATGGCCATGTTTTATCAGAGGTCAGATTAGAGCTTCCAGCCTTAATATCTATACATTTTATAATGCTTTCTGTAGAGATGATCGGGGAATATTACATGAAAATAATAATTTTTTATTAAATTATATAGCAAAATCTATGAAGTGTATCTTTAAAAAGCATCCAGCTAAAGCAATATTATGAATTTAATGTTTTGAGCTATTTTTAAATCCATTTTCAGATATAATTACTTTTAATAGTGTGCCTTTAATATTTACTTGAAACATGCCCAAGTTGATAGAGAGGAACAAAAGCAACCAACTTCAATTTATCCTTCTTCCCTTTTCTAATGTTTCATGACATCCACCTCTTCAAGATCATTTTGGTCCTAATAACAGAATTGGCAGACACCCTGCTGCATGGCTTATGGAAGGGGCATATGCCACTAGCAAACACAGAGCTGGAGCTTCATGAACTCAAGTCAAGTGCATACAGAAAATAAACTTTTGCTTTATCCCTTTTGTTTCTTACTTGTTGCAGCATCTTCTGGTAACTGCCTGTTTTGCAAATATAATTTTCAACTTGACAGTATCCTTCTAATTTGGAATTCAGGGGATTTCTAGTATTTAGTTTTGAGTCCGTTAGTTCATTCCTTTCACGTTACTAAGATTAATGTGAAAACATGAGTACAGATTAAGTAGTTTCTTCAGCTGTGGAAATGTCATGGAAGATTGCATCACTATAACAAAACAGAAAGCAAAATGAGAACTGTTACTTATGATTAGTACACTGATTTAGTGCTAAACTTTGATCTGAAGGTAGTTTCTGTCCTATTCAGTAAATTCTGTACAACAGGTTTTGCCAAGTAAACTTTTTCCCTCTATAACATTAAAACCTGGCAAATTTGTCATTTAAACAGCTTTCCTGATTGAAACATACCCTTGTGCCTGTTGAAGTGAAGGATAAAATTTCAGTTCACTGGGGCAGGACAAAGCATAAACTTGTGAGATGCAAAGTGGTGTGTTGTTTAAAGTTAAGAGCAAAAAGCTACTATGTATTTTTCTTACTTGGACAGCATTCTTTTGAAGTTGTCCTGGGATTTACAGGCTTGCTTTTGCTGTTTCTTTTAAGTATGTTGACCATCAATCTTCATCAATCTTCTATCAATCAACCTCAAATAACTCAACCAGAAACAATACATTAACTTGATAAGGACACCTGTTCAAGTCAGCTGGTTGTAGCAACATCCTGTCCATTTTATATTAATAGTTGTTTTTATCTCCTGTGCACATATTTAAGTCAGTATTTATTAAATTAGTTTTGCAGATTGTGACAGGGAGTTTACTTGTTTGCCATCTTGTCTTGATAACTGCATATTGATTTCTTCCTTATATTTAGGATATGATGCTTCAGCTGTTTCGGGGACTGGACTTTCTGCATTCACATCGTGTGGTGCATCGGGACCTGAAACCCCAAAATATCCTTGTAACCAGCAGTGGACAGATAAAGTTAGCTGACTTTGGCCTTGCACGAATCTACAGTTTTCAGATGGCTCTTACGTCAGTGGTAAGTTTCTGGAGGCTTTTATTTTTCTTTTAATGCAACAGTGTGCTTTACTCTCTGTGTTCCTGGGGTTTTATCCCATATTATAACACTGCTTCTAAAACCATCTCTGCAACTGAAGTTACTTATGTCTCTGAAAACAATTGCTTTCCAGCCAGGACTGAAGTTGGTGTGGTTACTTTGTACAAGTAATCAATTACTGATTACTGGTTCTAAAGTAAATCATGACTGATTACTGAAGGATAGGTATGGGCTAGTTTTCTGGAACTCTGTCAGTCTAGCGTCTGTTGTAATACTGACTTCTTTTGCACATTAAGCCAGACAGGTAGCGTGAAAGTTTCTGAAGTACCTATTCTAAGATAAAACTCTTGCTGATCCCCAGGTATCTTGCCTGAAAAAATACACAGATACTTGTGAAAATGCCACACTATCATGCCTCTGATTTTACATCTCTGTGAATATGGGTTCAATGTTTGCTCCCATATGTTACTGAGTGATTCCAAATAGGGCTGTGCTGGAGGCAGCTCAAGTGGACCTGGCAGCCAAAATCACAGCTATTTCCCAAGCCAGCTGTTAAAGAGCACCTTCAGTATCTCTAGGCCCCCCACCACTGTTGCCCCTCTCCCAGCAGCTCACCTGGTCATCCTAGGCTCAGACATGAGCTCACTCCCAGAAGGTCTGGCCCTCTCCTGCATTAATGCTGGTAGACAAGCCCTGCCAGCGCCTCGGTTTTTGACCCTTGTTTCCACGTTTGCTGACCCTGCCCCCAGAATCAGCTGCTGTTAGCTTGGCACAGCATTTTTGAAGTGTATTGAAGAGTAACCGTGCTGCACGCATGTTGGGTGTCATTTGATTTTGTTGCCTGCTCGTGATTTTTTTTGTTTCCATTTTCCATTCTGAGTATCAAAACTGCCATGGCAGTATCACTTACGCTAAAGACAGGAAAGGGAGAACTGCTGAGAAAAGAAACTGAAAGGAGTCCACTTTGCATTTTACATTGTATTGTAGAAATTAGCCTGGCTCACACTGATAAAAAGCAATCCGTTGTTATTATCAGTTGCTGTAAGAGTCTTCCCATCATTGTGTGATGTAACTATGACATACTGGGTTCCAGCTTCAGTGTGAATAAAGGCAGGAAGCAACAGAAAATTATATCATCATCTTCCTAAGCATAGGAAAGTATCCTTGTCACATAAAGCATATGTAAACTAGTGTTTTGGGGCTGATTTTTTTCATTGCCTGTAGGATGTAGCCTAATCCAAAGCTGAAAGAATCTCTCTGGTGAGGTCAGTGAGGATTGATCATGTTGTAACTCAAAACAGAGCTTTGAAGAAAAGGAGAGAAAGGTTGTTCCTGAATTGCTGTAATTTTTCATTTCCCAGTTATCAGTCAGTGACAGCTTCAATGAGTATTTCTATTGATCCATAAAATTATTTAAGCTCAAATTGCAGAGTGTTGTAAGGCTTTCAGCAGGGCATTTTTTAAAAGTTCGGCATAACATGAGGAAAAAATATCTACAGAACTGAGCAGGAGTTTGTCCATTATCATGTACCCTGCATAGGAACGAAGGTCCGAAGACCCAGAAATAGAGTGTGTCTACTGACACAAAAACATAAAATTGCCAGAATTGCTATGCGAAGGATGTACATATGCTCGAGTATCTAATACTTGTGTGCTAGGAATCGTGTTTCAAAACCCATTAGCTAGTACCCCTAGCGCTGCTGTGAACAAGAGTTGTTCAGACTAAGGAATTGTCCACATGCAAGTTTGTACTGTGTTCACACAAGCATTCACTTGTCATTGCTGCTATGCTAAAGAGTATTAAAATGATTTAATTATTCAGTGACCAATGACAAAGTATATGGGCATAGGCATAAATAATGGCTTTCACACCAAGAACTTAGTGTATCTTTTTTTTTTATTAAAAACAACCAGCTATGACCTTGGGGTTTTTAAGTTAAAAATTTATTGGTTTTAAAACAGTGTTTAACACCTTCAAAATCAACTTTTGTCTGGGTATGTAGAAACCTATAGGGGAGTGTTGCTTCAATGCAATAATATGGTATGGTTTTAAATGTCAGTCTTCATTGCTCCTATAGACTGAGTGCTGGTTAGAAACTTTTACTGAATGTGTATTAGCTGACACAGGCCATCAGTTTTCCTTTTCTGAATGTCACTTATACCTTTGGCTAGCTGCTTTAGTGTGCCAATTCTTTTTTTTTTCTCTATTAAAACTCAGTACAGGAAACAAAACGTCTTTAAAAAAAAAAAAACTTCCATTTTTTTAAACATAAAGATATTCTTGACTTTACCATTTCCAAAATAGTCTGAATTGCAGTTCTTCGCCAGGCGTTGAGGTAACTTCCATTGACTTTAGCAGGACCAGCTCTGTTTTGAAGTGTTTGCAGAAAAAAATCTTGCATTATAAAAGACAACATATATCTACACATAAATGAATTAGTAAAAGTCCTAGCTTGCAAGGATTTGCTTCGGAGTTGTATTGAAAAGTGGTAGTGCAGACAGCCCAGTGATAAAAGGCACATTGCATGCGCTATCGTTGTGATCAATACAAGGGCTCTGCAGCATTTCCTTCAGAAGAGAAGCTTACTGCAAGATAAACTACACGAATCATCTTTTGAAGTATCACATCATTCCCGAGATGCATCCTCATTCGTTGCTCACAAAGAAACTGTTCAGATGGGACAAGAAGAGTTTGTCATGAAAGTAATCCAGTAAAAACTGATCCAACCCAAGTACTCGGGGTGCTGCAAATGGTAACTTCAAAGCAGTCTCTCTCTGGTAGTCAGTTGTTTCCACAATGCTAAAGAATCCTTCTGGCAGATCTGGCATATTGCTGTCATTTAAAGAAACCTCTTGATATTTCTATCAATGAATGAATAAAAGATTCAAACTAATGTTACGCAGGCTTGCGGGAGGCAGGGTGGAGATCACTACTCCCAGCTGTGGTCAGGCTGTGAACTGATACAGGTCTGAAATAACGGCACTAGAAAGAACGAGGTCGGGCGGGGGTGTCTGACATGGTGAGTAATCGGGCATGCTTTTGGTTTCGTACAAAGTTAAACTCTTTTTCAAGTGTTGGTCTTGGCCCTTGGGGAAATTTTGAATAGGCTTTGTGATAACAGAGAAGCTCCGTAGGACAGAGGAGGTGGATTGATGTGACTGTGTAATTTTAGAGTTTGATAGCAAAAGCTAATGAACTGTCACTTTTTTCCTTGGTGCAGAACAGTGGGCACACAGTTCTAACTTTCACTTAGCAAAGGAGCAAGTGGCTGTTTGGAAAATCTGTAGTTATATTATGAAAAAGAAATAAGCCATTTATCTATTTTTGTTGACTTCAAACTGTCTTAAAGAAAGGAAATGAAGCTGAATCATGGCACATGAGAATGCTAAGGGAGATAAGCGCACACAGTTGTGATCACAGCATCTAGGTGGAGCTGAGGCTGTCTAGCTTGTAAAACCTGACCTGCATCAGGATCTGAGTGAAACTGGCACAATGTTAGTGTTTGTAACACACTCATAATACTTTCTTTGAAAACGTGTGCTTTACCTTAGATGGCAGCACTACTGATGGGATTTTTTTCCTATGAAATGCAAACAGAATTGGGTTATGTCTTCCTTTTTAAAAAAACCCTCTTGTTTTCAGATTTACTGGACATCAGAAGGGAAAACACATCACTTTCTTTGCTGATGCTCTAAGTTGTTAAATACTAGACTCAGCTAAATTGAAGAGAAGACACAAAAAATCCTGCAGTTACTGTCAGTGAATAATTTTAGATTACGCTAGCATTTTATTTGAATGTTTCTTCAGGATAAAAACTTTCCATCCCTTTCTGGCAATCACTTCAGCACAAATGGTTTACATGTCACATCATGCAGGAACTTGGATTTCATTTTGTTGGTATAGTAGCAAGGGAGCATAAAATAATTTTCACTAACTGGGCTTACTTTGTAAAAATAAATATATAAATTAGTTACAGAAACAAAAACAACAACAACAAAAGATAGAAAAACCCTCTTCCAAAGAGGAACGAGTGCTTTCCTGTTTTCTGCCCGCTGTTACATTGTAATTTTCTAACAAATGCCACCTGTTAGTAAATAATGTGAATGTAAACTCTCATCTGAGTTAATATGATAGTTGAGAGCTCAGTCATAGAACTTTCTTTTACTTTGCCTTGGTTTTGGGGTTTTTTTCTCTTTTATTTATGGCCACCTCTTCCTGATACTATGCTTCCCAAATTCCACATATTTATTTGTATGAAATGCACCCTGCAGAGTCCATTCCTACGTTGGGTATGTTCCAGCAGACCTGGAGTCTGTTGCAGTACAGCTTTAACCTGAAATGCATTGGTTATCCCTAAATGGGCCCAATTCAGCAATCTGTTTAAAGCTTGCAGTTAACATCAAACATAGGAGTAGACCAATGGAAATTAATCAAGCACCTGCCTCTGGTGATTCAAAGTCAAAATCTGGGCTGCGTTAAAGAATGCCCTAATGGAATCAGTACAGTGACACTAGATTTTATCTCATACATAATTTGATAAGAGCATAAATCTTCCTCCCTCGACAGGTGGAAGTGACATTGTTTTGGTATGCACTGAGCCTTCGCTGTTGTGAGGAAGCACCTCACCTTAGATATGAGGCCTGATCCCCAGTTCTTTCTTCATGATGCATTTCTCCAGTCCACCCAAATGTCCCTGAAAAGGAAAATGAGTCACAGACAGATATCCAGAGGATCAAAATATGTGTTGTTCATCTTGTCAGTACTGCTGTTGAAAGGTTGTGGCTATTTAGGAATGCAGTATGATTAAATTGGTTGGCTTATTTAAGGAAAATCTGTCTTCCCTACTAACACAGAGTTCTGCATAAAAAGTCCACATATCTGGCTTTGTGAAGAAACAAGTGAATTTGTCTGATATTTTAACGTCTGGATAGCTGAAGGAATCTTTATTGAATCCTCCCAAACACCCTATAGGAAAGTTATTTCCATTGCATAAAATGAGTCACTTATCTCCGGAGCCATCTTAAGAACAAAAATCATTATCGGCACATTGACAGTAAAGTCTGCAGCTCACTAAAAACATTTCAGTGTATATTTATGTTGACTTCATTCAGATCATGTGTTCACTAAGAGGGCTCAGATTTATATGAAAATCACAATGAAAAAACAGATTGCTCAATGTCAGAATATTATCAAAGGGCAATACAGAAATACCTGTGGACAAAGTTAGGAAATAAGAATAGAAGTTTCTTTTATTCATCCGCATTATGATCATATAAGATCATTTTCAAAACTGACTGTTAATTTTTGGTGCCCATTGTAAGAAGCTTTAAAGTTTTTAAGACTTGTCTGGAAGAGCAGTACTAGCTGCTCTCATAGAGAGACAGAGGATTTATGGCAATGTTGTTTTTAGAAACACATCCTAGAGATAATATTCTAAGGGAGCCGTTTCACAGCATAAGTTGATGTAACATTGCTGCTGCTGTTGAAAGGATGGTCCTGCTTTTGACCACACGCTCCTATCACTTCGCCTGCGTAGGCATTAGTGGTCGTGCCCTTGCAGCCTGACTAAAAATGAGCCCCATAAAAAGTAGTTATTCAGTTTCCGGTGGATTAGCGGATGCAAATCACTGCGTGGCCACATGACTGAAAGCACTAAAACACAGGAGAGGGTGAGCAGAAAGATGGGGTCATCCACTCTGTAGACAGCACAGTCTTCGATTTGTTGGAGTCAGTTATGAAACCACATCTGAAGTCTTCAGCTGAGGACTCAAGTAACTAAACTAACTCAAAGGGGGAAATGTTTTTCAAAACATGCTGACTTATGCTGCTTGGAAGATGTTAGATGAAGCAATTACTCATTCATTTAAGGCCCTTACTGTATCCAACTGTAACAAAACTTCTATGGGTACCTGTATTGATGCTTGAAGTATTTTTTACCCCCTCAGTGCCAAGGCCTGGGTTCAGAGCTCTGTGCTGTTCCTCTGCAGCCGATGCCACAACTCACCCTCAAGACCTGTCAGGAATGCAGGGAATGCAACCCTCTGCTCTGATTCAGGCCCAGGTTTATCATGAACCATAAAAAGCCTATCTTTTAATCTTTCAAAGAAAGTAAATTATTTCACAGTAAACAAGCAAATTGGCTCCACGTTAGAATATTTTCTATGCCAGAAAACTCCTTTTCAGAGCTGCAAACATTATAATATGTGTCATGTGATGACTGAGTTTGTCCACACTGACCTGAGCATGTTTTGCAGCCCTGCAGCTGCAGCAGTGCAACCTTGCTGAATAAATTTACCTTGTGCTGGTGGAAAAAGGCAAAAAAGGTACAACTTTGAGCATGGATCATATCAGAACAAAGGAAGTTTCTGCTAGACTGCACCAAAGGTTGACTGGGCACGCTATCAAAGGTTAATGTCCAACAGAGGATGCTTAGGAAGGAGAGTAAGAACCAGCTTTCAGCAATCAGAAATATAGTAATCTCGAGTGCTGGAGATTGTATCTGGATCATTGTCTATAATAATTACTGAAGTACCCATCCTCTATAATTTAATCTACTTACTTTTTGAACCGTTTACTTTGGGCTGCAGTTAACTTCTGCACTGTAAAAGCAGCTCTTTATTTTGTTTTAAATCTGACACCTTATAATTTTACTTAGGTTCCTCTTAATTCTGCTTTTATGAGGCATTCCCTTTTTACCTCTGGGTGAAATTTGGTATTATTTTGCAGCAGTACAGTTCTATTGGTGAAAGAAAAATTTACTCAGTGCAAATAGGCGTTCACATGTCGATGTGAAGATAAAATGAAATTATCTTTTTTCTCTTTTCTTTTCTTTTCTTTTCCTTTCTTTTCTTTTCTTTTCTTTTCTTTTCTTTTCTTCTTTTCTTTTCTTTTCTTTTCTTTTCTTTTCTTTTCTTTTCTTTTCTTTTCTTTTTTTCTTTTCTTTTTTTCTTTTCTTTTCTTTTCTTTCTTTTTCCTTTTCACTTAAGAAGATGCAGTAGATATTGTTAGTAATGGTACAGTATGACTTACAGTTTTCATACAAATATCTAGTGAACGGACTTTAGGATGTAGAAGAACTGAATCTATAAGGAACAGGCTGTGCTTAGTCTGCTAAATAAATGGGGAGGGGGGTGTAAAAGGGAGAAAGAAAGGCAGAAAATTACTACTGTGTATTTTCACTATACTATAAAAGAACATCCTGCTATTGTGTGACCATACTTCTATCTCTGTTTTCAGATATAGAAAAATGTTGTGCATTTCCCCCACCCAGTGATTTACATCTTCTTTGTACTATTTTTCTGTTGATTTAAGCGGGTCTGTTTTTACATCTACTCCCAGAGATAATTGACTGGGTTGGATTGTAAAAACAATTTGATTGTTTGACAAGGTCTCTCCCTGTGTATTTACAAAACTGTTCCCACATAATTTCAAACCATCCTGAAACACTAAAATATGGCCTCAGGTTATGCCCTTATGAGAGCACACAGGGTAAGCAGGCATGGGCCTGTTTGGTACTTGAATGTGAGACAGCCAAAGCAAGAGGAGCAGAGAAAATAGCATACTCTCATTGGAGCTCATGCTATTCCGGAGTGAAGGCAGGTGTCTGTACACTGCTGACAGAAATGCTCTTAGGGCTTAATATATAATAAAAATGAGTCGCTGACATGTTTTTGCAGTGGCAGGGAAGTATCCATAAATTTTCTCTGTGCACTGGCCAAAGTCCTGCTGTAGAAGGTATTTCTAACTGAAAATTCCTTTCTACAGGTACACCCAAGAAAATTTCTCTTAGCCTAACAATATTTAGTACTTGTTCATGTTGCTGGCGTGGAATTCTAAAGCTCAAAAGCAGAAGAGACGTGAAATCATCCAGTCCTGTGAATCAGGCAGGATTGTTCTCTGTTATGTCATTTCTAATGTTTTGCCCGTGTTAACTTTAAATGTGCCAAGAAATAGGGATTCCATCGCTTCCCATGGGAGCCGGTTCCAAAACCTCTATGTAATCACTCTCAGAAAGTTTCCTTCATGTCCAGCCTTCAATTTCCCATTCTTAATTTAACTCCATTATATTCTTTGTTATTGTATGCTGAATGGTAGCAGATGGCCAAAGCCTTGTAGTCAGCTCCCTGCATTAGAGAAAGCAGTTACGTATTGCTGTATACATTCGTCCCTGCAAAACATGAAAAGATAATTCATTTGATAAACAGTGGTAGTATAATAGTCCTAGATTATCCAGATTTCAGTAAATTATAGGGCACCAATTAATTAAACTGGATTTCTTCTAGAATGGAGTGGATAAATGCAGAGGAAAATATGTTATGCTACAAGAATCACTGAGCTACAAGGTGAATTCCTCAGTTTTGAGGATCTTACAACTAGCTTGGTAACAAGCTGCAGAGATCACAAGCAGGCGATGAGTCACTGTTTAGATGCATGAAAAGAGCAAATGGAAATTTAGAGTGTTACATGTAGGATATTTTATTAGAAATAAGAAAATACTGATGTCACAACATAAATTAGTTGATCAGACCTCACCTCGATACTGTGAGCGATTTAGTTTCTCTGTGGTGAGAGGTGATTTTGGGCAGAAACAGGCATGGGGAAGGACAGATTTCTGTCTAATGATCAGGGAAGGGGGGACACTATTTTCTGCGAGGCAAGAAGAACCTTCCTTAATTTAACAAAATGAATCATGAGAGTAGATACAATTGATATCTAAAAACATCAGGAAGGAGCCAGAGAGGGAGAACAAGAGTTAAAAAAACAATGGTGGCATGAGAACTAGTTAGTTTAAATTGGGCTTAAATAATTTTCGACAGGAAGTTAGAAAACTAGTGAGATTCTGAAGCAGCCTACAGTAGGACCAGTGCAGGCAAGAGATATAACTGATTGTGAGAGAGAGCGTAATGAATGTCCGTGATGCAGTTGACAAATCTTGATGACTGAAGCAGTCTGTTCCAGTTCCATATCTCTGTATTTGCCCCTCCAAGAATTCATGTCCATTATGTAGTCAACTTTATCAAAGAGATGCACTTCACGAGCTCCACCCTGAATGGAAACAGCTTGCAGCAGGTCAGATGCATTGGCGTAAATGTCAGAGCAAAATCATTTTCCAAAGAAGTAAATGGTGAGCTACATGGCTTTATTAAGATGAGATGGAGCAACTAGTGGAGATGGTGTCATAAACCAAAGGAGGCTACAGTTAAAATAAAGGCTAGCATGAGAGCGCAAAGAATTAAAATGAGATATAAAACAGAGAGACACACCGTTAAAGAAGCGAAAAGACACCCTGGAAGTTTCCCAAATAGGGATGAAAGATGACCTGAAGACAAAAATGGAATATTTGTTGGGACAGAAAGCTGAAAAAGTCCAGATGGAGTGGGAAGTCTGGTTGCAAAGTTCCCCATCTGGAAATGGGATGAACCTGGCAAGTCACACCAGTGAATGACAACCAACCTGACTGCTGAAAACCTGATCAGAAGGCTTTCCATGAAACAAGGGATGCCAGAAGAGCTTGGATAAACTTGGAACTGGCTAACAGAAATAATCTGCAGCAAGGACTTGAGCTGAAAAATCAGCACATGACAGTAAGCAGAAACATAGGCTACTGTGGAAGTAAAGTGAACACCTCGGTGTAAAAATGAACCTGTCAGGAGACTGTCTGTTTATCTTTTTTTTTTTACTTAGTGTGCATCCTGCAGACTTACATTTTCCCAACTCAAATAATAGAAATACCTACTGAAAGTCCCAGGGAAGCTGACTTCAGCATTGTACTCTATGTGAAAGGTGAGGAAAAGGAGCAGAAAGGAGCACTTCTGGTAGCCTTTATAGGTAACCCAGCCCTGATGGTGCTTCTGAATTTATACTCAGCCTCAGCTGTTCAGATCTGCTGTAAGGCCATGATATATATGTCAAGGACAGCCATTAGTCTGAGTGAGCTAGAGAAAGGAAGAAGGTAGGGACACCTGAGGACACTTGCATTCTTACAGCAGGCAGGTACCACAAAGCCTGAGAAAACACATTAGCAGTGATTGAGTTTTGCAATCAAGATAAAACAAAGAAGCCAAAGGCACTCTGGGAATCTTTAAGATTTACTAGGGAAACTGAATATTTTCTTATTGAAAGATGATACAACTACCACAGAATCTGCTTGTCTGAAATTCTAGGAGAACAGTTCTATGTTTAAAAGACAATGGAAAAGGAGATTCTGATCTTATAAATTGCATTGGTAGGTAAGTAGAAAAAATACTATATTTAGTTTATAGAACAAGAAAAATTGACATCAGTGCCAAGACTAAGAAATAATTCAGTTAATTGTCAGCGTCATGAAAGAGGACTGCAGAATGCTTTCCAAAAATACAAAACCAGCCAGGACATATTAGTATATACCAAAACCTCCCAATATAGTTCAGGAAATTCCTCCAGACTGAAAGTCAGTCCTTGGAGGTACAAGCGGTGGCTTGAGTTTTTGTTTAGGTCAGATAGATGAGTAGCAGTAGTCAAAATTAGTCTAATAAGATGTATAACTGTTCTATGAAATGTGCAGAAAGGTCATAAATTAGTTACTGAATGAGGCATGCTCAAAAACTTAAGCAGGAGATTGGAAAATAAAACTTCTAATTCTTCTGAAATGCACACAGAAGTTGTCCACTGCAAAACTGGGAAAACTGAATTTGAAAATGGAGTCTGTAGAATTCAAGTGCAAATCAGAACAGCTAAAGTTGCGGATAAACTAATGATTGCTTTGGATTTTGCTATCTCTGTAATGAATGCAAGGCAAAGTTCTTCTACAGACACAGTCTATGAAAATACCCTTTAAACTTGTGATCAAAACGGAAGAACTGATCTGTGGGCAATTGGTTTGCAGTCAGCAAGTTGTTCTGCTCTGCAGGGCAACTATCATAATGACATAGGAATCCTGTAGTAACTTTCCAGTAAAGGGAAAAAAAAAAAGGAATGACTGCATAGTATTTGAAGACTCAGTACATTTTTGCTTTTAAAGTTCAGATTGATTTGAAACAGGATCAGAGTTTTGATCATTTGCTGAGCCTGAGTGACAAAGAGCAGATGATAAAAAGAAAAAAGCAAAACTGACTAGCATTACAAAACATGAGCAATAAATCTAGTAAGCACAGATGCAGGAGAAAACTCTGATGCAAAAAAGGAGGGAAAGCAACCACCTGCAAGTTCATGCTGATTGTGTTCTGAGGTTGTAGATTTAAGAGAGGAATAACAAGAGTAGGGACTTTCTGCTTAAGAAGCAGGAGATATTTTTTTTGATTTAACAAAGATATAAGTTGTACCATGTGGGCCCCATGCAACATTGTAACCATGGAAACCTACCATGTAAACAGCTAGTTCATTGTTGACCAGCAGAAAAGAAGAAATAAGTTTTGAAGAAATATATAGTGACAGAGATGTGCATTCAGCTAGTTCTTGGGCTTTACCCTTAGCTATGATTCAGAAGAAAATGACAGCACCATATTTTGTATGGCTATTAACATCTAGAATTAATACCTTTAACTTAAAAGAATTATTGTTTATTACAATGAATAAATCATACCCTTAATGCTGTAGTACTTGTTTTTCACCTTGACTGTTAGCATTAGATAATGTCAAGCAGGTCCAAAGGACAGGGGAAAGTACACTAACTATCCAAAAAATTTTGGAGGCAATTCAGAGCAAGAGGTCTTTGGCTGGAACAGGTTGAGTAACTAGTGGAAAAGGCAGTCCACAATATTTCTTTCTCCTATTCTGCATAGATTCATCTGCTGTACTTAAGGTAAATGACCTGATTTTGGAAGAAACATTTTTAATAGCCTTATTCCCAGCACAAATGATCTGAAAATACATATATTCTGTTCTGCAGAACAGGAAGAAGAATGCCTAGTGGATGGTGAGTTGCTTCCAAAAGAGGTCTTTTAGCTTGCACATACAACCTATGAATGGAGGAGTTTCCCCTAAAGACAAGAAACTTGCAGCTGTACAGAACTGTCAGCTCCACAGTCACCCACCTGTACGGAGCATTGTGTTCCTATTACAAAAAGTTTATTTATGCATTGACCAGCATTGCAAAATTTTTTTAGGTGAAAAGCTGTATAAGTGAACAAAAGAGTAAGACTTTTTAATTTTTAGTGGAAATGGTTCTAACAAGTTCTTCTCCCTTCGCCTATCCCTTTTCAAAACTCTTTCAAAACCCTTTTTGGTTCATACTGGGCACAAATTCTAGAGCTTACAGTTCCATGGCAATACTGACGCAGATTTAGATGATTATCTCAGTAGTATGCAAAGAACTTATGCCACTCAACAAAAACCTAGCATTTAGAAGTCCTTGACTCTCTACGGTATCTTCACTGTCATTTGTATGAGAGAAAGTTTGAGGACAGGACAGATTGAGTGCCTTGGTGAAGTTCTGATTGCAAGTGCAGCCCTAAGTGGAACCGTGAGGAATATATTGGCAAAGAAATATGAATCCTCAAAAGATTTTTATTTTCTCCTTTCATGTAGTTTACAGAAGGACAAATGTTTATGGCTTGTCCACTAGGACAGCCAGAACGATCTCCTGTTCAGTTAAAAGCTTCACAGATGAGACCATTGCGATATGTGAATTGAAAAGTTGTTTGGCAGGTGGAGTTTAGTATCATCTTTGGATAAAACAATGATGGTAGCAGATGGTAGTAGTCTGGAAGTTAAAGAGGAGATACAGAATCAACAAGGAAACAAGGAGTGGGGAAAAACAGCAGGTGATAAGTACAGGTATCAGTGAAAAGAAAGATTCAGCTGTGCTTGTTAAACTGTTTCACATTTTGGGATTTGGAAATCCCTGCTCAAACTAAGGGAAGAATTTTACTTAGTGGAGGGCACAGAGAGAATAGGAAACAAGTGGAGGATATGCCATGGTTGTACAGCAAAGAAGTTTCTTCCTAAGAGAAAGACAGATCCAGCTTGCTACATTACCACTGAGAGTAGCAGTGAAGCACCTGGCTACTGATGTGTTTGGACCTCAGCGTGGAGAAGCCCATCAGTCAATATTAGCTGTTAGCAGTAGGCCATTTTTTGAGATGGCTGAGGACACACAAAGCACGGAACCAAGAGGCTTGATAGTAGCAGACATTGCAGTGAATTAATTCTTCACTAGGTCTGGGATCCCAGGCAAATTGCACACAAACATAAGGGAAAAATTCTGTCAGGAATCTGCAATTTTGAAACTTTTAAGTCAAAGCTGGAGTTTAGCTGCGTACCTTTGTAGAACAGCACAAAAGGGACTGGAATGAGCATGTAATACTCATTCCGATAGCATACAGAAGTTATTCAAAGCTATAGTGTGCCTCAGCATTCACTATGTCTAGGTATGAGCTGATGATATACATTTATGTCATGCATATTGCATGGATCTGCAGGAACCATGATTCTCCTGACAGGAATCAGATTTGGACCACTTGGTTGGTGCAGAAACTGTCCTAATTTGGAACAGCTCACATCTTTCTGAGGAAAAATTGGTGATAATCTCTCATAAGTTAAAAATGCTTCATGGCTTATAGCATGTGCAAAAGCTTTTAAAAAGGGGTATTTGATACTGTCCCAGAGGGGTAGGAGAAATTGGGGGGGTAAAAATCAATACTGAAAAGATTCAGAGAGTACTACTGTCTGATGCTGACCTGAATAAATGGAGTGGTGAATAGGAAGCCAATAGATAGATCCAGCATTGTCCAGCCAATCCCTGCTGAGCACCTATAAAATATATATACATGCTGCCAAAAAAAAAAAGTTGAAAAAAACGTAGTAGGTGATACATTCCCAGTGAGGATAAAACTAAGGTGTGTCCCAAGCAGCCTGTTACTGTTAAAAGCAAAAACCATTTCTTGGGAATATCTGAGAAGTAGTTGAAAGGAAATTGGACAAAGGAGGAAAAACTATAAGGGGACTTCAAAAGCTATATGAATATCTCCTGACATAAAAATACTGTTAAGTGGGATTTATCTGACCAAGTGTAGACATCTAACTCTAAGCTAGTCCACCGAGTAAGTAGCCTAGTAGTAATCAAAGATCTCCTAATCAGTGTAATCAGTAAAGCGCAAGAGTGAGCTATCTCAGCTTAAAGAAGACAGGTCAGCAGAATCAGACTCTAAAAGTACCTACTTGTTGCCACTGACTGTCAAGGGTGATAAGGTCAGATGTGAACATCTACATGGTATTCAGATCTGAAGTCAGCTGAGATTAATCCAGCCCAAGTCAATCCTGATACCATTGTCATTTGGGCTCTTGGTGAGTCATAAAGAACATCACTATCAAGGATTCCATCAAGATATGAACAGAGCTGAGACAGCTCCCAGTGAAATAATTAAGTAATATTTTTTAATCTACTTGGAATATCAATAATATTGAGATAGATGCAAACTAAGTGCTAGTTTGTACTAGCACCACTTTTACTGACTGGCTTCATGGAACAGGCAAACTAGCTCTTTAGTTCACTCTGGCATAAAGCCTGGCACTTCTGAGGTGATAGTGAACAAAAATTTTAGCTCTTTTACAGGGTTCACTACAAAGTATGGAAAACAAGTTGTTTTTTTCACAAAATGTTAAGGTCATTCTTGGAAACCCAGTTGTTTCTCATTTTTTTTGGAGTGCTTCCTATTGAACAGTGTGACTGAGATCTTCAAGTGCAAGAAAGGAGCATGGCATGGATTTCATATTAGAGCGCACAGAGTCATAGAGTCATGTTGAAGGTTTTGAAATTCCAGTGAAAAAAACAGATAGGAGAACTTATGAATATTTTTTAATTTAGGCGGGTACTTTTTCAGGTGTTCTGTTGGAATCAAAGTATAGTCAAACACACTTTTCCTGACTATTCTGTATTTTTGAACACCTTCAGTGGGAGTACTTGAGCAAATTTATTCTAAGATTCACTAAGAGTAATATATATTTCTTATGTTCATTAGACGCAGTGCAGTTTTGGCTACTTGCAAATACGTTACTGATCACTTCAAAGAATATGTTTCCATCACTGGGACTGTAATTTCGATGACAGCACATCTCAGAAAAAGATTTAGCTGATGCTTTTTAACCCAGCTTTTTTTGGATATACATTTTTCACGTGATTCTTACATGTTATGCTTCATATTGCATTTGCAAGGACAGAACCAAACAAGTCATTCTTAAAATACAGAAGATGATTGCTGGAAAATTTGAAAAATCTCAGTGTGCAGTTTAGTATGCTGGGTTGATCTGGATGCTGTGTTACATTATGAAAAAACATACCTCCAAACATGTTCAGTGTAACATCTAAACAGAGAAGATCAGAGGTAGATATGTATCTTCTTAACGTAATGGTATTTTCCTTAATTTTGTTTACATATTTATATTCTGGCTCCATAAAATGAAAACCAGCTTGGAAACATAGCTTAAAAGTTGGAAGGGCTTAACTGGATTACATTTTCTTATGGCTATTGCAGTAGGTCATAATAGCCACATACTTCACCTGGTATAAATCAGCATGGCTTCATCAAACTAAGCCAATTTATAAGGCAAATAAGAGGGTCTGTCTTTAAATCAACACTGAATATTTTGCATTGAGTTTATTTTTATTTTAAATTTAAATTTTGTACTTAATTGTCTTTTTGTTTCTCTTTCGCTGTCTGATGCTGCTCAGACACTATTGCTTTGAAATGAATGGGACTATTTAAGTTAATAAAGACACAGCTGGCACTGTGTAGATTCAGTGCTACTAAGCTATGGATAGATTCAAGTGATTTGTGACACTAAAGACACCCTGCACCTTATGTAATTTAAACACCAGAAGAATTAAATAAGGAGGGGCCTGTGCATAGTATCAGTTCTTGTGGGAAAATATGCTTCAGTGACTTACTGGCACTGGTTTTGGAATGTGGCATTTAAAAGTACCTTTTTACAGTGGGAAAGAATTTGGTCAAGAATAAACAGTCTGACCTTGTTAAATGGACCAAAGTCTGTGCATAACCTAGTTCCAGAAAACTAGTTTTCACCAGTCTGTGGGAAAAAAAAAAAAAAAAATCCGTTCATAAAAAATGCAACTAGATTTTCTAGAGAAAAATTATGTATATGGAACAGAGTGAAAAAAATTTGTTATTCAACTATGGACTTCTCTAGCTTGTGGGAAGTTGGCTATGAGATTTAAACATGGTTTGAACCATAATTTCAGAGGACATTACAAGCAGACAGTGTCATTCACTGTAGCCAGATGAATTCAAGTCATATATGGCATAAGTGAATCATTTTCAAGAGAAGTCAAGGCCATTTGTATTATCATCAATATCTGAAAATGTAAAAACCATGAGTTTGTAGTAAAACTGAATTTGTGTTATGAGCTGAGTTTTAAACACAAAGCTTGATATCTCCAGACATAATCACTTGACTAGCAAGTATCCGTTGATACAAACAAAGACGAAAAACTGTGGAGCAAGAAAATTACTCCGTTTTGATATTAATGTCAAATCTTGCTGATGGTGAACTGGCACACTATTATTGAATCTCCATGGTATGCATCCTAGCTTCAATGCAGTCATTAGGGACTTTAAGTCCTAAACATCCCTTTAAGTTCACTGTGGCCAGGATCTTATTCCAGGCTTTCATATTCTATTTGAAAAATACACACAATTTCTCTGAACAAATATTCAAGCTGCTTTGGAGGAGTGGAGTATACAGAGAACACCAATGACCTTCAGAAATGATATTGATATGAGTGCCTATCGTGTTCACAGGCTTTGGCCACAGAATTCTCACAGGTACTTTGTAGAATACAACCTGTTTTTTTTTCCCTGAGTATTAACACAACAGTGTCAAAATAACGTATTAAAATTCACAAGGCCTTGCAGATGATCTATTTTTCAATGCAAGAGAGAATGAAAAATCTTATGACTGTTCAAGAATATGAAGTAAAATTGAAAGACTTTGCTGAATAATACCTTTGAGTACATAATTTAAAAACTATAGTAGCCAGTTGAGATACACTAACACAACAAGCATTGCTGCATAAAAATGAAAATGTATCCATAACTGCAGTTATCAGCAAAACTACTGAAATAGTAACATTTTGATGTTACAAAATTAAATTTGAGGTAGGCAGTAATAGATGCAACTGCTTAAAAAGCAGCATTAGGTAAAACAAGTGAATCGAAGAAAAAAAACTATGTTTGTATCAGGTAAATTCAGATTAAAAATTAGAAAACATGTACATTAGGTTTTGACAAGTTTGGGTAAATAATCTGTATTAAGCCAGAAAAGAAGAAAGCCTCTCTCAATGTAAACACTGTTTTCAGATTTTTATAGTCAATGTAAAATATCTTCTGAACTTAGCCTGAGCTTCCTGAATTTTGTCTTGCTCTACTTTGTGTTTACAACATCAGCTATATATTTACCCTGCAGAGATTTCTTGAGGCCCTAAAGGGGGTGGAGTTCCCACCCTGCTGTGAGAAGGCTCTGTGCATATTCTATGTATAGTTCCATTTGACAGATTGACTGCGGCACTGCGCCGGTATCAAACTGTCAGGTTCTGAAAATGGGAGTCATACACTGCTAACTCTGAACAGGTTTATCCCTTTCTGTAGTCTTGGACAGTACCACTAACTCATAGAAAAGCAAGGACAAAGACTACAGCTGTTCTTAGAATTTGCAAGCAATTATACATTTTTCCCTGAACTTTGCTTTTTTTGCCTTTTTTTTTTTTTACTTCATGTGCACCTGTTGTCATTTCCCTTCTGTTCTGAGTGATGTTTGTCATCCAGATCTGCCTGATAGNTTGCTTTTTTTGCCTTTTTTTTTTTACTTCATGTGCACCTGTTGTCATTTCCCTTCTGTTCTGAGTGATGTTTGTCATCCAGATCTGCCTGATAGCTCCAGCCCTCACCTTTTTAAAGAAATTTTATTATCAAGAATGGATTCACCAGGAAGGGATTAAGGAGCTACTATTTACCCTTTTCTACCTCATTAGTGTGCAGGATAGTGTGCAAATACCAGATTGTCTGAGAGGGGAATTGCTGTGCTTATGCAGAACGTACTTTTCCTGCAGTTGATAAACTGCAAGTGTAATCTGACCCTCACACTATTAGCAAGTAAAATGCATAAATCTTTCAAAAACTCTTAGATTCATACCGAACTGAGGAAGCTATTAGACCGACTAGAAATAAAAATGTTTATGATAAATGGATGGTAATTCTTATTTATAGTGAGTATTCAATATCACTTGTGTGTATTGTGTCAGTCTTCCTCCTGGGTGCTCCACTAGTAAGTTTTTCGTATTATTTTTTGCACCAAGGGATGAACAAAAGATATTTTAAAATAAGAGAACTATGAACATCTTCCCATATCATAGGCATGTACAGACATATTAAAAATCAGAGTGATTTTTTTCCTCTATACCTACATCACAACAGTGGTAGCAGACCACAGTACACAGATAACTAGTATGAAAAAATGGAAGGTGTTTTATACTTTATCCTGAAGAACAGCTGAAGGTGAAGGGAACCTCTATTTTGTATTTAATATTAATTGAAATATGCTCTCTGTTCACTTGCTGCTTTCTATGAAGTTGAAGTGAGTTAAGATTTTAATACAGTTGGTATCCTGGTCTTAGTTTTCTTTTTCAGTGCTGCTAGTCAAATCATCATGGCAGAGAAGCTTTCGCTTTGTACTTTGAGAAGATGTTCACATTAGATTTACATTAGATTAATAACATGAATAACTCAATAGACAGTAGCTGTAATTAAGCCCAAAAGTTTGAAAAGACAGCATGAGTATTGAACAGACAATCGTATCTGTCGGATCTAACATTTTCTTCTGAGGATTCCCTACATGTCCTTTAGGCCCTGGAACTCATTCAGAGGTGTGAGCACAAACCTCTCAATAATTCCTGGTGAGACACGTGCTAAAATGGAGAAGCCCTTTAATCCTGATTGAACATTCATTTGAGGGCTGAAATATCCTGCTCTGAACAGTGCTTTGGGTATTTCCAAGAATTAATATGTCTGTATAAGCACCTTGTCCGAGTGAGGAGCTCAACAGAACTCTTCCTGCGTGTTTCCACCACAATCTTCAGGAAATCACCCCTTGCATGGCATGTGTATGTATACATATGGCATTGGGACAGTATTTACACTGTAAAGGATTCCAGATTTGGTCAATGGAACTGAGGATGATGGGCTGCAAAATGAGGGAAGTTATAGGACTGTCCTGTCAGGTTGAGCTCATTCAGAGAAACTACAGATTTATGTTCTGACATCAGGAAGGAATCATAGAATCATAGAATGGTTTAGGTTGGAAGAGACCTTAAAGATCATCTAGTTCCAACCCCCCTGCCATGGGCAAGGACACCTCCCACTAGACCTGGTTGCTCAAAGCCCCATCCAACCTGCTCTTGAACACTTCCAGGGATGGGGCATCCACAACTTCCCTGGGCAACCTGTTCTGGTGCCTCACCACCCTCATGGTGAAAAATTTCTTCTTCATATCTAATGTAAATCTACCCTCTTCCAGTTTGAAGCCATTACCCCTCGTCCTATTACTACATGTCCTTGTAAAAAGTCCCTCTCCAGCTTTCTTGTCTACAGTTAAGCCTTTGCTGTCATAATTCACTCAGTAGAAATTATTCCTTTTGAGACTCCCTCATCATGGAACAGAAAGTCATTGTGTTAAGAGCTGTACAAATTTGAATCAAGATCTAGTTTTCTTTCATAGCCTTTTTTGAAGATATTTTTTCATATTATATATTTACAGCCAAGCACTAAATTTTTCCACTATGATAAATTTCTAGTTAATATATTAATTCTTCCTATTAGTCAACGTAATTATTTTAATCAAGGATTTTAACAATATCTCCTATTCTTCAGAGGAAAGAAGATTTCTTTATGTGCGTGTATTACTCTCCTTTGATATTTGTAAGCATCTGTGTGTAGTTATGCATGTTGCTCATCATTCTCAAAGAATGTAATTTAAATTAATTTAAATTAAGTTACTGATTTTTTACATTAGTATTCAAATGTATTTGGTCGGGAAGTAAGAACGGGGAAGAAGTTTGGAATTGTAAGAGGAGCTTGACCTCTGTTGCTTCTTTAATGACTGTTCATAAGTATACTGTAATATTTTTTAAAATTGTAGTGTTCTGGCTAGAATACAGCCCATCCTACCTTTTTCTTTGAATTCTGCTTAGCACAGTTCCTAACATCTTTGTTTCCCACAAATATTGTGT
This sequence comes from Burhinus bistriatus, assembly GCA_013397275.1. Lineage (NCBI taxonomy): Eukaryota > Metazoa > Chordata > Aves > Charadriiformes > Burhinidae > Burhinus > Burhinus bistriatus. The sequence continues at coordinate 271,401 of VYXH01009642.1, read as the reverse complement.
CTTTGATGGCACATCCCTAGCAGTCTGTGTAGAGTACATAGAGGGAGCTAGGAGAAAAGAGAGCAAAAACAGAGTGAGGAGGCATAAAAAGACCAGGGCAGTCATTGACAGGGAATTGAGACCATACTAAATACAATGACAAGGATTTTTTTGTTGGGTTTTGCTTAGTTGGGTTTTTTGTAATTTCTTGTTGCTTTAGGCCAAGGAGTGTTTGAATTCACTTTTATTTCCAGTTGCTGCTTTGACTTCTGGACAGAAGATACTACTTTTTTATATGCAAGCAGTTTAATTTGCCACATAGCTGGAATTCTTTCCTAGTGAATATGTGAAATATTATACCCTGAATTTGCAATTAATATGACAAATGACATCGGTTTTGTTCTATTCCCTGCTAAAGGTGCTTCACAGACAAAATTGTTCCAACTCAATTAATTGCTATTTTAAAACTAAATAAAAGACATTCCAGAAACTTTTAAAGGCTTGCCCTCGTCTAAAACATCCAGACTTGTTACATTATCTTTGTGCCCATGTGGCCACAACAGAAAATGTCTTGTGCTACTTTCCATTCCTATGATGGGTTGGTGCATGAACTAATCAAAACCACTAACATCTATGTTGATCACTTGCAGACTTAACATGGCTGTATACCTATTTAATAAAAGAAAAATGAGTGAAGTTCAGTAACATTTCCTCAGTTGCCATAGAAACCATTGCATCTTATATAGGATACTTGACTGCTTTTGGGCCCCCACCCTTTGATATGCCAAGTGGCTTTTTGTAAGTCCTTAATGTCCTCACCGCCTATTGAAACTGCAATCAAAATCAGGCAACAAGAACTTAAATGTTGCGACTTGAAGACAGGCAATTTCTATCTTAGCTTCATCTACTCGAATTACAACCTACTACAACTGGATTCCTTCGAACAATCTGCAGCAACAAAGAGGTAAACTACCCACACAGAAATCAGGGCCCCAGTTCAGTGTGCTGAAATTAACTCATATGGTGGGACCTTACCGCATCAGATGCTTTCCCTGGCAATCAAATGCACTTTTTGAGTTGTGGGGAACAAACTTTTGCATCACGTTAGCCAGTTCAGCATTGGTCTAACCTCAGCTGAAAAAAATGGCACCATTTACCAGGAAAGCAGAACTGACAAAGTGCTGCCTGTGCACCTAAGCCTGCACAGCCAAAATCCCAGCTGACATAGTATTTTGAGTCATATGCTGACCTTAGTATGAAAGGGAACTTCAATTAGATGTCTATTGTGTTTTCAAATACAGAAGAATGGCTTTGTGTTCAATGGATTACCCCACTGATTAAGACAAGGAAGCAGATGCTGCAAGGGCATATAGAAGGAAAGAATTTGATTTCTCCTATTTTATTATAATTCAGAATCTATTGCACATACCAGAGCAATTAATACATAAAGTAAAAGCCCACAAACGTATTAGGACCATGAGAATTTCCCAATAGACAGAGGTACTGATACCTATGTATAATGAAACTCCCAGCACCTTTCGTGTCCCAAAAAGCAAATAGAAAGGATGGGGGAGGGAGGAGAATCATGAAGGGAAGTCTTTTTATTTTCTTCTTTTCACGTGAACGTTTATAATTAAAGGGGAAAGTAAATTAATTACATGAATATTAAAAGGTTACTCTTCTATTCTAACATTTGGTCACAAGTTGTCTAATGAAAAGGAATGCAGGCTGGAGGGCTGCCATGCCTTTGCTTCTTTCTGCAGAGGGCCACAGGCTGAAGCAGTGATTGTGCGTGACAGATTCTGGGAACAATGAGCCTGCGCACAGATCATCCAGATGGAGCATGCTTTTCTAAATTACACCAACAACAGGGTGGCCCACAGGCAAACAAAATAGTTAAACAATACATAATAAAGTTTTTATTTGGTATTTCCTGTGAGCCTCTGCCAGTTGCCAGGGAGTGTACTGTATTTTTCTTTTGCTGTATTAATTGTTGACCACAACTGGCAAAGACCCAAACTAGCAGGGACAGATAAGGGGGGGAAAATGGCATCTGGACACTAAAGCCTCAAGTGTACTGGGAAAAAAAAGCACAAAAAATTACAGCATATATCTGGAATTTTCCAACTAACGATGTGCGGATGTGGTAGCGCTAGGGAAAAAGAGCCAAACTGAGCCTGCTTTGTTCACTAAGAGAGGCCCCCCTGTAACATTCCTTTTAGCTGTGCATATTTTGGCTTCAGTTGTGCAGTTTTAACTATATACTGTGTATGGAGCAGTTCAGTTGTTACTGCATGAATCTAATGATTTTGTTACAAGAAATAAAATTATGTCAATGCATATGCATTTTTGTTGTTGTGAGATGTTTAACAGAGGCTGTGTTTTGAATGTTAAATTATAGGTGTTAAGTTTTCAGAGGGAAGAGGGAGAAAATTTCATTAAGTACAACCCATCACAGCAACAGCTGCAAGGAGGAGACCCTCAGTAGCAGTGAATGCTGCCTTTTTAAAGTCATCAATGAAATCAGTCCTTACAGTTATCTGGTTTAGGGAAAAGCCCACAATACAGCATTAACACTTGGATAAAAATAGGGGGCTAGTTTGATACTATTTTTCTATTTTCTTTGTCTTTATAAACAGTTAAGGTATTGACATCTCTTTAGGGAAGTTTTATACTCTAGATTTACTATACGCAATGTAGTAAGTGATTTTGCTACTACTAGTACACGGCAAAGAAGAGAATAAACAAGAACAGGTTGCTGTTATTTTCTTATACAGGTAAACTAGCCTTGCAGATATTAGGCAGCCTCTCCAAAGAAGATGGAAGTTGGTATGAAGACTATCAATATGTATAGAGAAGAGAGCCAACTACACTAGGCAGTGACAGGGTTTGCAGCTGCAGCAGGTCTGTAGCTCAGTTGATGGGGAAGAAATTATCGTTATGAGCTTAAATTGTATATTTCTATGGCATTTTTGGATATACTTGTATCGTCTTCCAGTGACCAGTGGCCCTTGTTGCCACAGACTTGTTTTCACTTCCCAACTCACATGCTCTTTCTGGCGTTAAGTACTTTGGTTTTTACTTTGTTTGTGTTTTTGGTTTTAGGGCAGATTTTTTTTGTGATTGGGTTTAGCTGCAAAATATGGAAGTCATCTATTCCGTTATGTCTTTGTACATGTGCAGTTTTCTTCTGTGAGAAAAGAAAAGCGTATGAAAAAATTGAATTTCTTCACTTGGCATTATATTCATATGCATAGTGATTATCAGCAGGGCTGAACCTATGGATCAGTCACACAGATTTCTTCAACTTAAGCTAGCAGTATATCTGGCTGTAGTGGATGGCTGTCTTAAGTAGCTGGTTAAACTAGAAGGCAGGATGCATTACCAGTGGGTTTCCTAGATTCCCATTCATCTTCCAACACACAGCTACTGCTATTCCTTTCTCTCAAACCTGTATTCCTACCTCTCCTCCAGCCCAGTCTCCTGTCTCTACTAAATCCAGCTCCCACCCCAAATCCTCTGTGAAGTCTGCCCTCCCACTGGGCTCCAGACATGCCCCTCACCAACTTCACGGTCTCCACTGCTTTCAGCTTCAGGCCTTCCTCAGCAGTCCCCGTCTCCTTTAAAAGTTTTTGTCTGATCCCAGTCTCATGTGCCTTACTGGTCATTTTTCCTTCTTCCCTCCATAGCTCATAGTCTTCTTTCTCAGTCAGTGTCAGTTACCCCAACTCTCTATGCATACTCCCACTCCCCATTGTTCTTCAACCCAACAAGGGGATGTCAGAATCTATTCTCTTAATCCATCTTTCATACTCTCTTCTCCCAGTGTGTCCAGCTATCTTCATATGTTCTTCTTCAAACATGGGATAGACCATTTATAGAGTAACAGGCTTTCTGCACTCAGTCAAAAGCTTGAGATGCCATGATGTCCTGCTGAGCCCCCTGGAGCTGGCCTGAAGCATGCTTGTTGAAAACAAAACCTTCCAAAAGTGCAATAATTATACACTAGTATAAATGCTTACTGAGCATGTGCTGTTTTTCAGATTTATGACATGGCCAAATTTGGAGCCAAGTTTTACAAGGACGGCAAGAGGCACCTCCTTGACATAGAGGTCAAGTTCCACAGCCCTTGTTCCAAAACATAAGGGCACCAGAGCTTCTCCAAAAGAAGGTCACCAGAATTTAAGATGGGCAAACCATGTTATTTTTCCCTAGCCTCACTCATGGAAACCCCTGAATGGCTTCAACTGAAATACTCCAATAAAGCTGAGTATATTCCAGAGAGATCCAGCACGGAAAATGTTATTGTCATCACTGAAATTTTGGTGAAGTTAAAAACTGCTGGAAACAGATAACTTCAGTAATAGGCCATGCTAGAAGCTTGAATGTATTATATACGTGCTGCTTCTGATGATTGTCTCCTACCAGAACGAATCTGCAGAGTTCTGAGGGAGTCTCAAAGGACTCTTTCTGTTTCCTTCAGTAAAAGCCAAGTTGCAAAATCACTCAGTTTTTACTAATATATGTGCTGTTTCCTGTGCATGGATCCCTTCTTCGTACCCTTATAACCAACCATTATGTATCCTACGACGTGTGGAAACTGATTCTTATTCACTTTAAAGACCCTCTACACATTTCCAGTCCCTAATGGCATCTGTAAATGTAATTTATTCATGATTAGGGACATCAGTTGGGAACAAGCTGTCAAAGTGGTGTAAAAACACAAGATGAAGAAAAGGGTCAGATCTATGGTAGAGATGAATATGGCTAGCTACTGGTTGCTGACAGGCATGAGACTCCTTAAGTCCCATTGAAGTCAGTGAAGTTCAAGAGCAGGTCTATGCTTAGCAACATAAACGTACTGATACCAAAATTCCTTTCCAAATTATGGATTCATCTTTTTCTCTCATGAAAATGAAAAATCATATATTTGCAACCTAGTGAGCTACTATTCATCATAAAATACGTAAAACTTCACTGGAAGTCCGATTAATTAGAATAGGCTTCATTTCCTGTAAGTACACTGGTTCCTTTTCCGGTCAAGGACAAGGCAAGTCTTTTAAACTTTGAAAAAGCAGCTGATTCATAGATCACTTATTTGGACTTGCCTGAGATGTACTTGATTAAAATTACATTTTTGCCTCACGTGTGAGCTACAACACATGGCATTCTTGTGTACAGCATTTCCCGGTCAATTGTTGTTCATCCCAGATCCTAGAGACAGGAATGGCAGGATGGTTAAGAGAGGTCGTCTGCAGTACTCCATTATTTTTCAACCTGAAGATTACACCCCAAAATTGTTTTAAGAAATACCATGAGTCTCCACATAATTAATTTCAAGACATGTTGCCAGAGTAACACTTCAGTTATTCAGAAGAAGCACTAGAGGCCTCTTTTATTGTTGCTGATAACACCTTTACTGTAACTGAACAAATTTAAAATCCGTTCTGTTTTTTTCATTAGTTGTGCTGTTCACTTCTGTTTTCTTTCTGCTGAATTATCCTAATAGGCTATTTTAGTCTTGTTCCTACTTTGTTTCAAACAAGTTTCATTTTCAGATTTTCTTGCAGTAGCCCAAAACAAAACAAAGTTCATCTGGTGTTTAAAGATGCTTTGTAAATAAAAAAGCTTAACAAGGAGTCATTTAGACCCATGTTTTGTAAAAGCTTCATATTACAAAAACTAACTTGGTCTAAATTCAGCTTGAGAGTATCCTTCTAAAAACAATCATACTACTAGCTCTTGAAAACACTTAGTTTCTGATCCCCCAATCATTAATGATTTTAAGCAGCAGTAACATAACCTCATTATATTAACAAAAAAGAAAAATATTCTAAACTAAGTATGTTTTTTGTTTGCTATCACAAAAAAAATCCTTTTCCTTGCAGACTGCCACTTTCCTAGAAAAAATAAATCGTATTTATTAGATGGAATTGTATACTCTCCAGAAAACATAGGTTATTTCTAATTTCTTGTTTCTAAACCTACTTTTTACATACTAACAATTAAAAACAAGGATAAATCTAGATATAAATGATTGCGCTGTCTGAATATGTCTTCCTCTAACCACCCAGAGCTTCCACGGAAATCAGTAGGAATTACATGCATATTTGGAGTTAGAGTGGGGCTTTTTAAGAGATGTCCAGTTGGCTTTTTTAACACAGCCTAATATCATTAGCCTTTTCATGCATGACTTTTTTTGCCTCAGTAGATGAGGTCCTATAAGCTTGTTCTGTCCCGTCTCTACCTTTAGGTGTAGACCCTTAGACCATGCAGCAACTTTAGGGACGGTTGATCTGTGTCAATCCCAGAGTTGTTGGCACTTGGGCTTGGTTTCTCTGCAGAAGCTCTAGCTTCTAGCAGTGATTCTCTCTTCTTTCCTCCTCAGCATCCTTGTAGCCACACAGTGAAGGATTTTCTGGCCACATGAGGATGTTATTTACAGGACTTCCTCTGAAAGTTCATGGACAGGGGGTAGGATGTTGCTGTCCCTATGTGGCTGTTAATGCTGTGAAAGTTTTCTGGAGATGGCAGGCACTCTTATTCCTTTGCAGGGAATATGTCGGGAGATTTTTGCATGGAATGATTGCTTTTGAGAAGAGATCTTTGTGGGGAAAAGGCATGGACAAGCATGATGATGATGACAGGGAAACATATAGACTATGAAACTGGTTATTCCAGAGTCAGCTGGTAGTAAGATTGATGAGCTCTTGGCTCTCTCTCTGAGACCATTAGAACATTTTCACTAGTTCTTGAATATTATTTCCCATCTGATTTATTCTTGCTTTTCAAGGATGGATTACATACTGTGATAAACATTTTAGAAGGCTTTTTTGTATGTTCATTTTTATAATTTTTATAAGGACTCTTCCTGAACAGTTGGGAGCCATGAGTGATTCACAGAGCAGCAAAAGGGATGTGACACAGGAGGAGACCTCCTGAATATTGTATTTTTCATTCTCAGGCAGGAGAGAAGCAAAACCTTTTAAAGGAGTACGTCTGTTGCGCACCAGGTGCTCCCTTGTGCTATATGTCCATTGCACCAATGGCAGTTCAGCCTGTCTTCAATTTTAAGTATCATTCCTCTCCTGAAGAGACCCCAGGAGAAGGTATTGCCACTACCAGCAAACAACATTAGTACTGATTGGCCAGAGAGAACTAAAACTCTCTAAATTGGATGTTTCCTTCTTTCGTGGAGACTCGGTATGCTCAGTGTTTCACAACCCCTGTGCCTGTAAACTGATGTCCATTGCCTGAAGCTGAAAACATTCACTCTGTAACCTGCAGAGCACAGCTAAACACAGTTCTGGACTATTAAAAATACATCTCAGTGCCACAGCTCCAACAGCAGATGCAGAGTCCACACTCCCTTAACCACTGCTGAAATCGGAGTCTGTCAAACAGATGCCTGGAAGTGCATTTGTCCTCTCAGAGAACCTGTTTCCTCTCCAAGGCCTCTATGCATATAGTGTGCAAGGGGTTAACAGGGGAGCTACTTTGAAAACAGAGGCAGAAGGTCATTGTCGGCAACAGCAAAGACTCCTACAGCCTGCCATGGAGAGCCTTTCACCCGGCATTTCCCACCCGGGGGATTGTAAACATTGGCTCGCAGCCATGGAGTCCTACAGAACTTCACTTTACTTTTAGCATATACATTTATACATCTTAATGGAAACTGAAACACGACAAGTTATTCCTGCATGTCCAGAAGGAGTGAGGGAGCTTCTGTTCAAGTTTCAATCTTCAGAGATGAGGGAAAGAGCCATTACTCGCGCTGGAATTTGAAAACATAGAGATATGCTTGTTTAGTGGTACTTCACATGTAACATAGCTGCTGTTCTCAGGCAAACTTTCTCAACTCACAGGAATGTGTAGAATGCTGTCACTTAATCAGAATCCAGAAGAGCTCTTTTATCTGCCATTTGTTAGTAACTAGCAATATTGTTCTTATCTCGTTGTCCTTTAGCCTGATGCAGTGCCCTCAAACATGAGAACTTGTAACATGGAAGCACTCATTACCTTGAACATTCCTGCTTGTATTGGCTTAAGCTATTATCTCATTAGCTTAAATAAGATGCTTTGTATCAAATTTGAGACATGTGTCTGTTCTACAACATCATTTTCACAAATAGAACATTTTATATTTTTGTAAGTCTATAACCACTCCAGAGTAGAGTCTTCAGTGATCTAGACTGATTCAGATCTTTTTTGTCCAACTAATACAACATGTTAGCTGTAATTAATCTCCATTGGAATCTGGCTTCTTGAAAGTAACATAAATTAATCATACAAGCTTTAAAGTTAGAAGTGGGAAATAAAGCCTAGTAAGGTCTAGTATTGGGCCAACTGTAACATTCTAGTTTTCTGCTAAATCTTCAGATACTTAATATCAGTTTAGAAAATCCTGTGGCATTTATAAGTGGAGGAAATTTTCTTTTGGGTTCTTTAAAAATCTTGGGCTTCGCTTTGTACCGTGAATCCTAAGTTTTGGCTAGTGAGTAGTGTATCAAATAGCAAGGGAGGAGATGTTGCTTCCTTCTCCACAGAATAAAAGAGAGTGCCATCTTCTTGAGTTTTTATGAGTCCCATCCATCACAGTCAGAGAGATGGAATACAATCTGCCTAGATCCAAAGTAGAATCCAGCCTGCTTAATGTAATTAATGCCTGCTTTTATTTTTATCCAGTGATGGTCTAATGTAAAATGCATACACATTCCAGAGAGCAGTATCCAGAAACTCGGCTCCTCGCCCCTTCCAGCTGATTGTTCTTAAGCACTCAGCTACTTTCAGACACAGTCTTGCCCCATGACTCATATACTCCTGGCAGAATAGTGACTTGGCTTCAGCAAAGGCAAGGAAAGAGCTGTCACCCAAAAAATCCCTAGCCTAGTGGTCAAAGTATTTGCTTGGATGTAGGAGGTGCCAATTAAGTCCCCCTCAGGCTGAGTTTTCACTTTGAGATTAACGTAATAACATCTGTACAAGATGTTAATGTGGATTCAAACACGTATTGCTTCCACCACCACTCTTAGTTACAGCCTTCACCTATGAACTTCTGTTGAGAACATCCTCATATCTAAGGTAGATGCTTATTTCTCCAGCACAGGCCTTTCTAATGTGTGTGACCATCTACACTTAAGACCCACAAACACTTTCAGACTAGGAAGAGGAATTTGATGAGTAAAGATATCTACAAAGCTCGTAGTCTTGGAAAGTCAGCAGATTGTGCCTGGCATTTTATTGGTCTTACGTTCACAAAGCTACTTAAATGTGAGATTCAGACAGCCTGAAGACTCCTCTTCATCTTTTTGTCCTTTCTCTCCAGTCCTTGGTTTTGCCGTGAAATTACAAGTCTACAGCAGGTCCTTCTCCTGCCGATGTTTACTTCAAAACTCAATGCATTTCTAATGATCTGTGATATGTTTAAGTACGTATAAACACATACAGCTATCCATATGTTGCATCTGTATATAGAAAGTTAATCTTTTTCTTTTTTTCTGGAAACCTGTATATTTCCAACATTGGGCCCAAGTTCCATGGGAGAGAGGTCTGTGGTGACTTCCATGGTTTTGCTTTCTTTAGTCTTTTTCTGTTCAGAGTCGAAGTCTAACACAGCACCCCAGGAAGTGGGGAGACTTTTTTCCGTTAACCAGGCTCTGGTTTTCTAGTAGCAATGGAAAGCTGGTCTTCATTATAAAGCCAAACCATAAGTGGTAAGGCTCATATTCTCTTGTCTGATGAACTCGGGAAGAGACCAGACAGTCTCAAGGACAGCTTCTGGGGATCTTGGCATGGAGCCGACCATGGTTTGGTCCTTGGCACAAGTTAAAGCTACATGTTCTCCTTCTCCCAGGGACTGGGCATAAGTGATGTGAGAAGAGCTGGATGCCACCCAGTGGGAATATGTAGGGTGCTAGATGAGTTGGTTTTGTGGCTACCTAAGGACATAGCGTAGAGCAAAGCAACTGGAACAAGGCCTGAGATCTGGTACTAGAAATTATGACTGTTCCCTCAGTTAGCTAATGCCGACAGGTGACTGAGCAAGTGGAAACGTGCCAAATTGCTGCAGCCAGATCCAGAACAAGACCTGTATTCCAAGGCACACTGACAGGCTGCCACCTTTTTAATGCTTTGTTTCTTTTGGTACTGTGGAAGGAATTCTCTTCTTTCTTGTAGTAGATGTTTGACTTGGTCAGCATAAGAAGCCAATGGTGTTTATTTCTTTCTACCTTTGTGGTTTTTTCAGCTCTGAGAGAGATTATTAGAACTTGCTGTTTCAGTCTACAAATTTTGTTTGATTGTTGAGTCTTGGAGCATGACTGAAGAATGGCTACTTTTTTTTAAAGCCTGTCACTCTCAGTGTTGTCAAGTGGCTCTGTAAGTAAATACATTGCAGTATCAGCACAAGCCTCATTGCATGCAAAGCTGACCACTTCTGCAAAGAACTGAGCTGTCCCATATTCCATAGAAGGCTGCTCTGCAGCTTAGAGATTAGGGCATCATGGTTTTGATTTTAATGCACATCAAGCCCTGGCAAGTCTTTCTTTGACTTTCGTGGGCTCTGGGTCAGGTATGACAGTGTTGCTGATATTTTTGCTTTTTTATTTTCATATAAAGATAAAAGACTTTTTAAGTGAGGTTTCGGGTAGTCTCTCAGAAATGTTCTCTGCATGGTGTCAGTAGAGAATTCTATGAAATATACTGCTTAATGGAAATATATTTCCTTGTATTAGTTTTGAGGTAAGTTCTGAATTATGACAAATGGTTGAAAATACTACCTCATCTTAAGAGCCAGTTTTCCTTTCTAGTAGCTGTTGCATACAGCTGCTTAGTGCACAGAGACTTTTGAGGTAAAAACCACTGAATGTGGGTGAAGTATCTTCTGCTAGTGTTTATATACACACGCATGATGTGCAAACACACACACACACACACACACACACGTGCACTCCTACTGACAACGGATGTACCTAGAAATATTCTTCAGCAACACCATCACGCTGGGTTGTGTGGTTCTTCCTAGAAATAAAAAAAAGCAAAATTCTGTTTAGTTTTGTGTGTATAAACCATCAAAGAAATGAATGGCTTCTTTATTTGTTGTTATCCTACAGTAGATGCTAAATCTTGCTTTCTTCAAAGCACAAATGTTTTAGCATCAAAAAGAGGAGATCACATTCTAAAATAACAACTTGATCGTGGGTGGTACATGTGATCAGGATTTGTGTCTTCTATAAATAGGCAATTTTTTTCTCGATGATTTAACTAATGAAATAATAACAACAACCCTTCCACTTTTCACAGAGCAGTTAATCAAGCTTGTGCCTAAAACGGAGACAAATGTGAATAAAGAGATAAAATTGTTGTTACCATGTGCACTTCATGAGACCCATAGCACTTGAAACGATGTCATTTTTATATATATTAAACCTTTTGTCAAGAAATTAAGTGCTTTCTAAAAGCCACCAGGATAGTTTGGTACACTTTTACTTCAAAAGGGAAACTATTTTAATGTTTCTCTACACAGACAAAATATAATCAACTTTCTCTAAGAAAGAAACGTTCTCTCCAGCCATACCTATCTCTGCGATGGAACTGAAAATGGTTACATAATAGTGGGAGAACCACTACTCAAAAAAGAGATTAAACAAATATAATTATTCAGGCTGATATTATCCCTGGAAACTAAAGCACATTGGATAATGTAGTGATTATTACCTTCTCCATCACAGTTAGAAATAATAATAGGTCTTCAGAGATAGATTAAAGAGAGTCCTAGGTTTGCTTTATAAATGCATAATGTTTAGCAAATGGTTTAGGGATGGTGGTGGGAAAATACAGTAAGACAGTCCCCAGCAAGTAAAGCAGACACACTCCTCTTCCAAACCAGGGATGAAAAATATGTTGGAGTCATTGTACAAAGATTAAACAGTGTGTGCTCCTATCTTGGCCTTATTACACCTTTTGGACAGACGGGTTTTGGAAGGGCTCTCTCCCCGTGCTGGAGGTTGCTGTGCAAGTGCTGCAGGGTGCAATGAGGCATCATCCCTCTCTCCCTTCCTCATCTCTTCTCTCCTTGCTCCTCCCGCCAGCACACCCCAGACTACCCCTTTCCTTGTCTCCTGGAATGGACACACATACACACATGCACACACACACACACGAAAAGTTTCCCTGTATGGCATAGGTGTGTTCTGCTCCTGCAGTTTCCCTGTATGGCATAGGTGTGTTCTGCTCCTGCAGGTCTCTGGGGTGTTCCTGGGGGGCATGGAGGTGGAAGGGGAGGTGGGGAATGTCCTCACCGCTGGAGCGGAGCAACTAGGGGCGATTCAGTGCATGAGAGGCCTGGAGGTGGCCAAAGGTCTGCCCACACAGCGCTGAGCAAGGCCACCTTGGGCTGCCTGAGGAGGCTCAGAGCAGCATGTACGGCAAGTGTCAGAGCCCATGATCCTGCAGAAATGCCATCACCTCGTGACTTAGTGTCACCTACCCTCTGAATTGCCGCTTCTGCCCTGCTCAATCGTGGTTGTCAGGCGCTATTCCAAACTGCAGGTGATGAGACATGATTAGACAAAGCAATTTTTAGTATTACATTGACTTCATTTTAAGTAGTGTCACCTTTCAGACCAGTGAGCCATTTTTAAGCATATTCATATAAGAACCCACATTTCTTCTTTTCAGACTCTGGGGATTCAGCACAGTGTTTCTTGCAAGGGAGAGGGAGGTGTGTTAGGGAGAGAGAGTCTCTCTGCAGTGGAGATTGAAGCCAGGCTTCAATCAGTATGCAAGCCTGGATTTTTAGCCGTCTGTAATTCTGTCCTCTCCAACTAGTCTGTGGCAAATTTGTCAGGCTTAGTCATACAGCTGAGGACAAATTTTCTACAAAGTTTGAAGAAAATTGTGCAAGTCATTTTAGAGTCCCAGAGCTGAAGAAGAAGGCATGCAGTAGCAGCTCCATAGTGAAGTGGGCAAGATTCCACTTTAAATCCCCCTGAACAGTTTGAAGCGATAGATTTTTTGTGAAGTTGGGAGACCACGAAGCAACGCTAAAGAGCTATATTCTACATACTGCATTATACATTCTATAGCTATATTCCCTCATTTTTACTCAAAAAGAAAGGACAAAAAAATGAAAAATAGTCAAAAAGATGCCCCAAAGATAATGTGAAATCCCCGTCAGTGAGAACTGAACAAAATAACTGAGTTTAAGAACCATGTTAAGGAACTTAAAAAAAAAATAAAAATTTACAAATAATCTTTCATGAGGCTGAAATGCTTTAAGCAATTAAATGAGCCAGTGTCTAATGGCAAATATAATTAACAAAATCAGCACCAAAAAGAGTACAGTAGAAACCACAATTACAAAAGCAAAAGATTTGGAAGAAGAATTTTATTTGGATTCAAAGATACTTTGTATGAACTTAAGCATCCTGCTAATTGCTTTTGTGGCATGATTTCTATGAAAGCTAATATTTTAAAAGGTTTTATAGGCCTCTTCAAAGTCCCCTCAGAACTAATTAGACTAGAATTAATCTCATCTGGCTTTAGATGTCTAAAAGGAAGGTGTCTACATGCGGGCCAGTCAGATTGTCCTCATAAGCAGTTGCAGCATGTGTTCATCTGACCTGTACAACACACTTGGAATAGAATAAGATCAGCTGCTGGGTGAGATGAGGAGTGGGCCATGCCTCCCCCACCCTATCACCCTCCTGGAGCCCCGTCTGAATCAGTGGAGATGAGGGAAGCATAGCAAAACGCATTCTCTCTGGAGTGAAAGGAAGACCCAGGACCACAGCGTGACTCACTGGCTAGTAGATTAAAGAATGCCAGGAAACATTCGTGGGTACTGGACCTCAGTTGTCTATACTGTTAAATTATTAGAATGGTTCCTGGCATGGTTTTGAGTTATGCCAACCAGCCTTTCCCCTGACAATTCCTAGGCACAGTCAAGCATGGACCAAAGACCATTCCCAATAAGCAGTTTGCATGCGGTCACCTTTTTTGGGAGGCTGAGAATTTAATAATATGGACATAGGCCACTCTGTGCCTGTTGATCTCAGTGCCAAAGGAACATTTCCTGTCCCATTTAATTTCCTAGCACAGACATAGCCACTGTGTTACAGTCTGATCCCTGCTTTGTTCCTGTAGCTGTGCAACTGGGCATTGGTCTGTACTTAAAGTCTGTGGCAAACCGAAATGTAATCTTTTGTGTCTATGTTACTCAACCCCATCCCTAAACCTCTGTTTGTCTTTGTCCTTTTTGAACTGTATGCTGTTCAGACAGCAACTATATTTGGAAAGGGCTGTGTATTGTGCAGATCCATTTAAATTAAGCAGTTATGCAAGAGTATCTGCTCTGTAAAGTAAATGGAAATTAAATGAAACTGACACAATGCTTACATCTTGTGTTCACCTTGCTAGTGAGCAGATACTTACCAGTAATTTGATTTTTCATCAGAAAGAGGTACCATGAAGTGTGGGATTGAAACTGCTGGGGCTAGATGGTCCCAGATGGCAACATCTGTCAGGTGTAATAAGGCAGAAAGCTTTATTTCAAAAGAAAGTTCTCTTTCTTCTTCTGACTCTAAATACAGCTCTCCCCTTGCTTCTCACTGAGCACATATTCTTCGGTAGGGGATCAGACACCGCCTCAGTAGATGTTCTTTTCCTTTCTACTGCCTCCCAGATACACATTTATTTTCTTCCTGAAGTGCTGCCTAAATCTGTTAACATTTGAATTGTTAGAAGCAGTGATCTGCAGCTACTGGTATCATTCTTATCTGATATCATCCCATCTTATCTGGGTAGTGGAAACATAAAATGTGTGCTGGAAAAGACGCATAGTTACTCCCTTAGGTACGTAGTCCTTCCAGTGTATTAATTCTTCTCAGTCTTTTTGTATGTAGCTTAATCTATGAAATACAAATGTCATAGAGTATCCTCAGGACAGGCAGAGTGGGTTGAGAAGCTAAAGGGAGAAAAGGAGCTAATTTGGCCCAGGAGCATTTGGAGGCGGTTGGAAGAAGAGGGGACAGGGTGTGAAATTAGAGAGAGTTTGGGGGTCCAAGGGAGCAGAAGGGGAAGGTGATTGAAGGCAGAGCACGTAGGACGTGGCAGGGCAGCAGGCCGTGTCTACCCAGGCATTTGCACATGAGCAGCAGGGGGTTAGGCATGTTTGGTGACGTTGTCAGAGGGGTCATTGGCATGTGGCAGAAAGGAGAGGCAGGGGAGAGGAGCCAGGAAGTCAGGGGCCAGCTGGGAGGAACCTGGCTGGTGTAAAAGAGGAGCTAAAGATTCCAGGCAGGGTGAGGGAAAGGGAGGAGGAGGCAAAGGAGGGAAGTTTATTAGAGGAGAGGACTAAAATGCAACATGGTCACTAGAGCTTACAATCTCCAAAGTATTTAGGAGTCTTGTGCTGAATTTAGGATCTCTGTCAGCATGTGAGTGCAAACTCTCCTACAGAGCAATCACCATGTGCCACATTACATGTGTTTCAGATTTTCAGGACAGGCAGAAGTTAAGTGCAATGTACCAATGCAGGTGCTTTCTTTTTTCATCCTAGGAATGGAACTTTATCAAGCAGCTCTTTATCAAGTGCTCTTTCTCTCAGGGAGAGCCTGTCTCACTGGTGGTGTGGCTTACCTAAGCAAAGCATTTTTTCATTCTAAGTCAGAACCGTGCTAAAGAGGAAGCGATGATCTAGTTGTTCAGCCTCACCATATCCTGTGTTCAGAATAATTTTCATTTCTACTTATCTGCAAATGTTAATGGAATGTCCACAAATATTTTCTTGGTTTCTATGGTAAGAGAAAGAGAGTGTGAAACTCTGTGTCAAAACCACTGCATCATCTGTATCATCCTGTGCTTTTCAGGAGACAACCCTGACCACTAGAGGAGTCATCTGTGGCGTTACTTGTGTGCAAACTGACATTTAGTACATTTTGATCCCTTTCAGGTTCACATTTTGAAACACAGACTTGCATATTTAAAACCATAAAGGTTACTTCGTCACTTTTATAATTACACAGTAATGACAGAGTATATCAAAACAGCTCAGCACAGATTACTTCCTGTCTGACTATAAAGCAGTCCGGCATTTGCTGGAATTTAACTGTAAGACTTTGGAAATAACTTTTTTTAAAGGTTTAAGTTTCCAAATTACTCAGAAGTAAAATCTCCCAGTCCCCTGTGTGCGCATGCATGGAGTGTAGCAGGGTGCAAAAGCTTGGGGAACTCTGCCAGTAAGTGGTCACGTGGAAGATGCAGCTAACGTGCTGCACGCTTCCGCAGCCTTCTGAAAACAGCACTGTTCCCCCTCAGCGAGCACCCGGGGACTGGCCACGAGCTGCGACGCTCCTCTCAGGAAAGGAGCAGCTGTCCTGTGCCACATTTCCCTGGAAAAGGGACTTCAGTTTGGGGCATACATTGTCAGAAGTATTCAAACTGTCTCACAACCATGCATCCCTCAATCCTTTGCCTATGAGAGTGCAGAGTCTTTGTGTGGCAGGGCTGGTGGGATTGGGGAAAATAAAGCACCCTTTCACTCCGTGTGAGAAGAGCCGTGTGGATCTCAAACCGGGAATCGTGAGGTTTGGTGGTATTCCCGCAGATCAGAGGTCACACAGCTTTTGCTCCTGGCACTGTACTTAGCCACTGACAAACAATAATGGATTGAAATTGTTATATCTAATTTCTCAAAGCAACGTTTCTTCAATAAGCTTTTCCACAAATGTCCTGAGAGAATAAAAGTGCAGATCAGTTTGGTACATGTATCTGCATCAGGAAAAATATGTATGTGTTTTAGGAGATATTCTGTCTGATTCAGATAGGGCAGCTCCAGTAAAAATCCCTGACCTCCAGTTACATTTGTCTTCTTTCCCTGGAGCAAATCTCTGAAGAAACTTTTCTGTTTTTTATAGAGAGAAATATTTTGGAAAAGCATCACTGGTATGGTACCAAATCAGGAACAAGACACGTGGAGTTAAATAATGCCCACCCTCCACAGGAATCTGTTTCTGTGGACAGGTATCTGGAAGTCTAACTTGCCAGTGCAGTACTTTGCACTGTGTTATTGAACTGTTTCAAAGACAAATTTTATGAATAGAGATCAAAGTGTTTAAGAGGACTGTTAGCAAATATGACCACTTGTGCAAATATCCGTGAACCTCCCTTCAATAGCCATTCAGTAGTTCCAAAGGCTGTCAGGGCATGTAATGATTGTAATAAATGTTGTATTTGCTTTTGTTTCAGCTGGCTTTGACCAGCAAATTTGGCTGATTACTTCCATTGTTATTTTTGCTTAGAAGACAATTATATTGTTATCATTAAAAAAACCAACTCTTCTTACACATTTCTTTGTATTGGTCTTGAAATTCAGAACTTGCAATCCTAGTTAACATAATTTTAGAAGTTATTTTCATTCTTATCTTTGCACTTGTTTCTTTTCTGTGTTTTTGCTTTGTTCCATGCTCCTCCTGAATGCTGCATCTCCCACCATTGTGTTTGTTGGAGAAACAAACCAATAATTGTTGAGACCCTCCCTGCCCCCAGATTAATAGTCAGGGGTTTAAATTGTAGCACACACTAAGAAAATATTGGTATTTAGCTGATGATCATGTGTTATTATGGCTGGATTATAACTACATTCAGAAGTGGGATACTCCTGTGGCTCTGAGATTATATTCTAGCAAAATAATAGCTTGCACAGGACTCTGAAGAAGCTCCTTGTGTTCTTCTGTAAATATACTGAAGATACAGTCAGCCTCATCTGTATTTGGTCTACTTGTGGGAAACAAAAGCATAAATATAAACTGTCCCATCTCTGTTGTGGGTCCAATGTGCAGGACTCATCAAAGTACATCAATGGAGCAGTGCCAGTAAAATTCCCACTGGGTCTCTACAACATGTTGCGACATGACCACCAGGACAAGAACAGCTTAAAAGCAGATGCTTTACGGGGTGTATGTCCTTGGGAAAGAGTGTATCATTTGGAAATAAATGTGAGAGAAGTTAGTGCTGGTCCAACCAGCATGAGCAAAGACAATCACACAACTATAAAGGTCAGGAATCTGCCAAGGATCCCTTTGCTGTGTTGCTTAGTTGAAAACAGAGAGTTTAAGGTACCTTTGTGTGCGAGGAAACCACAGTGGACAGCCTTTGGTAAGGGACAGCTTTGGGGAGGGTTTGGCTTGATCTGTATCCGACTGATAAAAATATAAGTTGTAATTTCTTCAGTTTAACATGAAGAGACAATTTTTGAGGCAAGTCAGACATGTTTACCCAGGTTGGCCCATACACTTGAGCTAACCCCATTTCTTTTACAAAAGATAATACATAAACTATGAAGAGCTTAGGACAGAGAATGGCTGGTTTGCCCCATGGGTAAACCCACAGTATTCCCTAGCTTATTCCTTTCCAGTTTGGCTTTGGTGACTACATCGAAGGGGTCCACAAAGATTAAGAAAAGCAGGCCTTGTTCAATAGACTAACGTTTGCTCAAAGAAGAGTTCAAATGTCCACTGGAAAGTGTTTGGGGTCTGTAAATTGCAAAAGCATCAAAGGGTTGTTCTGGTAGTGTGCTGTTATACTGTGGTATCACGCCCACGCTGCACTCTGATACTGTATTTTTGTTGTACCCTGAACTGCACTGTTCTTGACAAGAAATGGTCTCACCTCCCAGCTCATCACCACTGCAGCTATCCATACTGAAATTTTCCATCAAGGACCCTTTCCTATGCACTGGCCAAACCAGTTCGCCCTAATCTGTAAGATTTTACAATTTGGATTAAACTAAATGGGAGCTGTATACACAACGTTTACAAGGTTGTAATTGTGTAGCTAAGCGTGCTGTTTCTTATGTTCCTTTTTGTTTTACAGGTCGTTACTTTGTGGTATAGAGCTCCTGAAGTTTTGCTTCAGTCCAGCTATGCAACACCAGTTGATCTTTGGAGTGTTGGCTGCATATTTGCAGAAATGTTCCGTCGAAAGTAAGAAATATAGTTTTATTTTCTTCATGGTTGTCATCTGAAATTTGAAAAAATGTGCAGTAATGTCTGGTACAATACACTGGATCGTGTTTATATTGGAAAAGCCTGATAAGATGTTTTATTTGCAGCACAAAACATAAATACCATTGTGAATTCATACTTGTTGCCATCTTGGAGTCTTTCTTTTTTGATAGGAGTATGCCTCAGCTCTTGGCAAAGCCTATATGAGCATTGTTGTATTCCTGTTACACCTGAGTCCAAATGCAGATAAAAGTGGGCTAGAGAGGCTGTTGATTGGTTTGAGAAAAGCTGCATTCTGGAAAGAATCTACCCTGAGGAAGGCAGGGCATGGTGGTCAGCAGATTATTCTTGCACTGGAGTTTGTGCATTGGAGCGTCAGGTGTCCGCTCATGGCCCCTCTTGGCATATTGGAGATCTCAGAAGTCACTGTGATGTTGATTTCTAGAGGCAGGAAACAGAGGTAGGATTTTTTTAAGAATAAACTATTTAGCCTGAGTGCAGGGTAACAGAGATAGTTAAATGTAGTCGAAAAAAGCCAGATAAAATACTTGGTTTGGCTGATTCAATTAAATTGGCGATCAGAACCTTCTTGCAACAAAATATTACAGCTGGATGCAGACGAGTTGTGAATTCATGAGGAACACTTGTGTACTGGTCTTTCCCCATGGAAGGACACTAATATGGAGGTTGTACCATGTAGGGTGTGGAGAGGAACAAACCCCCAAGAACCTTAATACGGTAAATCTGTCTTGATATTAACCCCATCACATGCATTTTAGTTCAGTTTACTGCAAAAAGTGCATGTTATCATCACCTGGGTGATCTCCATGTAGAAACTGTATAGCATTTTGTAACATTACTTTGAAATCAAAGAATATACATGAGGAAAATGTGAAAGAAAGTGGTACACTGAGTGGCCAAAAAACCCAAAATCAATGTAATTTACAAGGAGAAACCATACCGCAAGGGCCTTGAGAAACAACTATTTAATTTATACAATGCGAAGTTCAAAATACTAATTGAAGTCTTGCAAAATAACTCTGGGATTCTACTACTTATTAATGTTAGTATATGGAAAAATAATTTTTCTTGGGCTTCTTGCCTGGTCAAATGGCCTGGGTAGAATTATTATACTCCACCCTCTCTGACTCAGAAATGAGGTCAGAAAATGAGAGAAAAAAAGAATGTGGATTTTAGGAGTATCAATTAAACCCTCCATCGCAAACTTTTAAAGATTTAGTCCTATCCCATATACCACCAGGTTCACAATAGCATTAAGCCATTGATATTTTTTCTGATTTAAATAGCAGAGTCAATAACTTCACTTCAGCATTTGCAAGTAAGAGTGATACAGGAAACACAGAACTTTATTACACGCTCAAAACTCTCATTTTTTTCTCATTTAATTTGCGGTATTCTGACAGATGAGAAATATTGCCGTATACAAACACCACCAATTTAATTTTATTTTTCCTCTTATGATGTATGAGCCTCACTGACTCTCCAAATCCAACACAGTAAATTAAATTAGAGACAGTTAAATTTTCTACTTGTTTACAAATGCAAATATTACATTAATATTACAAAATCAGAGATTTTTTTTTTATGGAAATGAGATCTGACTTGAATCAGAGTTTGATAAAACCAGGACTTCTATTATTCTTGCCAAATGCAGGGTCAGTCTGACATTCTCAGTCCTAAATTTGGGAGACTGTCAAAAACTGTACAGGTCAGGAATCTGCCAAGTCTGTATGTACTATGTTGTTTCATTGGAAACAATATGACTTGCACATACTTAACTATACAAGCATGATTTGGAAGACTCACATAAAGCCTCATGGTCATAAAGCTACAATGAACAGCGCTGAATGCTATCTCCATGAACTGTTGTATCAGATTAATGTTGCAATACTCTCCGTATGATATATGCTGTCTTTCTGATTTTACTAATGGATTGCAAAAGAAAACCCATATTACTGTGACCTTGGTAGCAATAAACTGCAAAATTTTGCAAACTCCATGGATTATTTCCAAAAGATTGAATAAATGCAACAGCTATTTCTGCTGGAAAATGGTAGTGCCCTTGGGTAATCACCCATCTGAATTTCCACTGGTGTTGATAGGATAAGAGTACGAGAATGCAGCTAAAGCTTAGAAGTAGATGTTGGTTTGACATTAAGACAACCTTTCCTTTTTACTATCTTACTGGGTACTTGTTGCTTTCTTTTCCTACTCTTTTTTGCTTTCTTTTTGAAAGATTTTAAAGCCCTGTTATTTTTAAGAAATGTACTGAGACTGCTCTGGGCTTTTTTGTGTCATGGAGAGTTCACTGGAATGGATTTGGAAATAAAACACTACATAGCATGACAAAACATATCAGAATCCTGTTTATGCCAAGAAGACGTTTGACAGTTTGAGTTTGCTAGAATATAGTTTCATAGGCTGTTACAAACACAATCAGGGTGTTGTAGGTTTGGACATGTATAGGAGAGAGGTGAGCTCTGTATGAATGGTCCAGTCCCTATGTTACAGATTGCTATGTCTCTAAGTGAAAGGCACCTCAATTAATTTAAATCACCCTGAATCCAAAACAGTGTAAGACAAATGCAAACAAAGTATTTTTTTAAGAAATAGATCCAGAATACACAAAAGTGTATAAAGGAATTCATAGACACAAAAAATAAAATAAATACATCTCTGTCTAGATACACCTAGAGTAAATTTGAACATTTTTGTCATCTTGGCTGATTCAGCTAAACAAATGACACTTCTCATTTGAGGACTATGGTGCTCCTGCAATCTGAGGGTTGTATAAAGTCATAGTTATATTTAAAACATGCACATTTTAATTGTGGTGCAGATTTTTAGGCTTCTGCATATGCGAATGCACAAAGGTTGTATCCTGAAACCCCTCGCACAGATTCCCAAGGATCCTACTCTACTTACAGATCAGCAACGAATTGCTCAATAGTCAGGCGTATGTGCTATGTATGCAGAAACTATTCTGCTTTGTGCATCTTTTTCTGTCCATGTGCACTGCTGATGAGAGCACCTCCAAATAAAGCATTACTTGAAAATTTCCTTATATAGTAGTTTCAGACTTTTAATTTCCTGTCCAGTTAAGTAGGTTGCAGTGACTTCTAGACACATTTGGATGGACTGTCCTTATCTAATGAAAGTGTAAATGTATTTGTGACAGTGACTGTTTTCTTTGTGATTTAAAAGCTATGGTGCATTGATAATAATAACCAGTAAGGAAAATTGTGGTGTGCTATGGCTTGCTACCGTATCACAGAATGCTTCAGAGATACAGCTGGCAGGACTGACATGGGCCCGACGGTGTGGGGGCATCTTTTGGCACAGCAAGAACATTAACTTTTTTTTTTTTTATCTTTAGGTAAAAATAAGAATTACTTATAAAAAGGGTTTCACTCTGAGGCTGAGCATTTTCCTGGCTAGTCGGAAAGGGCCTTGTACCTCCTACTCAGTGAACAACTCATTAAAGAGAAAGGCAACCATGGGAGTAGCATCCATTTCTGTCTAGATACATGAAACTCTTCCAGCTGGCTCAAGGACTGTGGGCGGCTCCAAAGCAGGGAGCCATGACCAGTGTTTTAGGGGCAGAAAGGAATGTCTCTCTTCTTGCTTGGATTAGGTAATACTTAATCAAGGTGAATAAGTGTGAGAGGGGAAAACTGGAATCTGAATCTGGGTGAAATGATCTATAAAAGAAAGCAGGGATCACCGGTCTTGGACTCTCTTCCGAGTAGGCAGTTGAGAAAAAATGTGGAAATGTTTCAATGCTTAGTTCTTAGTGCATCTATACATGCCCAGTCTTCAAAACCACAATCCTATATGATTTCAGTCCTGCACAGACTAGGGTGTTAGTAGGTGTGTACGTGGGACTAATGAGTCAGATACCTATACAATAATTCTAACTAGACAAGCTTGACTATAATATTGCACAAGCAACTGAGTTTGTCTTCCTTTGTAGTAAATATAGAGCTAAAAATCATCAGAAGAGACCATCAGTTTTTGTAGCCTATGTTATATTCATAGCCCAATCAAGCTGAAAAAGTCACACGTTTGAGAGCGGCCAGTGTTGTGACTGCCTGTGCAATCTTCCAAACATTACAGGTACCAACTCAAACCCAAAACTTGAAAGACAGTCCTCTCCCAAAACCTTTTCCGCCTCCTCAAACCAAAAGTGAAACAGTATTACCTCAGTGCCCCAAGCTTCATCCAGCCGAGAGGGAAATTAATTCCATGCACATGGGATTCTTACTGAGACTGTTCATGCACCAGCTCCATGGTGTTTTAATCAGCCTGCTGTTGGTAAGATCATCAGTCCCAGAATTTCATAAGCCACAAGACTGGCACAAATAGCATGAGGTTATTATTTATTCATTTTTAAATATTAAATTATGTTTTTAGCAGTTTTCTCATTTTTCAGCTTACCCTGCCAGCTCCTACTATACGTGAGACAGTTATTGCATTACCAGCCATGCTTGAAAACTGCAGCAGCAGATAAAAGATTTGTGACTCTACTAAAATACCTGCGATGGGACAAGTTTCCTGGTGGGCACAAATAACGAAGATAGGGAAACAAGCTACAGGCATATAAGTCATCTTTCAGTGGTATAAATTTGTCCAATACAAAGGAGATACATCATTGTGTGTAGAAAAGCAATGAGCCCAGGACTTTGTTGCTCTAGTAATGTATGCAGATATTATAAAATCAAAGCTTAGAGCCTCATCTGGTGATCAGGCTGTGGTGTGAGCACTGTATTTGGGACCTACAGGTTGCCTTTAATTATAAAACACTTAACAGGTTTAAAAAAACTAGCAATACACTCATATTCATTCTTAGATATAATGTCTTACAGTATAGACTAATTGTAAAGCATCTTTCACACTAAAATATAGTAAATCTTTATTCCCCTTTCCAAACAAGCCATAGGTTATTAGTAGAGTTTGAAATGCAGCTGTCAGATCCATTGCATGTATTTTTATTGTGTCCACTCCAGAACCAGGTGGTAGGACAGGTCTGTGGAAGGACATGGAGCACACACCAGCCCCTGGATTCCATCTCTACTTGTGACCAAGGGAAGAGCAGTCATCTCTGCAACTTGAGTTTCAGTTAATGTTTTGTAGGATAAATACAGTCAAGCGGTTGCAGAAGAAAATAACCAAGTGTAACAGGAACACCTGTTTTTAAGCTGTCTCCAAAACCTGAAGCTGAACAGGAAAGTTTGAACTTCTATCACTAAGTGAAAAAAATAACTCTTTTTAGCTGGATCTTGTGGTAAAGTCTTGGCTTCACTGAAATAATTGTTGAAATCAACCCTGACTTCAAAGGGGATTGTAACCTCCCTAGACACAATTCAGTGCAACGGAGAGGCACAAAGAGTGGTGGACCTAATCTCTGTTAACGTGCATAGTACAGCACTTAGTCGGAGTGATCGCTGTGAAAGACAGTTTTGCAAACTGGCAAAGAGGAGAGGGTATTGCATAGTGTTGTCCCAGCTTCCATTCCTTGCACTTCTTTCAGTGATCCTGTACAAGCTTTCAGTTGTCTTCTTATTTGTGAAACAGACCTCAACAGGTAACTCCCTGGGACTGTGAGACTTTCATTCAAAATAAGGGTTGCAATGTATGTGGGAGATATGAAGAACTGTCAGTTGAAGAGCTGAGGCTGGAATTTGCAGAGTCTCTCTTCCGGTCTTCGTGAGACTGTGTAGCACAAGCAAAAAAGTGTGTTCAAGCTAAATTTGTAAGAATTTAAGCCTCTCTGCTAGTATGATTGTTGTTATCTGTCTGCAGAAATATCACACACACATACAAAAGAAAGGTAGTTTCAAAGGAAATCAGGCCATGAGTATGTGAGCTACTGTACGCATGTCCTTATCCAGAGAAGGAGGTACATACTCCCATTTGTTACCAATAGGCAACTAAGCGATAACTTGTAACAGAACCTACAGGTTCTCTGGTGCTTTGAATAGGACAGGCAGCTTTATTTTGGAAGAGATCTGCAGCCCAGTTCATTCTTGAGTCTGTTCTTCTAACTAGCATCAGTTTCATCATATGCTCATGTGGTCTGAATTAGCTGTTCCTATAGGTGCTAATCTCTCACAGATGTAGTCTGTTAAGGTTGCATTTTGAAAAAATTAGATATGCATCTGGCAACCTATGTTCAATAGCAGAATCACAGGTTCTCAGCTGCCTTCTGTTTGGAGAATGCTCTTCATCTGGAGAATGAAATAGAGACCACAGTGGGCTTTGGGCAAAGTGATTCATAGAAATTCTGCTATTGCAGAGAATTGCTTGGAAATTTGAAGTACTACGTCCTCTACTCCAGACATATCCTGGGTTAGTCATTCCTCCTGATGAGTTGCTTTGCTGTTGAATGGTCTTGAGGAACAGACAATGAATCTGTAACTTTGCAAATGCATACCTGAGGGGAGGATTTATATGTACTAAGTGACCCTCACTTCAAATTAAGTAACAGTATGTCATCACTTAAAAATGTTTTCCATTGATGTTCAATTATCCAAAGCATTGGAGGAAGAAGAAACATTTGTTTAAAGCCTGTAACCAACAGTAAGGAATCATATACTAGAACATTAGCAGCAAAATATATGCAGCTTGATATGGACCTTGCTTTTCTGAGAACAGTACATATTCTTGCCATAGCCCAAGTGCATTAGTGCAGGCAAAGGTGTGACTGAAGATACTTCAGTTTGGACAGGACCAGAAGAGAGAGACCACATATTCATATAACAGCCATAAACAAAACCATCTCAAACTAAAATCAATGGATAAACTTAGCATCATTTATTTAGGATAGGAAAAATCACCAGGATTTCTGTAGGGAAGGATTATATTCCTTGTCTCTTTAAAATGATCTTTATTGAGTTGTTTTGCATACTGTTATGAATTGTCACCAAACTGGGTTTTTAACTTCTTGCTATGTGTATGGATATTACGGAACACAAGAGAAAGAAAGGCAACTCTGACTGATAGTGTTGAAGACTTCAGTTTTGTTTTATCTTTCTGCACATACAAGAATAGTAACGTGAACAGAGTCCAAAAAGAAACTCTAAAGATAATAGAGACTCTAAAAATATGAATAATGCTGTGTAAGGAATTGTGAGGCATGCTTCTATGACACAGCTTTATCTCATTTCAGATGCGTTTTATTCCTTTGTCAGTTATTTTCCTGTGCTTCAGCATATCTGATCATTTAGTCCTCACTGTTTTAAGTGGGCACTGTAGCCTTGCAGCAGTAGGAATATTTTGCTTTGCCTACTAGATCCTGCATTTCTCCATACAGTAAAGTTTCTACCTTCTTTCAGCTCTTAGCTCCACCCTCCCTTTTTGTGCTTTGTTCTCTTATTTTCAACACATTTCTGAAATGCCTTTCAAAAGCAGAGAGAGGAGAGAGCTGTAATATATTTTCAAGTTTTCTTTATGTTGGAAAGACAAGAGAAGTAGAGGGAGCAGAAGGGGAAGTCGTGAAAGAAAAAAAAATAAAAAAGGATGTATAACTGGATATTGGGAGGCAAGATTTAATAAAACCAAGACAGCAGAGACATCTAGGCAAAAAGCAACCAAGTAAATACAGCCATGAGTGCTGCTTATAAATTGTTTTCCATATAAAATGGCAAACATCTTACATTTGGTTTAAGAGAGAGCTGTTCCCTTTATCATGTAAAAATTTTAAACACAGACTTTGCAATCATATTATCTGGTGTTTTCCAGTGAACCTTAAACCAACATATCTAGTGGACCAAGAGCTTGAAAGTGTAATCATTCACTTGTCTGCTTGCTCACAGTTAGATTTTGGTAACAGGAAAATTAAAACAACAACTTTTTTTTTTTTTTCGTTTTCTGTTTTGTCTTTGTTTTAACACGCAAAGGTGGATGTTGCAGCTTAGAACTGTAAAAGCTACACAGCTTGATTTGCAACCTTTGAACCAAGGTACTGTACAGTTCTGGCCTGAGTTTGTTTTTGCCATTTTTGGAAATTATCTTGTTTTCTTACAAGAATGATTTAAGTTGCAAGTGCCATAAAAGTTCACCACAGTCCAGACCAACTGTACTGGGAGAAGGTTCATTCCTTGGAAAGATCTTGTCAGCGTTCAAAATTCTGTGCTTTGCACTTTTCCTCCTTTATTCTTCTGCCATTCATGTGCATATGGGTGTGTGGGAGGCTGATGGTTTTTCCAAACCAGACCTAATAAAATAGGATTTTTTCTTCCTCCCTAGATAGGTGGCCAGCCTATTACAAAGATTTTTTTCAAGCATTTTTTAAGTTGAATGGACCCAAGCCACAATTTAGCTTAGTGACCTTAGTGATCTGATGGAACAACAATGACATTTTGCTTCAAACTTAACTAACAAAGGAAGGCAGAAGACTGCACTTGTTCATGTTATTCCAGTTTTCGGATAAGCAGGATTGTTTCCTGTTTAATCTGACCTCAGAGGCAGAACTCCCATTGGCTTTGGGCAGAGGACAAATGCACGTTAATGGAGAGAAGGGCAAACAGTCAGAATAATACCACTAATTATTGAGTATGAAATAGATGTAAGTTTCCAAGACAGCATCATCCCATTAAAAGCAAAATACCATGTTGTTTTTCAGCTCACATATTCCCTCAAGCCTTTTCTAGCTGATACCTTTCTAAGTGTCTACAGTTGGGCTGATTGATAGCCGTTAGTCAAATCCAGTAACTGTATCGGTCTGTGGTTGGAGATGAGTGTTAAGTGAGTGCCAGGCCATTCACTTGTGGTTTTCCTTCTAGTTTCCAGCTGTGCCAAACTTTCAGTCAGAGGAATAGATCTGTTGGTAAGGGAAACCGTTGATAAACCATAGAAACCAAAAACTGTCACTACCCACGACAAAAAAAACAGAAGAGAACCTTCAGGCAGGGGAAAGAAGACCTGCAGAAACAGTGTTAGCTGGCTGAGTTTAATCTGACTGTTAAGTTCAGGTGTGGGGTCATGTCAGGCCAGGCAGTGGCCAAGGGACCGGGGCCTGGTGGCTCCAGGCTGGCAGCTGGCAGCTGCACACAGCTCAAGCCCAGCAGGAGCTCACGAGAAAGCTCCCCTCCGGGAAAGCTTCCCATACCTTCTTCGTGTGCAGGTGGCACAGCACTGATCTGAAATATCCCTGAACACGTCATCCTTAAAAAAATACACATTCCTTAGTGGACTGATATTCCAGTCTGTGACAGTCTGAATTAGCCTGGCCAGAGGTCAGAGAAAAAGACCTTGTGGTTAGGAGAAAGACCGCAACGTGTCAATCATGATGTAGATACTTGTAAGTCCTTGGTATTAACATTGTAGCATTTGTAATGGATATTTGGAAATGCAACTGGCATCAGAAACGACTGGCTCCCTCATGCTGAGCGGTGCTGGGCACAGCTGCCAGCCAGTCAATGTGACGGTGCACCACCTTTGTGTCTTCCAGAGTGCCTCAAAGACAAGTTCCTGGGATAAGCCAGAGCAGCCTGAGGGCTGCTTTGGTGGTATCTTCAGCTGCAGATGGCTTTCAGTGGTCACTCCACCAGCCAGAGAACAGGAGAGAAGCAGAGCAATGTTACCCGTGCCCCTTCCTCTCCAACCCAGAGAGGAATAGCCAGCTGTACGCTGCCCAAAGACTTTCCTTTTGAAAGGGTCTCCTGGCTCTTTCACACAGCTTCCCTCTTCAGGAACTTGGCTGAGGGAGGCTTTGCTTTTTGCCTAGAGTTTGGCTGGGGGAAGCTCTGTGTACTTTTGTTTAACTCATAATAGAACTAAACATTGTTTTTATTTACTTTTCTCTTTCATAAGAAAATGGCTACAAAAAGGTGTTTAAACTCCAAGTGGGTGTATGGGATCCTTTCCTGGACACCGGTGAACTCTGGAGAGGGGGGAGAAAGACTACATTTTAGTTGTGGTTCATGTTGCTGAGCTCCCAAGCGTGGGGTTTTTTTCCAAATTGAGTGTCTAGTCAGAAATTTTGATCTGGGCAGCTTTACTGAGTTTTCTGTATTTGATTGTCCAGAAAAGAAATCTAATAATTAGCTAACATTGATCAGTTGTAAAAACAGTATGTCATAGTTCAGAAGTATATAGGGCAAATCTTTTCAACAGCTTTGCACTAGCACTTCTCCATATGTAGGTGATCACCAAAGCTGTTAGATGTTCTTTACATCTAAAAAAAAAATGCCGTAAATCTGCACGAGAGAAGTAGAAAGTGCACCTAAAGGAACAAGACAACAGCAGGAGTTTAAAAGCAGCCAAGGACAGCATAGCAAAACATAACACCTTCCTGAAACGTTGTACTACTTTGTACCAAGTAAATAATTGGCTGTGAGAGGAGAGCTCCAAACGTCGGAGAAAGCACGAGGAATATTTAGATGATATTTAGATTTCTGGAAAACCATTTCTCCAAGGGAACTGCAGTGCCCAGAGGCAGCTCCCCACTGCCTTTGTGGAAAAGCTTACCTATGCCACAGGGTTCAGACCACTGCAGAGGACTTGCCAGCTGGTCTGGGAGTCTGTGCTTTGGCTGTAGTTGCAGATGTCAAAGACCTAGATAAAATCCTAATATGGGGAGGAAGGGAGGTGGCCACAGCCTCTACTGCATGTGCATGCTGACTGCCACAGAGCAGCACACACGGTACCCGCATGCAGCTGGAGCCGCCTTTGCTCAGTCCTCAGGGTCCTGGTGTTGGCTGTGTACTAAAAAGTAGAGAAGAGGCATGGCAGGATACAGCTGACACTAGTTCCTGTCACTTCTTCCTTTGAAGCCACAGTTCACCTTGTGATATGAATACACGTGATGTTGCCTTGCTTCTAATTTTTGTTTGCACAATGCCTGTGGCACTGCCATCACTTTTGCTTGCATGGTCTGCTTGACCTGCCAACACGCTGGCCCTGTACAAATGAGTCCATGTGAGACACAGCCACCATGGTATGCTGACTCTGCTAGAGACAGAGCCAGGATCTGACAAGTCGGGAGCTCTTGATGTCAACATGTGACATGCCTGGCTGCCCTCTTATGCTGGCGGCATGC
The DNA here is from genome assembly GCA_013397275.1 of Burhinus bistriatus. Classification (NCBI taxonomy): domain Eukaryota; kingdom Metazoa; phylum Chordata; class Aves; order Charadriiformes; family Burhinidae; genus Burhinus; species Burhinus bistriatus. The sequence continues at coordinate 241,356 of VYXH01009642.1, read as the reverse complement.
TTCATTTTGCAGTCTTTGAGGAAACGGCAGTCTGGCTACGCATGGTCAAACCATATGACTTCTTCCAGAAACTCATGCATAATGTGCTCAGCTTTCCTTTTATAGATGCACTGAATGCGTACCGTCCGGAAGCAACTCTAAGACAATCTCTGATGCAGTGTTTCTTCTTTTACTTAAATATTCTCCATATTCATAGTTCCTCTGCTGACATATCCAGGTTTGTCAGTAATAAGTGCTTTTGGAATATAGACATTTGTTAAATAAGAATTTCATCCAAGGGATTATTTCATTTCCACTCATTTATTCTACTGAGCTGGAATAAATTGGCATGAAGATCCAGCTACTATTGATTTTGACTGAGTCTGAATCAGTTACGTAAAGACCAATTATAGTGTATTATCAGATCATTTTTTATTAGGTTATATCCATGAAACAGGGTCTATTATTATGCCAGTACAGCATACACACTGTTCTATACAATTGAATAATTTTTCAGTGCTCTTTATATCCAAATAATTGGCGTGCAAGCTTTCAACATCTGAAGAAGTATACATAGCAAAGAGATTTTTCAGTAATGTTCCTATCTGTAGCTCTTAAATTAAGCCTGTTTGGCAGTGATGAATCATACTCTGTTGCTGTAGGAATGAAGATACTCAGTCACAACCAGATCTCATCAGACTATTAGCAATGACAAAGTATACATACAAAGTCACAACTGTATCCTAGCTGGATGTCCTACCCACTGAGGCACAGAAACAAGCTCACTTGCTTCTGTCTTGCCTTGGAATCAGTTTTCCTTTTCTGGAAAGTAATTACAAAAGGAGAGGTAGGTGTTGCTCATCTCCTGGACCTTTTAAGAGTTTGATGGTGAGGGCACTTTGCTGGAAAGTGAGAGCAGAATTTAAAGAGGGCCCAGACTTTTTGGTAAACTTTCCATTTTTGGCAAACGCTTCAGCGACAACTGTATGAAAAGCAGGCATAAAGTGGCTTATCATGGAAGGAAGCTTTTACTCAGTTATTCACTTACTCCAGAAGGGCATTCTGTGTTATTAACGGTGAGCAAATCAGATTTTTTTCAGAAATTACAGCCAACTCCATCTGGAGCTTGGGGAACTCCATGTAGTGGACATGAAGGCAGTAAACAGCCTCGTGGTTTAGGGACTGAAAAGTTCAATATGTGAGGTGGCTCAAGGAGCTACAGGTGCTCAATACTTCAGAGGCTGAGGAAACATTCATTCTTTAAAGACAGAGTTGTATGCTATTGCCATTAAAATCATGGCAAAAGCCAATAGAGTTGTGCCACGGACAGCACAGAAGCAGGGCTATGGCTCAGTAATGGCAAAGCAGAGATAACAGCATAGAAGTTGTCCCAAAATTAATTTGGGAAGCTTTGAAACACACAGATCTGCGGCATAAAGTGTGTTAATGCTGCAGTTGCATAGGGGAGAGTGGCATCTGAGCAGTGTCGTCACCTGGAAGTTCTTTTTTGGTTTTTTTTCTCTTTAATGTAAGAAATTAACTTTTTGTTTTGGTCAGGATTCAAGTGGGAAAAAAAGATTACATGTGAAATCACTAATAGTTGAACAACATAAGTAACCAGAGAGCTTTCAATAGGTGAACTCAGATTACTATGCACTGCCATGGGCCAGTAAATGTAAATCTTGCAGCTTCTCCAGCCCGAGTAAGAGAGTGTACTGCATGTGCTTAGGGAAAAGTTGTATCAGGTTAACTGGCCTTTGAAACCTGTATCGGTTTTCCTTGCATGGTTGCTATACATACTTTCTACCTTAAATGCTTNGAGGGAGGGGGCAGTTCTGATGTTTTGGGTTTATCTGAAAATTTAGAGAGGCTTAGTGCAACAGGTGCCATTAACACCTAATATGAGGGTAACAGAAGTGATCATAGATCAAGACATGTACTCAGTACCACACAGGAGCAGCTCAAGCCCAGTTGGAGAAAAATCCTAAGGATTCTCTCTCTTAGTTTGTAATGTTTTCCCNTGAGGAAACATTCATTCTTTAAAGACAGAGTTGTATGCTATTGCCATTAAAATCATGGCAAAAGCCAATAGAGTTGTGCCACGGACAGCACAGAAGCAGGGCTATGGCTCAGTAATGGCAAAGCAGAGATAACAGCATAGAAGTTGTCCCAAAATTAATTTGGGAAGCTTTGAAACACACAGATCTGCGGCATAAAGTGTGTTAATGCTGCAGTTGCATAGGGGAGAGTGGCATCTGAGCAGTGTCGTCACCTGGAAGTTCTTTTTTGGTTTTTTTTCTCTTTAATGTAAGAAATTAACTTTTTGTTTTGGTCAGGATTCAAGTGGGAAAAAAAGATTACATGTGAAATCACTAATAGTTGAACAACATAAGTAACCAGAGAGCTTTCAATAGGTGAACTCAGATTACTATGCACTGCCATGGGCCAGTAAATGTAAATCTTGCAGCTTCTCCAGCCCGAGTAAGAGAGTGTACTGCATGTGCTTAGGGAAAAGTTGTATCAGGTTAACTGGCCTTTGAAACCTGTATCGGTTTTCCTTGCATGGTTGCTATACATACTTTCTACCTTAAATGCTTATCTCAAGTTTTTTTGCAGGTGTTTATTAATTCACTGTAAGCCAGCACAGCTGCTAAAAATTAAAGTATTTTCTTCACACCATCCTTCTACTCCACTTTCATGTCTTTTGACACTCAGACTCAGCAGCTGGAGAAAAATTTAGAGGTTGAAATTTCACCTCTGCTCACATAACAGTTTACTGTTTAGTATTGAAATGTTTTCCCTGCCTTTCTTGTCTGAAGGGTTGTAATCCCCTTTCAGAGATTTTTTNAACAAAAACAAAAACAAAACCACCTTTTTCTTGGATTTTATTCTTTATTGAGAATTTTACATTCTAGATTGTGTAGAACATTTTGATTCTATGTTTCCCTTCAAATATGGAAATTTGATATCTATTGGAGCTCTCCTCTGAAGTCTCAGAGAGTGCCCATGCGCAGCCTATTACCTCATTATCACTCTGTCACTGTACTACTGCAGATAACAGAAAAGATTTTGTCTTCCAGATTTTTTTCTGGTGCTTTTATGGTTGGATATTTGGCTTTCTGCCTTAGTCTTCCCAGCTTTAGAATTTATTAAAAAACATACAAACAAAACAAAACAAAACAAAACAAAAACCACCAAAACTTAGACTAGTAATTTAGTCAAATAGATGTACCATTTTATGTGTAACTTATAATGATGGAACTAAAGCATCATTTATAACACTGTCCTTTCTCATGATTTTATATTACATATTTAGAGTATAAGCTCTTTTATCTATAGGGTATACTTTAGTCTGTGAAGCTCCTTGCTTGGCATTATTGAGAAAGAAACAAAACCCTAGCAAACCCGGGAACGCATACTTGGATGTTAATTTGCTAAGTATCTTTGGGCAGATTGAATGAACCAGTATGTGTACTGTATGTGTTCCTTTTACATTAACTTGCTTCTCCTTTGATATAGAAGAATCAGGGACAGGTAAGAATTAGTTTCCTTCAAGCAATAATGATGCGTGCACAGACTTTCAACTGATGCAAGGCTGACAACACTGTTACACATTTGATTAAAAAGAGTTTATTCCAAGAGAAATCAACCTAATGGTACAAAATCTTTTAGTTTAAAGCTTTACTGGGAAAGCAGTCTGGTTGCAAATATATTCAGTTTGTGGAACATGAATTGGATGTTAATCAGAGGGCCTCAGACTTGGAAACCTATTACATATCCCCTTGATTAAAACTAGTTCCAGCATTAGAGGCACTCTCAGAGCAAAGTCCATTTTAAAAAGGTTTTTAGACCATTAAGTGTGGTAAATGTCAACCGATGAGCTTTCTCAGGGTCATCTTGGCATTGCAAGAAAAGTTGTGGAACTATAAAAATATTCATTCTGTATCTCTGAAAATTGTGATTTGAATAGCTTTTCACAATGAAATTTCATACAGGATAAAGGAGTAGATGTAGAATCTTCATGTGGAAGATTGCTTTCATTTCATTTGCGTAATTGATAAACACTAGGAACAGACTTAAACTCCTATTGCTTACCTTGAAGGTAGGTCCTTTGCTGTGAACCAGATGTTTTAAAACCACTTCTTTAAAATACAGCATTAAAGAGCATCTTCGCACTCTGACTAGAATGTGTCATTTTGGAGTGCTCTCTGCTAGATTTTTAAGTGAGAAGCAAATTATGAGCTAAATGAAAGCAGTGGTAAAAAACAACTCTGGCATGCTCTGGAAGGAGGATTTAGATCTTTTCAAGGAAAAGACGGGCAAATTTGTTCACAGGCACAAACACCTGGAGGTGAGGATTTTCCTGAGCTCTGCACAGACACACAAACACTGCCTGCGCACAGCATCCTGCACATTGGTGTGCACCACTGCTTATGTGAGTGAACTGGAGAGGAGGGAGCCCTGTTGGTTCCTATCCATCCACATAGGACAGCCTTTATCTAATCTATAGTTCAATTACTGCCTTCAGACCCTAAAACTGAGTTGCATAAGAAGAGCAAATAAGCTTGGCAGTCTTAGGGACTGCAAGTTGAGAAAGGGGATATGAAATAGATTCATGAGAGAGAAGTGAACAGAGAAAACTAAATAAGGGATCACAGGAAGAGCACAACCATATTGTATTTATCATACCAGTAGTTCTTACAGGATGATATAAAAATGCAGAAGCCTCCAGTTTAGTTATATAATTAAACTTCAAACTGCTGACTGACAAGATAGATGTAATTTAACTGTGTGCAGTGATGGGGTGGTGTTTAACACACAAATGGTTAAATCATATTGCTGGTAGAACTGTCAGTACAAACAAGAGGAATGCTTCTTTTTCCACTCTGAGCAGACACCATACTTTTTTTTTTCCTTTCCCTTTTTCCAAGGTCAGTTGTGTATGTATTTCCAGAACTTGCTTCAAATGTTGGGACAGTTTTCAAAATGCCACTGTTATATCATGCTCCCTGAGCTGAGATAACGACTCTAAAGCCCTGGTGAAATAAACCTACAAATCTTCTGCAGAAGCAAATGTCCACAGATAAGACAACTGTGACGTGCGTGCTGAGGGAATAAGTGAAGGACATATCAAGGCTCTTCCATTTCAAAAAGCAGTGTTAAATGATGAATGCTGAAGCGGTTCTGCCCAGGAACAGATGAGATCTGCCCATGTTAGAGCATATTCTGGTCAAAGATAATATCTGCCCTTACCTTTTAGGGGTTTTTATATATGTGTGTGTGTGTGTTTGTGTGTGTATCCTTCTGTTGAAGCACCTTTTTCTTCTTATAAGAGATTGTGAAACCAGATCTCACTTGGCTTGATCCTGGGGGCATTGATGTCTGTGGTAAAGCTCCCTTTTATGTCAGTGGTGGAGGACAAGGCCCATCATTCGGCTCCAAGGCCACCTGGGACCTTGAAACACGATGCTTACGTGAAAGGTGTCAAGCAAATGTTAAGCACTCAGAAAAAGATATTCCTTTGCCCAGTTCATAAGGGAGCTTTGAAGATGCTTATATTTTCTCTCATTTATGGTCTTTCTCTAGCTTTTTGCTGTGTTTTTAATTGACAACTGAATCTACACAGAAGGCTGGCCCTGCTTTGGTCGTAAAGCTGTACACAGTGCCTCTGTTTGGTTTTCCTTTTACTAACATTTCCCTTTCAGTTATGCATGCAGAGGGAACATGCATAGCCATCTCCAAATTTCATGTGATTGGTCCACTTTAGAACCCTGGCCCTTCCCAGGCTGCCAACACGTACGTTAAAAACCCTCAGAAAGTCCACCATCTCCATGTAATACAGTCATTTGCAGCAAAGCAGTGCGAACTTTTCATGATGAAAACGAACACCAGGAAACATTCATCTGATGAGCAATCTTAACCCCAAAGTGGATTGCCAAAATGGTGCCTAATCTTTTTTATTGTGTTCTCTCTCACTATTAGTATTCTTTTCTATTTTACCTTTTACCTCCTCTTGCACACCAGTGGCTTGCAGCTCCCAGACACATTTCTAGCAGCTTTGGACCTGTATATGAACAGTGTCCTGGAAGCTCACTGTACCAGCTGAGTCTTTCCCTTCACAGACTCACAGAATCACCAGGGTTGGAAGGGACCTCTGGAGATCATCTAGTCCAACCCCCCTGACAGAGCAGGTTTCCCTTATTAGCTTGTATCTACACACAGCTCAGAAAGCACCTTGCTTTCTCAGCTCAGGCAGAAATCCCATATGTTTCTTAGGAAATAGACTGTATGTGCAGTTGGGGGTCAGAATATTATCTTTAGTTTTAGAATTCATTCACTTAATTTTGAACGGGGAGCAAATTCAACACACTACAGCACTGGGAGTTTGCTGTTGTTTTTCAGAAACTACCTGTTTTCCTCTATATCTGCTTCTGTCTACTGGGTGACATGAGAAACTCCAGAGAAAACAATAATTATTGCAATTCTTTTGATGCATTAGTTCTGATTCTAATAATAGTTTAATACTGACATAGCACCAATCTTGGAGATGTTATTCATGGTTGTAGTACTATCCTACTTGAAGAATGATAGATTTGAAGTAAAGAAATGGGGCTGTTAAAGACTAAAATGAGAAACTCAAGATGGCTGATCTGTTTTCCATCAGATTTTAGCTGAAGAGCATTTTCTTGGTCGCAATGTTTATCTATGTCATCTTTCTTCTCATATGTAGGAGAAGTTTCTTAAAAGTTTTGAGCAATTTGTGATCAAGTATAATAAGTTCTACATGAAGTAACTTCTTCCTATGCTGTGTCTGGCACCCACCCACACAGAGATATTATTAAAGGGAAAGGAGAGGGAGAAGTACAAAAAATGTTACGTTGAAAATGAGAACTCTGAATTGCACAACAGCTGAGGCAAGTCACTTGTGACTGGAAGTGGTAACTGTCCAGAGCATGCAGCGTTGTCAGCTGTGGCCTGTTTTCCGAGTTAAGTTTTGTACCGTACCATATTCATTTTACCTGTCAGAAGGGCCAATGATCTTCATCTTTAAACGGTGATACATATTTTTTTCCTTTTATCTTGCCTTAGTTTCTCTTTTCATGCCTAAAGTACAGATTTGTCCAGGGCATCTGTCAAAGAGAAACAGTGGTAGGAAGAAGAGTGAGGAATCAGCTCAGAAATGATCCCTCTGAATAAAGGTTTCCACAGGGCAGTCTAGATCATGTTATTTGTAGTCATCTCGTAATTCTAGTCTTAGATCTTATTTGTTTTTAATTCTAAAAATGAAAATACTTTCTTCATAACAAGTAACTAAGAATCTGACAAAATTGTTTGCCAGCTATTCACATTTTGTAATATGAAAAAAAAATTAAATATATCTCTGAGTCACAGACTATGTAGCTTGGCAGGTTTCCCATGGCACGATGCAGGATTCCTTGGCAAATGTTTCTTGGCTTAGCTTTTTTAGTTTCTTCACCACCACCTTGTTGCTCTTATACACACAGACCTACAAACTCCTAGACTTAACTACTACGACCTTACCAACTTTTAAAATTCCTTATACTGCTTCCATGAACTGCTGCTATATTCTTTCCCTTTACACTTTTCTTTCCACTATGTCAAATTATCACAGACTTTCTCTTTCAACACCTCCCCCATCTTGTCTAATGCCTTCAAAGCAGCAGCTCCCTGTTCTGAAATCGCTGCTCTTCTTCCCAGCACTTCTCTTTGCCATCTCTTCAACCAGTCTGTCTAAGCCCTACTTGCCCAAAAAGCAAGTTGTACTTTTCCCACCCATGACGCTCTTTTCATTTTAGGGAGTTCTTGTATGACTTCACTGAGTACGTGTGGATTGCCAATATACAGACTTTTTACTGAGAATATTGTATATATTCAAGTTAGTAATCAAGACATTATCCTTATTGTTTTTCTGTGATAACAAGGAAGGGAATGGGATTCCCAACTGCTGTTGCCAACACACTGAGAAAATGAACTAGCAGAAAGAATCCAGATAGTTATTTTGGAAATTATTTCTCACATATCTGGGAAGATGCAAGGCTTGTGTAGCCTTGGAGGCAATTGTATTGGCAATTCTAGAATTGTCACGATAGCTGTCTAATATGTTTTGGTTAGAAAGAGAATTTCTTTACTTTTTTTCCATCATCAATACTGTTTTTCTTCACGTGACCTTTCTTCCTAACCTATTTTACCTGTAGTTTAATAACTCAATGTCAGAAATTGAAAGATATTTTCCAATCAGAATGCCACTAATCGGTTCAAAAAATCAGCCACTATCAAGAAACCTGCAGAAATCTTTTTCCTGTGCCTCAATGCATGTGGTTTTATTAGACCATTATTTTCCTTGTGTCTGCACTGCAGTATAGACTAGAGCAGTGCTTATCAATATCTTTAATTCCAATCTTTATGAAAATTCTAACTTTTCTTATGAAAAGCTACTGGCCCTCTTTGCTTTCTAGACCAAAGGCTGAAAGTAAAGTCTAGAAGTTATGTGGCCAGTTTACAGTTAAACCTTACTTCTGTCTTGTGTGTCATTGCATTGTCATTGTATACAGTACTTTTAGAATTGCTTTGGCATGTCCATGGAGTTGCACCAGGGAATTTTTTTTCATGGATACTTGCTTAGGAAATGTTTATATCTCAGTTTTTACTGAGTAGCACAGACATGAAATACAGTGTCTATCAAATAAAGTACTCAACCTGTCAGACACCAATATCCAGTTCAGGTAGATATAGAATATTCAGTGATGGTGAAACTCAGCATGAAACAACATGAGCTGAGTATATTCCTTTGGACAAGAGAAGAGAGCCTACAGTTGGTGAATGGTGAAATCTAATTTGTTCAGCTACATATAAGCATGAGAGCCTTTTGGCCAGAAGATGAGTGGTGCAAGTCCTTCTAAACTATAAACAGATGGTAACTTTCTCAGGATTTGTGAGGTTTTACATTGCAACCTTATGCCGTGATCTGTATTTTTATTTCTGTATTATCACAGAATCACAGGATGGTTGAGGTTGGAGGGGACCTCTGGAGATCATCTGGTCCAATCCCCCCTGCTCAAGCAGGGCCACCTAGAACTGGTTGCCCAGGGCCATATCCAGATGGCCTTTGAATATCTCCAAGGTGGGAGGATCCACAACCTCCCTGGGCAACTTGTCCCAGTGCTTGGTCACTCTCACAGTAAAAAATTGTTTCCTTATGTTCAGACAGAACTTCCTGTGCAAACTTCTGTTTATGCCCATTGCCTCTTGTCCTGTCACTGGGCACCACTGAAAAGAGCCTGGCTTCATCTTCTTTGCACCCTCCCTTTGGGTGTTTATATACATTAATGGTATACCCCCTGAGCCTTCTCTTCTCTAGGCAAAACAGGCCCAGCTCTCTCAGCCTTTCCTCATATGTCAGATGCTCCAGTCCCTTCATCATCTGCATGGCCCTTTGCTTGTCTGTCTCCAGTATGTCCATGTCTCTCTTGTACTGAGGAACCCAGAACTGGATCCAGCACTCCAGGTGTGGCCTCACCAGTACTGAGCAGAAGGGAAGGATCACCTCCCTCAACCTGCTGGCAGCGCTGTTTCTCATGCAGCCCAGGAGTTATATGCATCTTTGTGTTGGACTGCCATTTAAAAAGGTAGATAGATTCATCCTGTGAAAATAGTCACAAGGCAGACTTGTAGCTAATATCCATTTAATTGTGCAGCTGCACATTTTGTACCTCAGGAACTAAGGTACATGCTTATTGACTCAGAGTTTATTTTAGCAGGACAGGATAGTAATATGGTCCCTCCAACTCATCTTCATACCTGTAGGCTACAGGCATTATGGTCCTACATTAGACATGAAAGGGGTTTTCCTCCATTCAGTAAGCACCATTCCATCTAGCTCCAAGTCCTGGAGAAGGAATGGTCAAACAAGATGGACACCTGCAGATTCCCTGTAACATTTCCCTCCTCTCCTCTCCCTAAAAAATCAAAGAAGCAACAACCAACAAAAATAGAAAATTATGGGGACACAACAACATGTGAGACTTATTGAGGAAATAGGGAAATTAAATCTCAGGTGCACTGTCCCATCTTCTTCCCTACTCAAGTGTGTGTTTTGTAACAGAAATGGTTTTGGAGCCCTCAGAGCATGGATTTTGTAGCAAGCAAAGTCAGGGAACCTTGAGAGGATCAAGGAACCACACAAAAGGCAAGTATATCCCCATGGATAGCCCTTTCCTCCATTGGAATATCCCTCTTTCCTGAGACACATGTACACACAGATTTTAGGAGTTCTTTGAAGACAGAGGACAGACTCCCATCTTCTGCCACCGGAGACAAATCCAGCTCCATGCCTTTCCCAAGGGAAAAAGAATGAATTCTACAAAATCAGACTCTCAGAATTTAAGCAGCCTTACACAGATTATCATTACAGAGAGGAGAACATATCCCCAAGTAAGGACTTCTGGATTCAGCTTGCATAAATAAACCTGAGGGAGTGAGTGGGTGAGTGAGTCAAGTGAAAGATACCAAGAACAAAGGTGAAATTTTACATTTCTGTGGCTGCTGAGTATGCACCCAGTGCAGTGGTACTGGGAGAGCTGATGTCCCCCTGTAAGAATAGAATTAAGAAACCAATTGACTTGAGGTGTAAGTTTTTATGTGTACTGGACTTGCAGTGCTGGCAACTCATTACTAAAGAGTAACTAGTGCCAAAATGTGAGACGAGACCTTCATACAGCTGCTGATTAAGTGGATCTACTTCCCCAATCATCCGTCCAGTATTCCAATTGAACCTCCAGCCAAAATTCATGAGGCAAATTTCATTACATGAGTAGTGTCTAGCCTGGAGTTGGCATTCTGTTGTAGTCGTGATGGTGGGATGGATAGGAGGCTGAAAGATGAATTAATAACACTTCATTATGATGAAATATCAAAGTATGTTGGAAGGTCACCTTGTGTTGTATAATTATATATTCAAAAGAACTTAAATACTTGCTTCAGCCCTTAGTGAATCTGAGACAGCAGCAGCGATGGGAAAAACCTCCCTTAAAAATCCCAAGAATCATACTTGTTTTGGCATGACACTGCCTAAGGTGATTTGCGAACAAGGCTGACTTTGCCAAACTTTCACATTAACACAAGGTTCAGCATACATTTTAAAACATTAAATCAGCTGTCATTTGCATGGATAGGATTATTTGATTGTGTAGATTTGCATGGATAGGATTATTTGATTGTGTAGATTTTGTTAGTTTAAAGGGCCCCAATATTCTAATGCTGCACTCAAAGTAATAATATGTTAACAATTTCAAGGGCCACAAAGATGATCAGAGGGTTAGAGCACCTCTCCTATGAAGACAGACTGACAAGAGTTGGGGTTGTTCAGCCTGGAGAAGAGAAGGCTCCAGGGAGACCTTATAGCAGCCTGAAGGGGGCCTACAAGAAAGCTGGAGAGGGACTTTTTACAGGGGCGTGTAGTGATAGGATGAGGGGTAATGGCTTCAGACTGGAAGAGAGGAGATTTAGATTAGATATGAGGAAGAAATTTTTCACTATGAGAGTGGTGAGGCACTGGAACAGGTTGCCCAGGGAAGTTGTGGAGGGCCCATTCCTGGAAGTGTCCAAGGACAGGTTGGATGGGGCTTTGAGCAACCAGGTCTAGTGGGAGGTGTCCTTGCCCATAGCAGGGGGTTTGGAACTAGATGATCTTTAAGGTCTCTTCCAATCTAAACCATTCTATGATTCTATGATAATTTTAAGCACCCACTCAAAAAAATGTCTAACGTTGTCATATTGTCTGACTTTGGAAGATATGGAGCGTGTCTGCTGCCACAAACAATACTAGGATTGTAGCACCTTGAAAATCAGGCTCAAAACTTATAGCAGAAGTAGATGCTCCTGTCTGAGTGAAGTTAGGCTTTGGTTTTTTGTAGAAGCCAATATTGCTGGAAAGCTTAAAAAATATGGAAACCTCTAAGTATGAGTTGAAACTGTCTTGTTAAAGAGGCTGCAGTTAGTAAATATCATGTATATCTGGGAAGCAGCACATACCATTATTTATGATTTATTCAGAGTCAATAAAGCCCTTTATGGACAAGTAACAGGCTACCACATTTTATCCCATCAGTTTCAATCTGATGTCGTGTGGTTTCAAATCAGACTTAATGAAATTTTTCTCTCAATGTTCCTGCGCAAAGCAGTTTGCAGTGCAAGTTGATATGACATGACCTGAATGGGAGCAAACACGAAGGAGACAAAATGCATGTTTAGTTCATCAAAGATGGTCAGCATGTCTTCCAGTTATTGCTCAGCTCTTTGTCTTGGTGGCACAGATTTCTGCAGAGATTATTATGTCTAACTGAGAAATGTCACAGTTCTCTGCATCTACTTACTGTATTTGGTGTGGACCCGCAAGATAGGCAGTGACATGGAGATCTTTCGTCTATGTGAGAGTGTCGAGATGTAAAGTGCCATTTTTCAGAATTAACTCATGGTTAGCAAAAGGACACCCAGATCCTGCACCTGCTCTGCATATGGGCAATGAGGGGGGAAGGACTATAGCTGAGTACTCTTTGTTCTCCCCGTGTAGATGGGAGAGTTCTTCTCCTATGAAGAACAACAGCAAAATTATGTCTTTGGCTATCACTGCTGTTAAGGACCTGGATCAGACAGGAGAAAAGGAGTATGCAGATAGAGGCAGAACTGATGTTTCTCCATAACCAAAGGCTGCCAGTAAAAACATGGGAATATGCATTGTTTGTCAAGTCACCGGGTCTCAGTTGAACAGTTTTGGAAACTATAACCATAAGTTTATAGTGTGCACTGTAGTCTGAGAGGGGCAGCATGGCTATCAGCTGACCCAAGTTAGTATCTCTGTTTGCAGTGTGTCTGAATTGCATTTCTTGGAGTAATCTACCATTTATTGAACCAAAATGGTACACAACATCTGGGGCCTGATCTTCACAGATGCCCTCACTCTTGGCTGGATCCTTAATCATCCGTCAGTAATCTGTTGGAATGTCTTGTGAGTTTAAACATAAAATTGCACTGTTGATCACACCTTACTGAATTCAACACTAAGATGGCAATACAGCCATACAAATCCGAATTTCATATTTTACTTAGGCAGTATGAGGTGATACTTTTTATAAATGATGAGTGAAAATATTTTAAATTGCACTTTGAAAAGAGAGTGTACCACACTCTGAAAGTATTTTTAGTTGCTGTTTTTTCTGAAAGCCTGTGGACATTCAGCCTATTAATTTATTTCTTTCCTGAACATATCTTTATTTATGCAGCAGAAGTATTCCTCTCCTTCAAGGTAAATTCTGTACTGTTTCACACCCCATTCTTTACAGACCTTCATAAATCCATTGTCATTTATTTGAACCTTAAACTTAGGAGCACATTTCCAATATACAATATACAATAAAATTAATATTGACTGTATATCCATAATAATGAATCTCTAATTTTATTATGTTTTAATGAATTGCATGACATTCACTCCAGTTTTGTCTCTCTAAACAGCTATTTAAGTATGTTCTTTGTAGTGAAAACTATATTGTTAATTATATGATTCCTAGCATAGTATTAGTTGAGAGAGAAAGTTATTTCATTCGTGTTAAAGGATGCAATTAAATTTTCAAAAGTGTCATATTCAAAAACATGTCTTATCTGTCCCCTCTTTTACCAGTATTAGTAGAAACTTGAAAGGTACACTCACAGACTGGATAAAGGACGGAGACAGAAGAAGTGAGGTCTCAAAAAAAATAACATTTTCACCCTGTGTTGGCAGCTGTCATTGGCAAATATAAATTCTCATTAATCAAAGCAAGTCACATCCTAAAAATATTTCTTTATTCTTTCAGACCACTCTTCCGTGGAAATTCAGATGTTGATCAGCTAGGAAAAATCTTTGAGTAAGTAATAACTAGTTGCATTATGTCAATATCTGTTTAACATTGAAACACTGTGAGGTTTCCTTGCCATGTTTTTATGCAATAATGTGACTAGAACAAAGTATTCCTAGAACATATTTCCTATTGCTACCGTATGCAACATGATATTTCCGTGTATTCTGTGTCAGAGTGGGAGGAGGAAGCAACATGGAATACAGTTCTGCAGAACTAACAGCCATCATCAGGAAGTTATAAGAGACTTCTGTTTCAGGCTTTTTAAAACTCTTAAACATATTGTGCATGTACCATTCATGCTTATTCCTGAACAGTTAGATCCAAGAGCTTGTCTTCACATAAACAAATGCAGAGGTGTAGCCTGTTAAAATGATTAACACTCCATATTTTGGTCAGGAAGGTAACTGTGAGAACAGAAGGAATATCAGCATTTTAACATGTGCTTTGTCGGAGGTGAACTAATTGGCTTTATTTTGAAATCAGTTTGCAATTTTAGGAGTTTGTGTTGTTCTTCTTCAGATGTATCAAATACGTTGAGGAGGTGGGGAGGCTCTAAACTCTTTGAGGTAGAATAATTCTCTTCCAAAATATGTTCTTAGTTAAAAAACAAAAAATTAAGTTATTGATATCGCTGCTATGATAATTAAGTAGGATTATATCACTTTTTCTTGTAAAAGCTCTTCACAGCAATGAATGTTTCTGAATTTATACGAACCATGTAAATTTAAGATCTGATGTATGTTTCATGTAGTTAGGAAATCAGAGCCACACAGGGCGGGTCCCTCTCCAGAGAATGAATGCCCATTTGCCTCTGCACTTCTGTCTGCCTTTTTTATATGGAGAGGCTGCAGGGATCCAGGGATCTGGATGAAATAAGAAAAAGGTAGGCAAAGACAGAGAGAGAGAAGGCTGAAAGATTATTCTCTTGAAGATATTCCAAAGAGAAGATAGTAAAATTTCTGGGAAGAAGAGCGTAAACAGAACAAATAATGAATTTCTCTGTTTAACCATTTTTCCAGTTCTCAAATCATAACAGATAGGTTTCTAAGCATTTTCATTATTTAATATGAGGTTCCTAAATTGCAGGTCTTGATTTCACAGAGTTGACTTCCCTTTCCTGCATACCATACCAGTGTATGTGACTCACTTGCGTGGTTAATTTGTCATGCGCTGAATAGCTCTTCCTGCCCAATCCAGAAAAATCAGTCCTTAAAGTTTACTTTTTCTTCTTCTGCCAAAGCTACTCCTTTAGTCCTACAATATTCTGCTTTATTAAATGAAGACAGTTTTGATACATACAACGTACTTTATAATGAAAAAAGATATAGCTGTGATTTTTTTTTAAGGATTTTGATTTGTTTATGGCATTTAAGGGGAAAAATCAAAATTAACTGGGCTAGGATTAAATGCATAGCTGCTAGCGGCAGCCTCCAAGGGGGATCTTTCCATCCCTAGGGGCCAACATTACCTGTGCAGAAAAGAATTCATCAAGAAGAGAAAATGCTGTGCTAATTTTAGAAGAAATTCCTTATTACACATCAACTTAAAGAAAAAGTTTGGTTTTGCTTCTTTTGTGCAGTTCTCCTTAAATAGCTCAAAAGTTTCTTTCTTGGATTCGGGGGGGGGGGGGGGGGGGTGCGNNNGGGCTATGCTAAATAGCGTTTATTTTGTGTTTTCACAGCTGGAGAACCCCCTAGAGTTAGGCATAGCTCTTCTTGTAGGATCGTTTCTTTCTACAGTAGTGACTCATTCTCCAGACTAATTTGGACAGAAAGTAGTTTTGGGATTTTCATGCAATCTGGACTGACACATTCATTCAGATAATGTGGCTGTGGTCTACCTTTGCTTTACACGTGCGTTCTGATTTGCATCAGGTAAAATTCCGCTGCATTTGAGGGTAAATCCCTCCGAGGTGGCCTAAAACAATTTCCTGCTTTTCCAGGACACCGTAAGCATGTGGGATGTCCTCATAGATTTCAGGCTAAACGCTGCAATGGTTTGAGCAGACTTGTTTCCCGTTGTGATCAATGGGAGTGGAAAGTACTTGGCGTTTCTCAAGACCAGGCCTGAACCTTTGGCAGGAGGTGACACTCCCAAACTTAGTTACTGAAACGGTAGTGCTACCAGACCAGAGTGAGGGCATCTACTCAGACATTCATTATTAGGAGTATTGAGCACTAGGTGAGTGTGTAACTAAAAATAGCTCTCCTTTCCACTCTTGGTCTTGTCCACCCTACCTGTCGGACAGGCTGCCTCCTTGTTTCTTTTTGTTAGTTTTGCCTGTGCCTGTGCTTATGCTGGCACGTTCATGCCGTCTCATGCAAATGTTAAAAAAACTGGGACTAATCAAACACATTTGAATGGCAGGTTAACCATCATTGTTATTTAAAATATTTTACTCCCCTATCTTCCTACAGTGCTGTTTGTATTACATTTAATACCAGTCCAGATCCTCAAACCGCTAATCACATGGCTTTAACCACCATGGCCAAGGGAGTTGCCCCATACCCCCACAGTACCTGTGGTGATATAAGTCAAATTCAATTTTTCATACAGATTTATCTTATCATTTCCCAAAAGCTGTGATATCTTCAGATATAGTAAAATTAAATTGTCCTGAGATTTTAATTGCTTTGCCCTTCTATCCATGATGTTGTTTTGAGAAAGTATTAATTTTCAGAGGTATTTTAGGTTAGCCAAATTACAATCTAAAATCCATGTAGGTAGATGTGGAGTAATTCCACTAAGTTCACTGAGGTAACCTATGATTTATATACAAATGTTTGGCCTATGGCCTGACACAGTCTTACTGCCAACCTCAGTGAGATGAAGGTCGATGCTGCTCCCTAGTGGCATTGGGCTTAGTGCAGACGCAAGTATTCAGTGAAGTTTTTTCATATTCTTTCTTGTCTTACCCTGTCAGAGTTTTCCACTAAAAATCTCCATTTTACAGGCTGTAAAAATTGATTTCTCCTGAAACCTGACAAGTAATGTAGGATCTTTTCCAGAATTTCCATCAGAAACTGGCATTTCAATCCTGCAAATATTAGCATCAGACTAAAACACAAAATGTATGAGACCTAATCCAACATTGGAGGTTTACCTATTATTTCACTTATTTGCATTTTAAACTTTAGCATGATTCTTTAATAGGTATAAATATCTTCTATAATTTAACGAATAAAGAAATAAATTATAAAAAGAAATTGAAATATTCTATTAAAGTGTAAAGAAAAACTAAAATACAATTGAATGTGGGAACATAAAGACACTTAAGTCCTATGCCACCGCTGAATTGAGACTTTAAAGTCTGTGAAGCAAATAAATTGTTTAAATTTGGGCAACAATTACTGCACATAGCTTTGAAGCATTATGAAACATCCCTTTTATTGCCTTACCCTCATCTTGACCCACACTCTCCTCCCAGTCCCTATTCTTGTGAATAAAGATCCTTGCATGCAATTCCCCTTTGAAAGTTACTGCTTTTAATCATCCTGGAGCGACATATGTTGCACCATCCAGTCAAGAGCTGAGAAGTTTCTTCAAAGCACTCAGCCCTTTTTCAACAAAAAGACTCAGAAAATTGAGACCTAGGCCAGAAAATTGTGCTGCCACAGAATGACTTCTACCAAGCACACTGAGGACCTACAGTCATCAGCCTCTATTCACAGAGATCAGTGCACCGCTATACAACTAATCTCATTTAAACGAAAAGACAGTCATAAAGTAAATTGCCACTTACTATAATCAATATAGAGGGGAGACAGCATAAATTTCAGACCTAACATTATGTTTTTCCTTTCACAGTGTAATTGGACTCCCAGAAGAAGAGGACTGGCCTAATGACGTTGCCCTTCCAAGAAATGCTTTCACTTCTAGACCTGCACAACCTATTGAAAAATTTGTACCAGATATTGATGAACTGGGCAAAGACTTGCTTCTTGTGAGTTTCTTTTTGTTGTTCTCCAAGCCGCATGACTGATAGTTTCCACTGTGCATGCAACAAGCCAACAAACATTTATGTTTCCATTTAATGGAGCTATTAAAGAAAAGCTCAAAAGTAGGTAGACAAATTCATTTGAAGCTGTGAAACATCAGCACAAAGACAACATCTTTGGCTCAAGAGGTGTCAGAGCTGAGAATTGTTAGAGACTAGGAAACTGTGTCAGGGAAGTACCTGTTTAACCTGTCTTTAGACCTTATGCTTAGATCCTCATTAGTGACCAGTTGTGCCACTGATTCAGCCGTTCTTAAAGTATAAGCCTGACATGAGTACAAAAACTGATCTACCATTTTTCATAGTAGAGTAGACCCAGTATAAAGCAGAAAATAGGCTGTAGAGGCAGATTACATCTGCATGCCTTCTGTTGAATGCTGAAAAATTGAGATTTGGAATTCACCAATTGTTGCCTCTTACACATGGCAGGACTGAACAGAAGCAAATAAATTGTGCTGGTACAACTGGTAACACTGAATTCAATTAAATTATTTCCATCATTTTTATAGATGTGTTATAAATCCCAGCCCTGAAGTTCAGTCATGGAATGGAATATAGGGAATGGCTCGCCTTAGTTTGCCTTTTGCTGTGCCTGTTGAAATCTAGCTAAACTTGTTCTCTGGAAGCCTTTCAAAGATCTTGCTTCACATGGGCTTGGTAGAGTGGGCTCAGTGCAACTCTTGAAAGACTTGTTGCATCCCTTCAGGAACTGCTGTCTCCAGCCAAAGTTATCTCTACAGAAGAGCAGGTCATCCTCTATTGTCCTTGTGACTGCAGCTCCCAGATGCAGTAAGCTGGACTACATCTGGACACTTGAAATGACAGGGAGAAACACATCTGTTGTGCTTGCAGGCAGCCTGAAAATGGAAGCTAGAGGTGGGACAAGAATTAGATTCTGGGAACAACAAGGAATAAAACATGGCAGAGAGCTCAGTGAGTGTGAGGCATGATGGAGGGAAGAAGATCTATGCCTAGAAGGTGAGGTGGGAAGGGAAGCTGTTCCTGTTAGGCAAAAAGATGAGAACTGAGAGCTACAGATGAAAGGGGAGAGTAGGACTGGAAGTCACTGAATTATTTTCAGAAGTTAAAAGATAGAAATTCTGATACAAGAAAAGAAAGTAGGATTAGGAAGTGGTTAGACAAGGACAGTAGGAAGAATACTATTTGGAGGTGAATGAAGGAAAAGAGAAGAACAAGGTATAAAATGGAAGGCTATGGGAGAGATTTCAGTGCTGTCTGGACAAAGGCTGGTATGAGTATCTGGAAGGAAGGCAAGCAAAGTACAACTAGGTAGAAGAGGGAGAAACTGAACACAAAACTAGCATATGAAGGCTATAAAGTGAAAGACACCTATAGAAATGCTGAGCCTAGGGATGAACGTATACCTTATGATGCCATCCATGTTTGTATAACCACAAAAGAACAGTGCATTGAACACTGAGGGGATTCAAAAGTTGTTCATGAATAGTTGCTCCCTGCGGTCTGTGAGACAGATGTCCTGTGCATGTGAATTCAAGAAAACTTGAATTCTGGGATTTCCTAAACTATGAATACTCGCATTTTCTAACTTGTTATTTTCTATTAGCTTTGGGGATGCCTTATTCCTATACTATGACACCACTGCTTGTTTTAATATGGATGCTCATCTTACCATGCAGCACCTACTGAAACCCTGTTATGTCTCATACTGATCATAAATTGAAGGTGATATGCATTAATGTATACATGCAATGTTAGCACTGTTAACTGTACATTTTAGTTAAAAACAACTTCTTTTCATACTTACAGAAATGCTTGGCATTCAATCCAGCCAAGAGAATATCTGCCTATGTTGCCCTCTCTCACCCATATTTCCATGATCTGGAGAAATGCAAGGAGAATCTGGACTCTCACATGTCATCCAGCCAAAACTCCAGTGAGGTGAATGCATCATAATGCTGACTGAAGATGAACCATAAATGAACAAGATGTGTAGCTGACAGGGCCACTGTCCCATCCAAACCCCATAGCTGTTCTAGCGAAGGTCATTATTTGGAGGTTTTACGCACTTATCTTTCATTTTGGGATTGCGATGTGCTTATCCAAGGAAATCAATCTAGTTTACTTTCATCAGAGCAACACAAGGGCCAGGGCTTTGACCTGCTCCCATTGCAGCTTTATATTTGTTTTGGTTTTGCTTTGTTTATCTACCTGGGAAAACTCCAGATGAAGAGAAGCTGCTGTCCAGTTTTGCTGCCATTTTATCCTTTTAATATTGAATGCTGCCAGTGTGGAGTAGGATGATCGAGTCACTGCCAAAACATGATGCAATCTCTCTAGCTGCTGAAGCATGATTTGGTACTTTTTTATTATTATGTGATCTCTTACAGTGATATTTAAAGAATGGCATTGAAATATCAGATCTCTGCAACCTGCAGTTAACTGATACATGCATTAATACATCCAGCTACTGTTCATTCATACCATATATGCAGGTGCTTCCCAACTTGAAAACTTGGATCGATGAGTTTATCATTTCATTGCTCTATAAAAATAACAGTGATGATGGTGATCATAATAAATGTCTCAACTTTTAGATTTTTTTCATATACAAACAAATTATTATCTAGCTACGTTTGTGTGCATGTTGCAAAAAACAAGATTTAAAAAATTTCTAGAGACCTGTTCTTAAAGACTCTTTCAATTTCCAAATGTTCAGTTTGTGTTGAAGTCCAGCCACATTCTAGCCCATCATCTAACCCATCATTCTCGCCCTGGAAACAGCTGCAAGCACATTTTCTTTATCTCTTTCCAAATTTTCTGATATGCAGCTCAAAGACATGAGCAGAGCCGATGCAAATCAATGCAGATTTTCACCTTCAACCTGTTCTGATTATCAGCCAGAAAGAAAAATAGAAAAAATATTTCCAGTTCAAAAGCAGAGAATCCTGTACGTGTAATAAGCACAGATATGTATTTGTGCTGAATTGTATGCTGTATACTGCGCTGCCTTACCTGCAACACCCCCCATGCATCACAAGTGCATGAACATTACTGTCACAAAATCCCTCAGATGTCATTTATTAAGCAGACTTGTTTTCTATGCAGAAATGCATGAGCTTCTCTCCTAAACCACCATGTGGGTATATTGGCACACGCTTCACCACTAGGGTTAATGTGCCATTATTGAATGTCAAAATAACTAAGAAATTCACATGCCTTTATAGCACAGTTATTTTAAATATTACATTAAAATGTTATATTTAGTATTTTTACCTTAACTAAAATATATTTTCAGTATTTTAAAAAGAAGCTTTTATTTTTTTAATACTGTACTAGGACAAAAAGAAATATTTTTAATCCATAAAAGCTGTTCCCTAGCATGACTTTAGTGCATTTACCTGAATATAACTTGGGGGAAAATATTGGTCCAACGAGTTAGCCATTACCATAAAACCATAACTATACACTATTGCAGTATAACTGATGTTAAGTGAGGCAGCTAGCTCTGCTTACTCCTGTGATGGTCCCTTAGGCTTCTCTCTTCCTCATCTCTATTTCATCTTGCCTAGCCAGTGAGCCAGCATTATATCCTCATTCACAGCATGCTTGGCAGAAGCAGGTCCTTAGCAGTGAGTTGAGCAATATAATTTTTCCAGCTGTGGCACGGGAACTTGTAACCATCCCCCTGGCAGGTTTCTCAGTCCTGTGATAGGCTGGCTGTTGTGGCAAACTTCACTGTTAACTCTGTTTCAGGTATCTGCACTGTCTGGGACATGGTCCATTGCTAGGATAGTGAGTGGATCTTACTGTCTCTTGGATAAAGCTTTTCGCTACTGTTAGACACAAAACTATGTGGCGTATAGTTAAATTCGTTCTATTTTAAATAAGGCAGATTTTAAAAGGACCACTTGCATGCATGCATGCAGTGGCCTGTGTTTTTCTTCATGGCCAGAATGATGCCTATGCAAAACCTACCAGCATGAACAGGCAAGTTGCAAATTAAGCCTGGCAACAGCATGCTCAAGGCATCTGCACACAGAGATACTACAGATGCATAACACAAGAATTTTGGAAGCTCTACAAGCGGCAAGCTGAAGGCCAGGGAGTGGTTACAGCAGCTAACCTTCTAATCCTTGCCTCTGTCGTTCTCTCTGTTCCTACATCTAAGGGGAACTGGGAACCCACTGCGCTGGTGATGTCCCAGCCTTATTCCTCCATGGGTCAATGGACCTGAGCGTGAATGGGTTTTAACATTCATAGAAAAGGATGGACCAGAGTGAAATTTTTGCCAACCATTCTTAAATACTAATTAGAACAACAAACAGAGCCAAAATTCAGGAGAATCTTGCAACAGTAACAAATAGAAGTTTTCTACACAGTTTTTTAAAAAAAACATTCCACATTTTACCTAGCGCTGAGCTATC
Source organism: Burhinus bistriatus (assembly GCA_013397275.1). Taxonomy (NCBI): domain Eukaryota; kingdom Metazoa; phylum Chordata; class Aves; order Charadriiformes; family Burhinidae; genus Burhinus; species Burhinus bistriatus. The sequence goes on along the minus strand of VYXH01009642.1, from coordinate 219,058 downwards.
GAGCAGACTTTATCAGGGCATTCAGCTGGTGTGGCTTTCCAGCAGCCATCAAGGAACTCTCCCAGAGCTCTCCCACAACTAACATAGGGTGAAAATGTAGGGGAGGAGAGGGTGTCTTCAAATTAGGATCAAAAATTTCACATAGAGATATGCATCTGTTCTGTGTTAGAAAAGTATGTTGTATTAAGCTTAGCGAAGCAAAGGCTAGAAGAGAATATGATTGCTGAATGTAGGTACATTATTAGGGTAAAATGAAAAGGAGGGAAGAGAACACTTTAAGCCAAAGGTTAGTGTTGGCCCAAAACCTAATAAAAATATGGAACTCACAAGGAAGTTAACTACTGGACCAGTATTTCCCAACCTCTAGTATCAGAAGAAGAGCTCAGAGAGCAGCAGAGCAAAGCAGGGGCTGGCTTATGGAGTCAGAAGCAGAGCTTCTGCAACGTGGTGCTGTATGTTGTCTAATATAGGATCAGGTTATAAATGGGGGTATTCAGGAGAACAGCTTGAGAAGGACTGCATTAATAGTCATGTTCTGGAACATCCTTCCAGTGGGAATGGCAGGAACAAAACAAGAAATCTAAATTCTGTCTTGGCAGGGTTAGGGAAAAGATTTATCTAATGGGGTCCTGGTGGTAGCAAGCGTCTAGATTCAAAGGACCATTGACTTTTCAAATTACTTCCTTTTCAAAATCTCTTAAGGAAGAAATTCCATTTTACATGCCATAGGCTTATTCTTATTCTGGTCTTCCCTGCCAAACTGTGGGGCTTCACTTACACTAGTGAACTGAGAAAGCCTGTTCTCTGGCTGGGCAAAGTACTGGCACTGGCTAAAATCATGCCGGGAATCATGCTTATAATTAGACAGTACAGGCAACTGTGGGACTGTGCTCAAGCCTATGCCCTTGCTCTTTTCATTTTGCTGGTATAGCTCTAGTAATTGAGTGCCTTTACTCATTACTGCCATATGTGTAGGATGTAGGAATTGTATATGTGAAAAAAAAAGTGCTTCTTGACGCATGTTCCAGACTGTGATGAAAACTCTTCATACACCCATTAAATAACACTTCAGAGTGCAATTCTTCTTAGCAATAACTATGCCTGTATGTGTTCTATAGGAGTGGTTCAACAGCAGCTACAAATCACTGAATAACAAAAAATATATTAAAAAGAAGTAGAGATGTTTAGCTCCTAGAGCACCCACAACTAGACACTGTGCTCTTCTCAGCAGAGAACAGGGTGTTCTAAGTAATGGAAGGAGCAATCCCTATTTCCCACCAATGTTTTTTTTTATCACTGTACATAATTCTTCAGGAAAAACAGACCCCATAGCCAAGGAAAAAATCACCGAATCCAGCTAGTGAACTGCTAAGTCCTGAACCGTAGCAATACATCTGCAGCAGCCATTTTCTCTCTTCACCCTGTCTCCACACTCCCTCTAGCTCTCCAGTTCTTCTCCTTCAGCTGCCTTATGGAAACAGGTTTCAGTGATGCTCACAGGTGCTATTTCCGACAAGATTATTCCAAATTTTCAATAGCTACACAGTGTCAGTTTCCCCTACATCCCTGTTACCAACTGTTGCTTCCTTTAGTCAAGCAGCCCAGAACCAACGTTTAAAAAAGAATCTCTTTGTGCACCTCCTTGCTTACACTCAGTTTTGCATACAGCTATATTGTTTTCTGTGTGCCAAGTGAAATTCTAAAAATAGGGTTTGTGCATATTTCTGTGTAGGCTGTGCCCGCACTCCAGGTTTTTTTCAGCCTGTTAGTCCACAGTGGTAAATGTTAGAGTACCTTTCTCTGTTGTTTCTGTCCTAAAACACACCAAAAAATAAGCACATCATGTTTGCAAAGTATTGAAATTTGGTGCTATGTGTACAGAGCCTTTTACATTAAAGGAATCAATAAGTTGTAGAGCATTTGAGCATCTTCTGCATGGGGGATGGTATCCAGCATTGTAACTGTTATATGGTTTTTACACTCGATGGTTGTTTTGGTGAATAAGAAAATACTGTGACGTGCTACTTTTCACAGGGTCACTCACTGTCTTTGAGAAGCATTTTAGGTATTAGGCCAACTGTAATATGGAAAATAAAGAGAAAACACGCTGTTTTGGTCTTTTAGCCAGCAAACTTGGAGCACTTATCTGACTCACAACTGAAAACACATCAGTTGTCAAATATGTATATGAATCATAAACCACACAGTTTGGTTTAAAAGGCTAGGTAAATTAATTATGTTCCATGTATAAGACACAGTTGAATAATGAGTAAGTTTATTCTAAGAACACTGTCTTATAGAACCACTTCGCTAGTATTTGTCATATACAGTAGTTTCAGGAATAGATTGGTGTTTATATATAATGTGAATTAGAAGATACTAGGCTATTACAGTGATTTTGTTCTATTATGCTTGAAGCTTGAATTGATCACAAGCTTAGGAATCTAACATATTTATTGCTACAAACTGCTTCTAAATATCAAGATCTTTTTTGATGTTAACAGGATTTCACACTTCTCTTAATATGTAAAGGATTGTCTTGAAATCAGTGTATCAGAAAAAATGTTTTTCCAAACTGCAGTTGTGCAGGAAAATTTAAGAAATATATTTTTACTTTCACAGAGAATAATAACATATTATATACCAAAATCTTCAGTAACTGACTGCTAATAAGCTATCACTTTTACTTCTTTTTGATTACTAAGTATTGGACTATACAAATTACTTTCCATGAAGAAAAAATGCAGATACATTCTCTAGAAAAGTAAATGGGATTTTATATGTTTAACCTTCCAAGTTTCATTTTCATATACAGTTTTTTTGTGCAAGTACAGTTCAGGTGTGCAAAAACACGACTACAATTTTAACAGTCTAACAGGCTGTACAACACAAATAGGAGTTTTATTTGTGAGCTATTTATTTTATCTCTTTGGTTTGCAAATTGTTAGATAATGGCTGTAATATAATTCTAGTTTCTGGACCACAGTCTGTAACCATCAAATCCCAGTAATTTATGTAAAACAATAAGAACCTTTCTCATTGATTTAAATGAACTAGGCCATTAAAAGAAGAAAGATGTGGACATATGAACTGACAAATATACTTTTGCCAAGTGTTATTTCTTCCCTTTAGTTTGAATCTTAGCAAGTATTGCATACTGATATGCAATATATACACAATATAAGAACCATAAAAACCACTTAGGAGTAGTGTGCACGGATGATATATAAAATGGCTTCTTAGGTTCTTGCAGAAACCAGCTAAAAATCATTCTTTTAGCTGTAACACTCATAATTTTGAAGCTGATATATTTTCCCATTAAAAAATATTCCTGAAAAATTATGTATATGTTTTTAATTCAGACAGTGACAGGCACCCAAAGAGAACTGAATCAAATAGGAAATTGTTCTCAAAACTGATTCTACAAGGCCACGTAGATACCATCAGTTGTTTATGTGTTCAGCAGAAGCTGAAATTAGCCAGCACCATGAGCCTTTTGCTTTCTGGGCAGAAAAGCCTGAGGTTGCTGTGAGCAAAGTTAGTGGAAAATTTGCTTTGACTTAAATAAAGTCCTTTGAGAGCTTCTGCAATACTCAAATTTCCAGCCTTCGTTGAAAGACTGTGCGAAACAGCAAAGACAAACCAAAACTCCCTAACCATATGGCATTTTTTCCGTCAGATTAAATGTTTTATCTGTGTTGGAATATATTGGTGGGCTTCATCCAGCCCAATGTCAGTGAGACTTTTGCATGGCTAGAGAAAGTAAGAGATTCTGCTATGGATATTTTGATACTGGGTGATTGTGGTAGAGTAGATTTTTTTGTTTCCAGAAAAGATGAGACAAAAGATACTGCCTTCTTTTTAAAAAAAGCAAACAACTGACACGTAGTAAAGATTAAAAAGGAGATTTTTAAGGAACTATTGGGAAAATATTGTTGGAATAAGGGAAAAGGAGTGTATTTATAACATGAAAAATGTAAATACAAACCATGTGTATTAAATATACATTGAAAATGATACTTTTTCACTGACCTTGCAAAGTTGATAGTGTTTTATGGAGGAAAAGAATCCAAGTATGAACTTGTTCTAATGACCATTTTAATGTTCATTTGCGCTAAAGCAACCTGTGCTGTTTGACTGAAAGAAGGGAAAACAGGTAATGTTTAACTTGTGATTTACTTTGGTGATGTCTACATGGATATGCTGTAAAGCTCTCAAGCTTGCTGTCCATTTTTGAGTGAGCTAAATTTGCATCCACACTATTTAGCTTTCTGCACCTTAAACCCATCCATATGCCAGAAAAAAACCACATTTTCTAGTCTTTACATGGATACTTGCTCCCATTGACATGCTCATGTTAAACCCAGCCAAAGAGCACCGTCTTTGCCACTGAATGGAAGATGAATTTTCAGACTGTCAGCTTCCTTCATACAATTACTGCTAAAGAGCTTGTAATTAACCTTCTACATTATGCAGCCTTTCCTCTGATTCCGTGTTTCATACATATGTCATGTTATGCAAATCCTTGGCCTTTTTTTAAAAAAAAAAAACAGTGTTAGGATCAATTTTGAGTTGCTAGATGAGGGAGGAATATTGTGAAGTGCTGAAAAGATACGAAAAATGGGCAGAGATTAGGAGAGTTCAGGACAATTTTGGCAAGTGATTGTGAATATGTGGAAAAGTTATGTATAAGTGCAGGGGGAAGACTTTTTTCCACGTGTTTTGCTTTCTCCTGTCATTCACTTTCATAAGCATAAGATGATAAAGCAAGACTCTTGCACAGGATTTTAGTTCCAGATACTTATTACGCCAACTCAAGTCATGAGTTCTAGTGCAGTTTTTCAACACAGCAACAGCTCTATTTTTTAAATCAGATTTTGCACAAGCTAAAGTTTTTTCTGTGTAGATATAAAAAAAAAAAAAATCTTATGAGATAGCTTGAGAGCAGATTGAGCTGGCCACACAGACACTGCCTACAGTTCAGCTGCAGACATGGAGAACGTACAGCTCTAATGCAGGAGAGTCACTAACAGTGTCCATTAGTGTGCAATATCCTTGTGCATTGCGAGCTGACTCCTGTCACAAATTGAAAATCCTTTGCCAAGCCAAAATGGCGCAGCTTTGAGGACTTGGATATTGATAAGACTATCCGCATGCAAGTTTTGTTGGATCAGTCCAGGTGGTTCACCATCTTACAGGAGCAAGTCTGTCTGACACCCAGTGTAAGTAATGCTGCGGAACCATCTGCCATGGAAAAAAAAAGTCTTTTCCTAGGTTGTACAGCAGGAATGGAGCTTTCTGAGCTGCTGTGCCAACCTCAGAGCTAGCGTTAACCATTGTTATGCCACCTCTAAACCTACAGAATATAAGGCCCGTGTAACATTTTGTTGTGTTTAGTCCATGTGTGTGGGTGGCTGGGTAAGCGTTGGCACAGAGTGGCTCATTTTGGTCCTTCCATTAAGTGTGAGCCACTAGGCTTGGCACAGAGACAAATTTCACAGTTCCAGGGATGGGAAACCTCTAATTCTACACAGTAGTTCTCTGGCGTTTGTTAAATACATATAGTGATAGATCACCCAGCCACTCACACTGTCCTTTCCTTATCCCAGATCACCCTACTGTGACCCTGTGAAAGAAGCCCTGGGGAGTCTACTCCTCAACAGCCTTTCAACACCCGCCTTCCTCTCACTGCAGTGACACTTAATTACTTATCACTTGTATCTGATCCTGCTGATACTTCCACAGCCACTTAAGTAGCTGTGAGGTAAATTACTACCTTGTGATTCTGCAGCCCCCCAGTCTGCAGGCAGCCAACAATTTGTACTCTAGTTTTCCTTGCTTTTCATTAGGAACTGGGAAACACTACATTAGGATATGGCAAAGCGTGTGCTACTTTCACACTCTTTGATTCAAGCAAAGAGATGAGCTAGAATAGATTAGAATTAACATAATGTGTTTGATCAGCCAAAACAATTTTTGATTTAGAAGATCCCTGGACAACTGTCTGTGATATGCATGTTTACAAGAGCAGCCAATGATGCTTCTGGTATACAGAAGTTTTTAAGAGATACAAACAAGACTAGGAATGCCAGCCTCCTACTGCTTACCCCACTTCCCTTCACTGAGATCATTATTCCCAGGGAGAGGCTTCTTCCCAGCATGAGGCAGAGCAACTATGAAACAGTTCTTCCTTGCATGAAGGTCCCCAACTCTCAAAATTACTTGGTTGCGTGTAGGCAATCAAGGTCATTCCTTTGTTTTTTGCTACGGCAGTTTTGAGTACAGAGCCCTGCCACAAGTACTAGGGACAGACAGACCTTAACCGCCAATATATTCTCCCAAAGAACAGTCTTTCCAGGATCTAGAGGGGACAGTACGCTTACTGTTTCTATGACAGTTGACTTTTTTGCATTTTAAAAAGCAGTGTTGCAAGATCTCCTCTAAGACACCTCTCACGACACAAAAAGGATGACTGAATTCTGGACACGCTGCGGGAAAAGACAAAGTGTCTTATTCCAGGTGGATGATGATGTATCAAACAAACATCCTTCATCGGTGATAGGAAAAAACCCAAAACAAACTGGATTCAAAATATAGCCTGGGTCTGCAGAGTGCTAGTTAAATAAGAAGTGCTTCTCAATCTTTTTCCAGCAAGAACCAAAATCCACCATGATTTCTTGCAGGGACTTTATCTTGGAGTCCCTTGTAGCAAAGATGGCTGCAACCATGGGCTGCAACTACAACCAAAAGTACATGAGAGATTGGCTGCTGGCAAGAAGTTTGTGGATGTGAGGCTGTACAAGCTGGCTTATATAAACTCAGTGGGGCTGTGCTCATCTGAAAGTATTGATTGCCATGCACATTTTGAACTGAAGTTACCTATCATAACATGATAGAAGAACTGCAGTGTCAGGAGATTAGAGGCTGAAGGGAATGCAAAGACTGATCCATCCTTTCCTTTTTCCCCTAGATGTCTAGCAACCCAGTGGTTTTCCAGCTTTGTTTCGGTTTGTTTTATTTCACCTCCACCACCACCATTCTCCTTCCTATTGTGCATAGCAAGTTGACTAGAAAAGCATTACTCTAGTTTACCAGCTTAAAACCAGAGCAGGCCAGCACTGTCTAAAAATTTTGACAGCTCTCTAGTGGCCAATATTAAGTGAATCAGTTGTCTCTCTTTAGATTCCAACAGATAGAATTCAATATCCACGACACCTTCCTTGCATTCAACATGGTTAAATAACCTCGCTGTCATTCTCCATAGTGTTCAAAATCTCTTTTCCTGGAGACTGAAATCCCCTCCTACAACCCACTTAGAGTCACAGCAATGTGGGCAAAAGAAGTTTACATTATGACGGTGCTTTTCGGTAAGGAACAAGAGCTAGTTCCAATTGAAACAGGGCCTGAAAGAGAGTCTCAAGGACTCTTAGCCAGGCACCTCTCACAGGCAAGGCAGTCACTTCTGCTAAAGCAAGAAACAAATTTTGAAATACTTAAGATAGAGAAAATATAAAGACATTTATTTTTATGATAGAATATGTTTTCTACACAAAGCTGTATGATTTTAGCACTGAAACCAAGCCCACAGGCTTTATTCCTTCCTTTCAGTCTTTAATTTCTTTGTAAATTCTTTTCAAGCATTCAGATTAATGTATTTATGGTCCATTTTATTCCAATTCATTTAAGTGGTCTCTATCTGCTCTATTGAATCTCGTATAGGTTTTATTTTTAATGTAATATTTAGCTGCATTACTTTGAACAGCTTTAAAAGTATAATGTCTTTGAACGCTGTAGTTAAAGAAAAAATATAGTCTCAAAGTGATGTCTTAGAAGTTGAACTGTATACTTTGGAAATGATGTTTATATTATAACTCCTGAAAGCATCACAGGGTGCTTTCATCTGTATGTCTGTCTTCTACTTTCTGTGTAACAGTGTGTATTTGTATTTCCTCACTAGCTTGATAGTCTTCAGTCTGAAGGCCCAAGTGTGCAAACACATGAATACTGTACCTCACCTGAGCAGTCCCACAGAGCTGAGCGGGGTTACTCATGTGAGTGTAGTTGCTCACAAGAAGTATTTGCAGAAAAAGGTTCTCCTTTCGTAATTGATCGTCGTTGTGAGGACACATGGTTAATAACAGCACCAAGACACCAGTAAATGGGGTCAGTGTTTATTGAAGATGTGGATGCATTTATCTGCAAGTTGTTTGACATTAACCTAAATTATTGCTATTATAACTCAGTATATTATTTCTTATGAAAACACACTAGTCCTGTGAAAGGGTAGTTGCCAAAAAATGTGTGAGTCTTGCTGCTTTATTGTTTATTTGCATTTAGTATACATTTTGGTTGTTGAAGTGAAGCTAGTTTCACTGAGAGGCAGAAAGCTAGATCAGTCAAAAAAAAATAGAAGTAAGCTTCATACTGTACATTGAGTTTTGCAACTAGAGTAGTATGTGTGTTCAGATGTAGTATTTTTTATGCTTTAGGGTATTTTTGTTTTAATAGGTAAAGGAATAAGCAGGTTACTTTGAAATGCTATTGTAGAGCTAATTTTACACATAGTGGGGGAATGTTCTCTGAAAAATTAAAATTAGAAAACATTACATAGGCTGCCTTTGGCTTTATTTTGTTTGTAGCAGGTCCAGCAGGTATCTGTGGATTTCAGATGCTTAAGCCAGGGGCCATATTTGTGTGGCATCCTGTAACTGAAGGAAGTTTCTTGCAGGGATAAAGTTGCCCATCTGGGCTTCAAGTAAGACTGTTGGCTAAACAGAAGCATAAAGGCAGCAAATTTAGGTATTTTTGTGCATGGACAATTGCATGAAATAGGACTGGGGTTTCAAAGTATTTGAAATCATTTAGCGTAATTTACTCTTGTTGTAACTCCACTGACTAGTTAAATTAAAGCAAGAATTTGACCTTGTAAGTCTCCAAATTTCAGTGTCAGACAGCTCAGGTCTATATAAAGATACTTAAGTGTAGTACATCAGCAAGAATACTATATAAATGGTAATGTGTGATAAAAATCTTAACTCTAGTAACAGTATTTCTCTCAAAATTTCTATTCCTTACTTTTTTTATACAAAAGTTCAGAAGTACACTTCTTAGTGGCATTGGGATATGTGGAGAAAAGCATGGTGCTGGTACAGAAATGTATCAGAAATAAGATTCAGTTCTTACTGCTCCGGACACTCCATGTGTGCCTACCTTACGCATTACAAATCCCACTGAAGTTAACAGAAGACATGTATAAAGTTAAGCTTGTTTGTAACTCTCACGGGATACTGGTTTCAGAATCTGCAATATAAGTTATGTTCTCAAAAGGCATTATTAAAACTTGTGTTTTCAGGTTTATAGAATACTATGAACAGTGAGGACAGCTTCTGAGACACATCCAGAGTAACTTTATTAATTGATATTACATCAGACCAACGTCCATTAGCAAATCAAAATCTGTCTGGGTACCTTTATTTCTCAGTATGATTTTACAAAAAAATAACATGAAAAACATTCAGAAAGTTAAAACAGCCTCTAACGCTGTTTGGCTTATTTTTTCTCCTTTTTTCCCCCTTTTTTGTAATAAAACATCATTTGCTCTGGAGGTGTCTGGGATTTGATAATTCAAGGAAAACATGCAAAGCAGTTTCAAATTATTTTCTTTTCATTCACCTTAGGGCATATACTCAGCTGGTGAAAATCAGCATAGTCCTGTTGACTTCTACAGCATTGTATCAGTTTATACCAGCGAAACAGCTGGCACGTCGAGTTTTAGCATTTCAAGTCACTTTACCTACATATGCAGTAGGATTTTATTTTGCAAGGTGGAAACTTACCTACGGTGCAAACTGTACTACCTAGACTACCATTGTTACCTATTCACAGGACAGGATTTCACTGTATCACTTCATACTTGAAATTCACGATGTTCTTTTAATCAGGGTACAAACATGAAAAGGTGCGTGCGTTACTGTTTCTTTTAAAGGTGCATCATTTTTGTTTTATTCTGTGTGCTTAATAGTTACTATTCAGTGTTCTTTACATTCTTTGCATTCAGCATTAAAACCACCTATGTGTGAAACACAGTATCACCTACAGAGGTACAGAAAAATGTAACAGTGATTTCTGGAACTGTTACTCAAATATACTGGTTTACCTTTTAGTCATCAATATGACATCGAGGGGCTAGAACATGCAAACTGTGGTATATGAAAGTATTGCACCATTGCTGTACATGAAATCTTGCAGCCTCGCTCCTCTTCCTGCCCAGCAGCTGATCACCATATATGCATTGGAAAAAATATGTTTCTGCTGTACAGAATGGCTGGGAAATAACGCAGACGCTTTGGAAACTCTAGAGCTCCCTTTGCAACCTTTCAACCAAAGCCCTTTGATGTAACTGCATGCCTGCTCCATGTCCCAAATTTCACCCTATGGGGCTTTCTGCTTTAAGAACACCCTCAGCTGGGGCTATTTTACGTTGACTGCATTGAAGTTCATCGCAGCATGCACCTTACCGTATAACACATTCTTTAGCTTTTACAAGTTTGTAAAGATGGCTGACTGCAAAAATAATCATGCGTCAATACAGCGAAATTAAATTAAGGCACACAGAAGGTTATCAATATTGTATTATATCAGAATTACAGTCCTTTGGAACTGAATGTTTTGCTGCTGGCAGTGCAAGAAAAGCAAAGTTGTGTATTTATTGTTGGGTGCTGAGGGTTCACTATGAAAATCAATATAATAAAAATTTTCACGGTGTCAAGTTCTTTTTAGTTGTTCCCGAATTATTGGAAAGTAAAAAGGCAAAAAATTAGTTTCGTATTTAAAACTGCTTTCCTGAGGTTTACTTCACCTTTCTAGCTATATTTTTCCTTTATCTAAAAATGTAAAATGAATACAAATGCAGTAAGTATTGTATATTAAATACAGAAAAGTAGCAACATTGTTTTCTAGTTTTTATGTCTGCAAGTATTTTTCTCGACACCCTGTGTATTCTAGAAAATCAACATACATACACACAACCAGACACAGAAACGTAAGCACATGCACACCCTTTCAAGCACCTTACCATATAACTGTAGCTTTATAAAAATCTAACGTCATTTGTGCTGATTTGTCTTTTCTGAACTGCTTTATTGCTTACCTAGGATGATTTCCATTTAAAAAAAAAAAAAAATTGAGCCATCACTTTTCCTTTCAAAGGCATAACCTTGTTGCAATTGCTATGAATGCTCTATGGTTCAGCACTAGTTTGTCTTTACTGAAATCTTTGTTTTGTTTTAGGCAAATTGTGCTTTAATTCAGCTATAATGGCTCTCAGTCATTCATGAAATGCAGTAATTTCCCCAAATGTTACTTGATCCCACTGTTGCGCTAACATGTGGAATTTGTGTATTTCTAAAGATTCTGCTGCTTTCATCTTCCATCTTTTAAGAAGGTGAGCACACTTCATTGACTGACTGTTCTTGATTGGCTATAACATTTCTGGGTATATAGAAATGGTAAAAGCGTGTGTTTTGCGTCAAATACAAAATGACACAACATCAAGCTTTAAAACCAGATGCATAGTTTCTGTTTTCACTCCTAAGCAACAAAAAATCCTCATCAAAACAACTCAAAGCTTCAGCTTATTGTAAAGATCATTAAATGCTCTTCAGAGCAGGATACAAGTAGTTTCTACTAATGAGGCCTCCAATGAGCCACCAGACACAGGAATCTAAAAACTATTAGCTCAAGCATCCAAACAGATTTCAGCTTCTGGAGGAAAGCTCTAGACAGAAATGACTGTAAAGCTAACCAGACCCCAAAGCCACAAAGGATTTTGTAACTTAGAACCAAAACTTTGTGCTGCCCCTAGAAACTATAAGGAACCACGAAAGTCTTTTGCAAAACATAATTATATACACTGCAGGTGTGACACAGCATTATATAAAAACAGCAGCTATCTTTACATTATGTGACATTCCAAATCAGTCTTTAAGCACATTATAAGATTACGAGCACAGTCCAGCCAGGGACAGACCCAAAATCAAGTGCAGTGAGGCCTGTGGCTGAGCAGAACAGTCGGCATCGTAAATACCTGTATTAGCCATAGCTAATGCATTGTGACAAAGGGAAAAAATCATGCACATATTTAACAGATTAAGCAAGAGCTACCATACAGATCTGGATACTATCTGCTGTTTTATCTGTGATAGTGCTCACAACAAGATACCATAGAAGAAAATCCAACCGTCTGTGGACAGTTATGGAACAAATTCTTCATATGAGAATTTTCTTCCTAACCCTCGTGTGAGAAGGTGACTTACCCCCTGCATGAAGTTCATAAAACCCAATTATGGAAGAGAAAATTATATTTTAAAAAAAAATCCATTAAGCAAAATATTAAGGACCTTGTAGAAATAAGCACAAATGTTACTCTTCTCATTATTCACATAAATGTTCTCATCCTCTTTGCCTCAAAATTATCTGACACTAGATGTCACATGCTTATTAGCACCATAGAAACAGATGTTCATTTTAAAAGATTTAAATGCGTTGTCTTTGTCTATCATTTGCCTGCCATTTAGTGATACATGGCAAGCAAGATTTACAGTATCTGTATCATTCCTCATTTTACACCCATCAGTTGTTGCTTTTTTTTCCCCTTCCCTTCAATAAACAAGGTCATCTTTCAGTCTCCTGTCACACAGGAGTCCTTTCTCTAAGTATTTTCATCCATTTTTAGACATCTGATTTAGCTGGCTGAATTGTCTGGCTGGACTCCCAAGCCTCCTTCGCAGCCAGGGAAGAAAAGCTAATGGGAGTCTAATTAAAATACTCTGGCGTGCCCAGCGGAGGACTCTCTCCTCCCCTGCTGCCTGCAAACTGCTTCCTGCAATGGCAAGTCTTTGTGTTTCCAGACACTAGCTGAAAGCCACCAGAGCCTCACGGCACAAAGTGCTGGATGAAGAAAGTCTTCAGGTTCAATTTTGGTCAAAACATTTTTGAAGAGTAATTCTGTCCTGGCAGACTTGACACAGCTTAGGTATTGTCTATGCTGCTGCAGCTCAGCTGAGGCCCATTTAGACCTGCAGTCCTACCACCCACCACCCTGTCAGCGCAGGGACGGACAGACAGCCGTGCTCCCACACCTGGGGGCCACCCTTGTGCCACCAAGGGCTGCAGCAGCGCTGGGGACAGCCTGCACAGGTGCAGTGAGGTGGCGTTAGTCACCTAAAACCAGGTTTCATGGGTGTACTCCAAAATGGCCCACATCTGAAAATGTGTTCAGGGTGAGGACATCGGCATGCTTCACAAAAGGGGTATCATAATGCATTTAGTAATGTTCCTGATCTTATTTTTTATATATTTTAATGCAGTTTGTTTCTTCTGTCTTCAACACACTTCTCCAGCATCACAGGCAGCTCAGTGAGAACTTCAGCTGGATGTCTCTTTCTGGAGTAGCCATCCTTGCTTGACCAACTATTTTCTGAGGAATTAAAGTTACCCCTTCCCTTATGAACCATCTTGCAATTTTCAACAGTAAATTTTATTTGCAATTGAGCAAATTTTACTTGCAATTCTGGTGCAGCCACTTTTTTAGTTTTCTTTAAGTTCCTCACAGCCTGCTTTTGGTTTTACTAAATAGCTTGGTATCACAAATTCCCATAGCCTCACCAATTTTTCCATCTATCCCTAAATATAATGAACACAGCAATGCTATTTCAGAAACAAAACTCATTTGTGCTTTGTATGATTTAACATATTAACATGTGATTACTTTTCTCCATTTCTACAAAGCTATAACTAAAATGCAGTAATTTTTCATGGTAACACTAAAAAAACGACATTTGAAATTCTGAGTTAGTAGATCCTGGTAACTCCCAGGCTTCTCTTAGCTTTTCCACTAACCTAACACAGTATTAACCTCATCAATATTACAGCGTTCCTTAGTTTGCAGTACAGAAAGTTAACGGGTGATGAATACATACGGGACTTTTTTTTCTTTTTTTTTTTTTTAAATAGAGCCCCATTTTATTGAATTCTACACCAGGACAGGCTGCTATTTCATAATAGCTTAGTCTATGCATCTACGGAAGGAAGGGGAAGGAAAAGGAAAGAAGGGAAGGGGAAGGAAGACTGCAGTTCCACCTGTAACTGACCACTAGATAGATCAAGAGGAGAAAAACCCCTCATAGTGAAATTCTGTCCTCTCCTGGGATGTTTATTCCACACGGGCGCCCCGGGCCCAGCGCCCCCGGATGCGAGCGCACCTTTGCGTTTTATTTCTCCCCTGGGAGCCACCCTCCGTTCCCCCAGCTCCCCCTCACGAAGGCCGGCCCAGCGTCACCTTCCCGCTGCCGCTGACC